>VYZM01014519.1:291568-312748 GCA_013398915.1 Dromas ardeola | reverse complement strand
GTTGGGGGGGAAGTTTGGCTGGGCACGGTGGGGAGCGAGGGAAAGGGGCAGCGCCGAGAAAGAAAGAGATTACAGGTGTGCTGCTCCTTGTCCTCCTGAGCAGCCCTCGCTGGGACCTGTTTTCCTCTCGCCGTCATGGGAGGGGTTGCAAATTAGCTAGAAACCCATGTTGTTGGCTCTTTTGTTTTTCTTTTTTTTTTTTTTTTTTTTTTTCTCTTTCTGAACACTGAAAACACAGGTATTTGAGGGAGGAAATAAGCAGGGGACTCCGACTCCATAATAAATGCAACGGATTTCCCTTTATCGCTCTTCCTGAACGGTCTGTGGGAAGCAAACACAGTCATCTGAAATTACTCACGAAGGTCTAGGGTAGTGCATTTCTGGCCGGTGCATCATCAACTGTGAATTTTCCCCTCTCAAACCTGTTTGGTCAGCTACCTACGCTATTTTGTTCTCATTCCCTGGTCCAGTGAGTTCTTTTATCTAACCCATCCACTGCAAATAATCACACTTACGACCGTCTTGTTAGCTGAGCCCCTTGATTAGAATATTTGCTTTTCTTGTGCTCCATTGGTGAATTACATGAGTCACAGGGTACAGTTGGTGTTTGGGGATTGGATAACTCGTGTTTACAATTCAGATGTTCTCAGAACTTGAGCTAGCATGAAAACTCTCAAAAAACCCCCATGGGCTGTTTACCACATCAAAGAGGTTCAGCCCCTTCCAAGCTCAGATTGAAACTCAAACAAAGAATCTTTCATTAAGTTCAGAAATGCTTGGAGAATTCTTTGAAAATTATTATTTTAGATTTTTTTTTTTAATGTGATGGGGACCTTCAAGTTTCCACCAAGGACAGGATTTGCAAGTATTAAAATGCATTTAATGACCTTGCTCTTTGTAGTATTTCCAGTACAAGAAAGAGAAAAGAATGGCAAGAAATTGGTCCCAGTATAGCTGGTCTGAAAATGCAGGTACTTATCACCTGCAGGAGAAAATGATATTATCCACCGGTTATCATGTCTGTCACATCTAAGGCAATTTGTTTCATGAATCCAAACCCATCCTGGAGAGGGCAGAGGTATGTGGGTACCTACTCACCAGCCAATTCCGCCCATCGTTTTAATGCTGCCTGTACAGCGTTATCCTTTTCCTTTTTGCTGCTCCTCAAGGGCAGTTTAGGGAGCTGAACCCAGGGGTGGCTGAATATATTCAGCTGAAACCCCTTCTCAGGATTAGAAGGTTTGATGGTGTTCTCTAAAATGTGGAAATGACCCACGTTTGTTAAATTGAATGGAAAAATTGGGGCATCTCCCCTTCCCAACCCCGATCATTTTAGAATGTAACGTTTCATTCTGAGCAACTTTCAACATTTGATATTTTTGTGGTCCTGTGTCATGCCTTTGGGAGAACTCAAAATCATTATCTTGGCTGACTGACATCTCCTCTGGGACACGAGTGTCACAGCCCTCGTGTTTCCCAGGTCTTGGCAAACACCAGGCTCCAAAATTCTCTGGCTGGAGCTTCTCCAGGGCTTGGTGCTTCTCCAGGGGAACTGTCGATTGCCCGTTATCAGCCCGTGCCATCATCAGTTGCCCTTAATTAACAGCAATTGGCAATTCATTTAGAATCATAGAATTGCCTAGGTTGGAAGGGACCTTTCAGATGATCGAGTCCAACTATCAACCAATTTCTACACAGGGAAAATGTGGAAAGAGAGGGTTTAAGCTGAGGGAATGTATTTTGAGGAGACTCTTTGAGACTTCCTGCTCTCAGGCTGAGAGAAGGACCCCCCGAGCAGCACAGATGCTAGGAAAGACACAGGGAAGCATGGCAGAAGGGGCTGCAGCAGGCGGACCTGCTCCAACGTCCCCCTCGGTCCCTGATTCTTGGCCTTGTAGTGTGCCAGGTGCTGTGCAAGCTTGCAAGAGAGAAGTTGGCCCAAAGACCTACTGGTTCAGACACAATGTTTTCGTCTGCCTTAGGGTTTGTTTTGTTTTGCTAACTGGTTTGGTGAGGAAGCTGAGGGCCACAGGGGGGGTGGGATTTGCTGTCCACAGGTGAAACCTGACCTTGCTTTTCCCAGCCGTGCACGGGGTATTGGGTCTGCCTTGTGTGTTGTACTGGGAAGAACAGGCTTTTTGGCCTGTTTTATCGCTTGCTGAATGCCAGGAGGACTTCGCAAGCCCCAGCAAGCAGCGGATGACTCACTCCGCCTTTGTCAGACCCTGCCCTGGGAATGTGCTTCTGATCGGAGGAGGCGAGGTGATGAGTTCGAGCTTTTAGATGGTTTGAGTGAGGCAGAATGAATCCCACCCGTAACCCAGCTGGGGAAGTTCCTTACGAGCTCTAACCGCCTCTCCCATGTCACACTCAGTTCAGGACTGGTGACACATAACCAGAAGGGAGCCGGAAGGCTCAAGGACAAGCCCAGCAATAGCTAGAAACAGGTGGATAAAATTGTCCGTGCCATCTTGGGGAATGGTGACATCTGAGAGCCTCCATCTTCTCAGATTCAGGGGAGATGGTGCGTTGGAGCAGAGGCTGCAACCGAGAAGGAGAAATGGAGCTGCAGGTGGGCTTGCCTTCTAGTTGATGGTACCAGCAGGGGCTGCATGGCTGTTCAAATCCAACTTTTGATTGTATGCAATGCATAAACCGGGGGAACGCTTGAGCTCCTGCATATTTTGGCTGGGGCTGAGGTAGCTCCAAGCCTGCTGAGGTAGCTCTAAACCTCCTGATCTTCCAGGAGTTGAAATAACATGAGGTGGTTTCATCTTTCCAGACAAACCATCCAAATGGCTGTACCAGCTCACACCAAAAGTCCTACCCAGCTCAGCCTCCTGCCTCCAACAGTGGGTGCCCACTTAGCTTGACGTAAAACCTCCAGCTGGCTTTGATGGGCTTGACCCCAGCCTTTGCTGAGCAAGAGCAGCTCAGAAATAGAAAGCTGTGTACGAAGGCACGACTCCCTTAAGTCCTCATGTCCTCCCCTCCCACACTTTGAGAGAGATGCCCTCCTGCCCGGGCAGAGCAGGGAGCGATGGGTGAGGACAGACGGCTGTCCTCGTTTCCCCACTTGCCTTCGGGCTCCATCCAGTGCCGCAGTTGTGCATGGTAGTTCTGCAAAAGGGGAAACCACTTTGGAGCTACTCTAATGTCAACCTGGGACCCCCCACCCTCATCCAGACCTGGCTAAGGCCAGACGGGCTGAATGACCACTGTGTTCAGTAAGGCTGAGAGACGGTGCAGCTGGGCCAGAGCTTTCTCCAAGCTCAGTGTCTCCAAGGTCTACCCTGCCAGTTATTTTTCAGTTCATTTATGGCTTTATTTTTGGAAAGATTTCTGCTTGCTCTCTTAAAACCCACTGAAGCTTGGCTGCTCCAAACTGCACCTCTTCCAGGCACTTGACCTTGGAGTTGGATGAGGGTGTTCTTCCTGGTTTCTTTGGCCTTTGGGATTGCTGACTGTAGTGGCATGATTTCTGTGATAAATAACCAAGGTAGTTTGCCTTTGAGTGAGTCTTTATCAGTTGTCGGAGGAAAGGAATAGCAAACAGAGTCAGCAAGTCTGCTGGAAATGTTGTTGCCTACTGGCTCAGCCAGAGGCCAGCCAACCTCCCAGCTGCCCACATCTGCCTTGATGGTGACTCTTGGCCTCAAGGAAATCCCTAGTTTCGGAGAGGTGATAATTACCTTGGGTCCGTCAAACACAAGGGCAGAAAAGAGCACCAGAATAACCCTCCAGAGCAGTGTGGCTCAGCCCCGGGGCCATCCATGAGCTCCTGGCAGAAACCTGGAGAAAGGGTTTATTTTTGTGGCCTCGTTCAGGAGCTGCTCATTCAAGATGGAACGCTGGCGGGATAGATCTTCTCAGGCAGTCTTCTCCAAGGACTTCTCCAGAGAGAACTTGCACAGAGACTTCAGCTTAGATGCCCACTTTCCAGGTGGCCAAAGCTAGTGAAGATGAATCTTGCCCCACTGCATGTCATGCAGACACAGCTGAATGCTTCAAGGTTAGCACTAGTTTCTTGGAGTTCCTCCTAACCTCTTTGACATAGAGCAAGCAGAGTCCACTGGGGCCTTCTGCAGCCCAGCACCCACCTAGGCACGCGTGGAGCTGGGCTCTGCTGCCTGCAATGGTGCTTTGTTATTTACAGCAGCGAAACATTTGGCCCCGTGTGTACTTGAAAGGAAGAGTCCCGGGGGTTTTTTTGCTAATCCCGTTTTTGCAGAGAGTTCCAGGAGACTTGAGGAACAAACAGAAAATAACGTCGATCGAGGTCAATATCAAAACCAAATGATCAGAGAAACAAATATTTACTCAAGTCAATATTTAACTAGGAGACAATAAATGCTGATATTGAACCAAATCTGTATATAAATACAGTCTATTTATAACATGTGCCTTTAAAGGGGTACTGCCAGGTACTTGCCATGGCTTTTGATTGATGATTATCCTCCCCATTGTTTGCTGATTCCCTTGGAGGCTGGAGTTTCGTGCAGGTGCATGTATGAGAAAAAGGCTGTACTGCGTAATCCCAGGGCCCGGACAATGGGCCAACCGTTGTCCCACGCATGCCTGTGCTCGGGGAGGGTGTCTCGCCCCGAGGAGGGGACCCCCCCTTGCAGCTGGAGGGGGTGCCCTGCCGTTCCCCCATCCCTTGAACCCCCACCTCGCAGGGTTGAGCCGCTGGCTGACCTTCCACAGTGAAGCTGGCATTTTGCTTGCACCCTCTCCCCAAAATGCTCTTTGCACTGGGGACCAGTCCAGCATCACGGCTGGGATCTAAGCAGGAGCTGGAGATCCAGCTGGGAAGGGGGGCTCGATGGCCCCCCCAGCATTGCAGAGCAGGATGGGGGGGAAACTGCGGCCAGGCAGGGCTGGAAGCTGCCAAGTACTGAAGAAACTTCTCCCCCCGAGCCCTTTCCCCCCCTCAACCGCTCCCTCTGCCAACTTTACAAGCTCATTGCCTGTTTAGCAAACATTGATTTCTCTCCTTGTTCTCTGCTGCTGCCCGTGTGGTGACAACATCTGATGTTTCTATGGCGGTTTGTTATTTATCAACTTCAGATTAGAAAGCGTTTAATCATGGGAAAGACGCGTCCCGCCTCCTGCCTCGACAGCCTGCAGTGCCTGGTGCTCTTCTAACGATGCTCGTGGTTAATCACTGGCAAAATGGCATGGTTGGCTCGAGCGCTGGTTTCTTCTGCATCCTCCTAAGAAATGTTTGTCTTGGATTCTGTGTGTATTGATCGATGTCCTGATAACACCTCACCCTGCCTTTGACAACATCTGGAAGAGAGATAGAGGTCCAAGACAGGAGGTTCCTGCAGGATTTATGAAAATTGGCAGATGGTAGAGGGGGGAGACTCGTGTCAGTGCCTATTAGCCACAGGAGAATCCACGCAGGGGAGAGCTGGGGGAAGCAGGGCTTCATGGTCTGCTTTCTTCAGTGAGCGACTGGCTTCAGGGTTGGGTTTTTGATGATTTCACAGTGCTGGATGCTCTTTCAGAGGCTGCTGAGGTTATCTCGGCCTCCAGGGAATGTTGATGGCCAGGTCCCAGGTTCGGATGTGCCAGTGCTGAGCGTAACAAGGTCCTGCTGGTCCAGCGACACAAGCTGGTGTCCAGTGGCCTTGTCTGGAGCGGACAAAGTGCTCATTCTAAACCCTTTCCTTTTCCTGCTGGGTGGTTTTTTTGTCATTCTTTTCTCTGGCAAGTTGAGAAGACCCTTCTCCGTGGTCAGAAATAGACACTATGACTTTGAGGGGAAAATACCACAGGAGTTCAGTGCTTTTATTGTATGACAGGCTTTTCTTATTGGCTTTCCCTTCCTGGCCAAACCAAAGATCCCAGTTTGGACACCTCTAAACTCACAGAAGTTTTGTTGATGTCTGCATTGCCTGTATCTCCCCGTTGCTCACTTTTTGCCTGAGTTACTGACCTATGACTCCTCCTGGAGCCCTTGTTGATGCAGCTGGTGGAGTCTGGGGCATGCCCACCTCCAGACCTTGTATCTCATCCTCATCTTCAGTGATTGCAACAATGGCATTGTTAGTGACTGTAGGGGAAACTGGGCCACTGAATGCACTAAAGACCTAGTGGCTCTTCAGCTAGAAGGCCCTGGAGGCTTTTTCCATCAAGTAACGGTGGGTATCTCTTGCGGTATTGAGACAAACCGAGTTCCCTGCCTACATGATAACTTCAGTCCTTCTCAAAAAGGCAAGAAAATGGTTAATTCCCTGCCTGTGGCTGGCAGACAGAGAGGAAGGGATGGGCTGATCGTTGCAGGTCATTGCTGTCTCATGTGAGCCCACCGCAGTGTCCTCAGCTGGCCTCTCTGGAGCTGCCCCAGGCAGGGCTGCAGCCAGGACCCACTTGGGGCTGGCCGAGTGTCTACGGGGCTTCCTCCTGGTGGGGTCTGCTTTGCCCTCAATTGCTTCCTTTGTATTTGTGCTGCTTACCATGGCAGGTCTTGAATGCAGGTGGCTGGCAGAGCAGAGGGTTTTGTTGCCCTCCTCGTGTGGTTGACCCCCAAATGAGGGATCCAGCTGCTGCACCACCCCTTGCAGGCTCAAGCATTACCTGCAAAGGAGCTTGGCTGAAGTATGCAGGTGCTTCTGAAGCTGTTTATTCCAGCTGATTGGGTGATGGGACACAACTTTCAACCCCCAAACCCTTGTAGCTCTGACCTGGAGATTCCATATTTAAGCATCTCCTCATGCTTCCAGGCATGAAGACCATGTGGAGACCAGTGGCTCTCCAGGGATGGCAGATCTCAGCATTGCCAGCCTGTTTGCACCGTCCTCTCAAGGCCATGTGGCTCTGTGGTCTATCGTGGCCTCGCAAAGAACATCCTCCATTTAGATGCAACTCCCAGAATATGAACACCCTAAAAGTGGGGAAACTGAGTCCATTGTGTTGGTTTTGCTGGCTTTCTGTGAGAGAGAGGGAAGCCTGGGCTGATTTCTAGCCCTTGCTGGTCTGACTGACCAGCCTGACAATGTGTGTGTGACCCCAAAGTGGGAGAGTGAGAAAAAGCTTTACCACAATCTTGTTGAACTGGAGAAATGGTAGAGGTTAGGGTGAAACCTGGTGGTTGTGGAGGAGAAAATGGGCACACTGGAATTGAGTAGGAGCAGCTGCAGGAGAAGGATGTGGAATGAGAATGGGGCACAGGCTGGTGCTGAACCCACAGAAGGCAGATAAACACTGGTTTGGGACCTGGAGATAATTCTTCTTTTTAAACTTACTTGGTGCTGGAGGACTGTGGCCTGTTTTGGGCACTGACCTTGGAGAAAGGATCCAGGTCTGGGTGAGAGATCTGAGAAAAGCCCTCAGCCCTCTGTGGAAAGCTGGGGCGAATGGAAGCAGAAGAAGAGTGGCGTGCAGGACATTTGCAACCGCACTGTAGTGTGTACGGGGAGTGATAAAGGAGATTTAAGTCCTGGCAAAGTCTTTCCACCTTGGGGATTGCTAAGCACAGGAATGGGCTAGCTGAAGGTAAACTGCAGAGAAGGCCCCGTGCAAACACGGGGGTGTCTGAGGTACCTGCTCCTGTGCCTGAGGAGGTGGGATTTCCCCAAGTCCTCTGTTTGTAGGAGCCTGGCAGTGGTGTGATGCTGAGAGCTCCACCTTGGAGGGGCTGGATATAGCCTGTGGTGCTGCCACACTTCTGCTGGGAAGCACGGTCCATCCTAGCTGTGGTGGCATGGCTGAGGCTCCTCCTGGGGAAAGCTTCTCCTATCCTTGCTCTTGCAGATGCCACGGCCTGTGGCGTGGGGACCTTGTTAGATGTTAGGCAGAGGAGAGGAGTTGTGCCTGAGGCCCTGGGCGTGCAGCTGAGCATGGGGTCTCCTGGCTGTCACAGCACCTCGTGGTGGGTGCCCATTCCAGGGGGAAGGTGCTGGGGCTTGGCACAGTCCCAGCCCCAGGTCTGCACCAAAAAACCCCTCATGCATGACTTGAGCGAGTGAGTGATATGGGCTCAGCCCTTCATTGCCTGTTCTGGTGGTTTCCAGACTGTTCCCAGGACACAGCATGAACGTTTCTGCCTACCCTAAGGTAGCCTTTGTAGATGGGAGCCCCACGGGAGCTGGGAGAACTTAGTGGTTTGACTGGGCTGGAAATCTCTGAAGGTCTTTGGGCCATGCCTCAGAGCCTCCTCTGGAAAGCTCTGTGTTTCTTTCCCCATGAGGAGACCAGAGTTCACCAAACCTGGCAGCCGGGCTGAGCTTCTGCTCGGGTTCTCCGAGGGTCTGTCCTCCTTGGGGAAGCTCCAAAGGCCATGGCAGATCCCGCTCTGCCTCTCGGCAAGGATTAAGACATAAAACCAGAGACTGGTGGTGTGAGCTGGGAACCGAGCTGCGGCTGATGCCCAGAGATGGCTGCTCTGTCCCTCCTCCCATCCCGCTCTGGGACAGGAGGTGTCAAACAGGAAAGAAAAACCAAAAAATAATTAAAATAAAATCCCTGTTAGTGAACAGAGAGAAGGTGATGTCAAGGCACGGCTGGATGGGAGGAGTGATGGCGGTGGGGACCTGCATGCTGACAAGATGGGCAGCTTGAGGTCCCGGAGGCCGTGAGGGGCTGGGGAGAGGGTGGGAGAGGCCTGCCATGGCCGGGGGTGGTTGGGGAGGCTGGTGGGGGGGTGGCAACCCCACTAACCCATCCCTGTCTGCCCCACAGCTGCACCCCATGAGGATGGAACAGCGGATGCCGCCGCTCATTCTTGAGGTGAAGCACTTTCCTCATCCCTCCCTCTGCACGTTCCTGTCCCCGCTGGTGAGAGGTACCGCTAAAGCCCCTGAGAGACTGAGCCGGGGCTGTCCCCCCCAGCCAGCCCCAGTGCAGGCCGCCCAGATCCACAGGAGAGGAGATGGTGGCATCTCTGCTCCCTCCTCCTGCCCCCGCCGCCCAGCCAGGGTGCATTCCTCCCTCTTGTGGTGTCTCCACCTCTGAAAGCCACCCGGGCGGCCGCGTAGCTGTCTCCTCCATGTCTCCATTAGCTGGACCCCCACCAACAGTGAAAGGAGCCGTGCGTGACAGCCAGAGGTGGAGTCACCTGCATTCAGGACACTTGAGGTGGATCCCACCCAGACATGTCAGCACTTAGTCGTCCCAGTGGGCTGAGGAGTTGGTCTGGGATTGTGAGACATCCCCTGGCGCACTGCAGCGCTGGGGCACCAAGAGCAGAAGGACACGGAGCTGTTGGAGCGGGGCCAGAGGAGGCCCCGGAGATGCTGGGAGGGCTGGAGCCCCTCTGCTGGGAGGACAGGCTGGGAGAGCTGGGGGGGTTCAGCCTGGAGAAGAGAAGGCTCCGGGGAGACCTTGGAGCCCCTTCCAGTCCCTCAAGGGGCTCCAGGAAAGCTGGGATGGGACTCTGGAGCAGGGAGGGGAGCCATAGGAGGAGGGGTGTCAGTTTTAAAATGAAAGAGTGGAGATTTAGATTAGGTATCAGGAAGAAATCCTTTGCTGTGAGGGTGGTGAGCCCCTGGCCCAGGTTGCCCAGAGCAGCTGTGGCTGCCCCATCCCTGGAGGGGTTCAAGGCCAGGTTGGACGGGGCTTGGAGCAACCTGGGCTGGTGGGAGGTGTCCCTGCCCAGGGCAGGGGGGTTGGAATGAGATGTTCCTTAAGATCCCTTCCCACCCAGACCATTCTGTGATTCTGTGATAGAGCATCGGCTGGGAGGTGCTTAGGTAGTAGGTGTCAGCACGCATCACGAGCAGTGCCGGAGCTGACTAGGGTCGCTAGGCATTTCTGGGACACAAACAAGCAAAAAGCACCCCTTTCTCCCTCTTGGGAGGACGCTGGGGCTCTCGGGGTGGTGTGGAACCCGTGACACAACCAGCAGCATTATGACAGCCTGGATTCCAGTGGGGGGAGAACCCTCACCGTCCTGCACACACCGGCGGGGCCGCAGCTATGACCAGGGTTGGTATCCTCTCCTGTCCGGTGAAAGCCCACGGCTTTTGCTCTGCTGACCAACTGCCTCTTAACACCCCTCTCCCCAGGGCCCTGGGGCTGCTCAGGGTCAGAAGTGGATTTATGAGGCTTTATCAGACCTTTCTGTGCGGGTAGGGGTGGTTGTGAGAGCAAGGGAGGCCGGGAGACACCGAAGAGCAGGGGCAGGCAGCGGACGGGAGGGACGACTCTGTCTGAGAATGCAGGTTTTGGATCTGAAATTAGGGCCCTGCACGCCTTTCTACATTTAATATACCTGCCTGGACACCTGCCATATAAGGACCCACTGGAGTTGTGGGGAGCGAGACCTTCCCTTGGGAACTGAAGGTGAGAAAGTTAAATGCCAGAGATAAGGGAAGTGCAGAAGTAAAAAGGCGTGCAGCACCTTCCCCCTGCCCCTGCTCCTGGCAAGTGGGACATTTCATAGCTCAGGTATGTCCGGCATTCACAGCCTCCGGCGCTGCCTCCAGCAAGCTGGCTCCCAAGGGTGACAGTGAAATCCCAGCGTGGGTGCACAGGGCAGCAGCACCCGGGGTTCGTCTCCAAGGCTTTGGTGCGGTTCTTGGTCCCACCCAAGGTGGACACTGCAGGGGGGAGCATGGAGGAAAATCGGGGCTTTGGACCAGCCTGCGGGGACTGAGTTGAGGGTCTCTGATGCTCTTCCCTGCCTCCAGCTGGTGCCTTAGCTTCAGGGTGTACTCCAGGGTCACTGGAGCATGGCCGGGGGTGGGAGGGGGGGCATTGCTGGAGGCAACACTTGAGCAGAAGCGGTTAGGCGAGGATGTGACACAAAGTGAGCTTCTAGTGACAACACATAGCTTGCTTTAATGAGGGCGGGGAATTTTCAGGGCCTGCACATGGGATGGGGACGGATGGGATTTACAGCACGGTGTGTACACACAGCAGTGCAGCGAGCACAGCGTAGAAAACGCGGTCCCAGTGCAGCGTAGCACTTCCAAGTCCAGCTGTGCTGAGCTGCTACCCGTGCAGAAGAGGGTGTATTTGTGGCACGTACCTGTGCTTGGGTGGAAGCCAGCTTACCCATGCGTTGCCAGTATGGCTTGCAGAGGTGCAAGAGCTCTTTGAATTAGCTGGAAGCATAGGTGGTATGTTTCGCTGGAAAGGGCGAGGAAGTCTCTTGGGTCCCGTCCAGCTTTGTTAAGAGCAATGAAGTTGCAGCAGGGATGACTTTGGCCCATTGCACTCCGGTGACATAGTTCAGAGCCATAAAACCCGCGGCTCAAGCGTGCAGGGTGTGGGGTGAGATCAGCTTGCTCTCCTGAAGTGCGCTGTAGGCTCTGCCAGGGAAACCTGGTGGTTTTGCCAGCTCCTCTACATATGAATGAGTCTACGAGGGCTTCGCAATGAGCTTGACACATGGATAACCACATAATTAAAGGCTGTAGCTTTATGGAAGAGCATTAGCGCTGGTATCTTTAACCACAAAGAGCAGAACTTGAGTCATCAAATGCCAGGGGATGAATTTCCTAGCGGATTGCTCCATCAGGTTGCTGAATTATTGGGCCTGGATCCAGTGGGATGCCACATCAGACATGAACCAGGAGGAGAAGAAAGCTGGCAAGCGGTGATTGTCTGAGCTAGAGGTCCTGTTAGCTGGGAGGACCCAGGCTTGTAAAAACAGCTCTGCAAAACTACAACTAAACCAAAGGTTAGGTGAGGGCTGAGACACTTTACCAAGAGAAGACGGTAATGGTACATCTGGCAGTTTCCATTTCAGGCTCACAGTCCACTGAATTAGTGGCAACGTCACTTAGATTTCTAGGGCTACAGCCCAAATTATTCTCAACGAATTAAAGATATTGTCCTAGAATACTCTCAGTTAATTAAAGATACTGACCTAGAATAAAATGCAGTACATCTCAGGCTATTGAGTTTAAAGGAAACCAGAGTCAGCATGTCCAAGGTGGGCTGCAGATCCAACGTGCCCAAAGCGTGAGGTTGACTGGAGCAGACTTTCTGACTTCATCGCATTTCTAGTGTTAATTTCTCTTGTTTGTGTGACCAAAGCTTTGTACCCAAAGCTTGGCTCTTCTTTATCAGGCTATATTTCTCTCATAACTGCATCCTCTGCCTAGCTTGCCCTCTGTTATCAGTGCAGATAGGGGGAGGGAAGTGGAACAGAGGACAGTGATTCACTCCTGGGGAGCCTGTGGCTGAGTCAGAGACTGAAGCTAAATCACGGCAGCCTGTGCCTCCTGGGCCGTTCTTGCTGCTCTCTCGATTTCCTGATATCTTAAGTACTTGTTGAACATTGGACTCCCACCACCTGTGTGTCAAGGTCACTCTTCACAAGTTCTCTTCTCTGTATTTTTTGCCACAGGCACGGTCCGAAATGGATAAATACCTTTCAAACGAGGTGCCTCCCATCCCAATGATACCAGACAAGAAGTACCGCCGGGAGAGTGCCTCAGTGGTGGATGAGTTCTTCTCCACAGAGAAGGCCACTTCTACACCGTACAGCGTGAACATCAACGTGATTCTGCCAGACACGACGCACCTGCGCACTGGACTTTACCGGCCACCCAAACCCATGACGCCATTCCCACAGATCAAAGCAGAGCCTGGCACCAGCTTCGCCCAGCCTTGCTCTTCTGCCTCCGGCTCCACACAGACCCTGCCCGACTTCACCAGTGTCTTCAGCATGCCCCAGTCGGTGGCAGTGAATAACATCTTCATCAAGCAGGAGATGCCCTCTGAGATCCCCTTATCCACCAATCCACAGCAACCCCAGCTTTACCAGATGCCTCTTGGCAATGGAAGCGCTGACATTACCACTCTGACATCCTCCTCCAACAGCACCACAGCCATCAACAGTCTCAGTGGTGTCACCATGTCCACAGGTAACACCATGTCCAGTGTGGTCCACAGACCTGTCCAGCCAGGAGGGCCAGTTAAGCAGTACCCACATGTCTCCCAAGGACAGGGAAACTTCAACATCTCAGGGCAGTTCTACCCTGCTCCAGGGGTGAACCTGCCCCCTTCACCCCCCAACTCACAGCCTGGCAGCCCAGAAAATCAACCCGAGCTCATCAACACCATCTCTCCCCCACCATCTTATGAAGCCACTTTTGGACTGAAGTTGGTCCAGTCGTCGCAGGTCCCCCCAGTCCCCAATGGCCTTGGGACCCTCTCCCAAGGGCACATTGTCATGCAGCCCCCCAAATACAATAGACGCAACAACCCTGAGCTGGAGAAGAGGAGAATCCATCACTGTGACTACCCAGGTATGCTCATGGTTGAGGTACTGGCTTGGTTTTGGGGAGGGTGGGGAGTCTCTTCTTGTCACACTGAGGTTGGGGGCAGCCTTGGGCGTCCACGGGAGTTTAATCCATTGTCTACATGATGAACGGAGCTATGGAGCTGGGTGGATGGCCCCAGGGAAGTGGGGTTTCTACCACCACCAAGGGAGTAGAAGCAGTTGCTCCTTCCTGCGCTGGCTGATGCCTTTTTTCTCCCTTTCTCTGGCAAAAGCAAACCTGACTCTGAAAGGCAGAGAGCTCCTGCAAAGCACAGGGATGCTCCTGGAAATCTGCTGCCTTAGCATCCCGTTTCGCTCTGGTCTTGCCTAACACTGAGCAGCCACATGCTCTCCACAGGTGAAACCATGCTGGCTTTCTCACCGGCCTTTCCTTTCGCACTCTCCCATAACGGGTGGCAAACCATCAAGTAATTTCCATGAGCAGCCTTTACAGTCTTTCCCTGTATCCTGAATTCTCTTCTTCCAAAGAGGCAATGAGCTGAATATCTCTGTGTCATGTCCTTCAGGGGCTTCATGTTGGTGCGGCATCAGGATGGTGTGGAAAGACATTTCAGGGTAATTACCAGCCCAGAGATGAAGCTGTTCCTTGTGTGTCACCTCATTGCATGAGCATGTCCATCTAAAGACCTGTGATATGTTGGCAGGAGGAGATCTTGCAGGGTTTTCTGCACTGAGCTTGCAGGACCCACAGCTGCAAACTCTCATCCATGAAGCACGGGAGAGAAGTAACCGTGTCCCTAGCGAGGAACCCCAGTGAAACCAGCTTGAGGGCTTGAGAATCACCAGTCCTGGTGCAGGGACACGCACCTCCCACTTCCTGGGCCGAGCCCCAGCCACGGAGCTGCTGGGGATTAGCAAACAGTTTTCCCATAGGGGTGTGTGAACTGAGGAAAGTCATTTCCTAACTGCCTCCTGCAAGATTTATGTGCTCTTCCCGTGGCACAAGAGCGGCCGTAGTAGGTCAGCCCAGAGCCCCGTCTAGCCCAGATCCTGTCTCCAGCAGTGACTCGGGGAAGTACATAAGGGTAGGACGTGTTTAGAGAGATCTTTCTGTGCTTACACCTTCCCACCCTCTGGCAACCTGCAGATTAGGGACTTTCTGAGCCAGAAGCTGCACCCATGTTCTTGCGGTTAACAGCTTGTGCCGAATTTTTTTAACCTCCTGCTGGTGGGAGACAGACTAAGGGTGTCAGTGGACCACTGCTCTGAGACAGACCCCTCCGCTCTGGTCAGAATGGGTCAGGGGAAGAACCTCATCCTGCAGGATGCATTGCCAGGGCAGAGCTCGCCTGTTTTCGGCTGGATTTTGGCCTGCATAGGAAGGCAGGAACAAAAAAAAAACAACACACAACCTGCGCTGAATAAACACTGGGTGTCTCGATAGTGTGTACGTGCAGAGACAGAGGAGGGCTTCTTCTAATCCTTCACGCCGAGGTTCAGCTGGAGGTGAAACCAGTCAGGGCTGACGGCAGGGGCAGCAGGTCTTACTGACACGGTCTGTGTTGAGGAAGCGACCAGAGACATGCTGAATTCACGCCAGTAACTGGATGAACAGGGGAGACCTGTTTGCAAAGCTCCTATCCAAGTTTCCAGGTGGTGGCCCCAGCACTTTTTTCCCTGTGTGCTCACAGGGACACGAAGCCCAGCCACGTCCTGCTCCCTGCGCTGCTCCCTCCGGGGTTGGGAGCTGCTCCGGGTTCTTGTCGGGCTCCGTTTCCATCCCCAGCAGGAAGGCAGCCCTTGATCTCGTGCAAACTCATCTCTCTCCCAAGTGTGAGGGACCTCTGAGTCTTCAGAGCATTGGAAGCACAATTGGACTGGGTCACCAACCCTTATCTCTCCTGACACAGGGAGGGGAATGGCAGCCAGCTGCTCCCGCACCTCCTCAGCAGGAGAGGACAGAGAGACCATCTCCTGCAAGAGGCTTCTTTAGCCAGCAGGGAAACACTGGAACGAAAAATAGGACTATGTTGCTTATGCGGGTCATAAAAATGCAAATTCATATTTTAATATACTTGTCAAAACACAATGCAGCAGGGCCATAAAGGCAGCATGAGAAGCTTTTCTAAGCTTTATCTAACTGAAATGAGGAACTAGCAATGATTCACTTTGAGGCGCCTGTTGTTGAAACTTTTGCCAAAGCCACTGTGTTTCTCTTAAGAGCCTTTCTTTGATTAAACCTGTTGTTGCTGATCTTCTCGGAAAAAAAAAAAAAAACCAACAAAAAACTTCCCACCAGCTTTATGCTGGGTCCTGAAAGCCAGGCTGTGGCTCTGCAGTGTACCTGGCGTTTCCTGCTTCCTGGAACCTTTTTTACCACATCTGCTGGGGCTGGGACGATTACAAAAGACATCTTCCCTCCAGCTGCGCAGTAGTGATATCAGTTACGTCTGGAATCCAGAAAGAAAAACGGCAGCACAACACCAGCAGCTAACGGCGGTGAATTTAATGTTTTCATCCTGCCTGGAAGACCTGGTTGATGAAGGGGGCATTTGAAAGTCAGTGCCTCATTCTTGCCCCCCCCCTTGCTTTAATTCCCAGCACAATGCCCACGGGTGTCAGGCTTGTGTGGCAAAAGATGGAGTGTTGTAAAGGTCTGTCTGGCTCAGAGAACAAACGCTCTTTAGTTACTGCTGAAACAAAATGGGTATAGCCAGGCTTATTTGCATGCTGTTACCCAGAGTGCTCTTCAGGCCGGCTCTGTCCCTAACCTCAAATATAAATGTTCTGGGTTTGTTTGAGCCCCTATCTCACAAGGAAGTTGTGTCTTTCCTGTTTTCTGCAGGTTGCTCAAAAGTTTATACCAAGAGCTCCCACCTGAAGGCACACCAGAGGACTCACACGGGTAAGGGCACACGCCATCGGGAAACTCTGCCAGCCCACACTTCTCACACTGCGCCTGTTAATGGCGCTGATTATGTAGCTGAGTTGATTACCTTAATCTAGGGTTGTTATTGGGGTAAGGAGCAGAGTTAAGTCTATTGATGTTAAAAAAAGTCCAATGGTTGCACTGGTTTATAGTGACTGTACACTGCTGTGTGCACTTGCTTGCCTTCTGGAGGGATGATCTAGAATTTAGGAGAACTCTTGGAGGCTCTTGAGTTGATGGATTGGGAGAAGGAGATTCCTCCAAAACCTCTATCAGTCTGAGCTCTTCCTTTGGGATCTCCCAAAGCCCAGCCAGGTCTGATGCTGCTGAGCCTACAGAAAGGTTGCATAAAAGCGTGTGGTGCATTATAGGACCTCTGAGGAGACAAGGGCTGGCTCTTTTGTGTCAAGCACCCCTGTGGTTCCCAAGGAGAGGAAGGAACCCCTCGCCCCTCCTTGGGTACCAGCCACACAGAGCACTCACGCCTGGTGCCCGTCCCTTTGGCAGCTCCAGTGCTGTGTCACCGGAGCTGCCGAATACACCTACAGAAGAGCTCCAAAATACAGATAGAAAAGGGCTGTACATCATTCCCGAGGGAAAAGGTGCCGTGGGCTGTCCTTGCTGGTGTCAACAGGACCACCAGCACAGAGGAGCTCCCACCCCAACCAGCTTCCCGGGGTAAACCCGTCTCAGTGGCACTTGTGCATTCAAGCACAGGTCTCCTCATTAAGGCATTTATTATACCTGAAACTTTATCAGATCCCCAGGTAGTCCAGGAACTATCAGTGCCCTCATAAATCTCTTTTATAGAAGGGCTGATCTTTACTGAAAGCAATTAAGCTGGCCCAGAGTTCACTTTTCTTTTTTATTAACAACGAACAAAACCCATCCTGGGGCTGGGAATCAGTTCTTGCACTTGGCTCTGTTCCGTTTTCGTCTTATCAGTCTTTCGAACAAGCCAGCAAAGAATTTTTCTTTGTGCATGAGGTACAATATTTTTTTGGCAGGGCCTGGGTAGGAGGGGGCTGGAGAACAACACGGAAGGGGTGGAAGAAAGGAACAGGAAGGACATTGTCCCGGCTCCGAGAGCTGGGTGGTGATAAGCATTTGTCACAACAGCAAACTGGATTCAGGGATACGCTGGGGCTCTTGCTTTAAAATTAAATATCTCTTTTCCCCTTCTGTTCGGAGCACGGGGCTGATCTCTGTGCCCAGAGACGCGACCCATTGGAGACAGGCACCATCCTTACAAGTCACAATTTGAAGATGCATCCAGGCAAACTTGGGCAGTTTTTGAACCCCATAAAATGCAGTCATTTTTCAAAGTTTCCCAGTAATTGGGCTGGAAATCCGAGTGCGTTTGCCTCCTTCCGCTCCACCTGCTGCACGAGGGAAGGGCAGAGAGGCGAAGGGGGATGTGACCCGAGTGGTCAAGAAAACTGGTGGCGTTGTAGGACGGGCAAAAAGAAGGGAATCCAAACCGGAGAGCTGTACGCAGGCAGGCTCAGGGTGTCTGCACCCAAGATCTGAAGCCTCCTGTTTCGCTTTTGAGGGCTCAGCCTTGCCGAGCACAGCACTGGAGCTGCAGCGGCCGGGCCCGTCCCAACTCCTGCCAGCTTCAGCCCCGTCACTCAAAGGGTTAATAACGCCCTTTCTCTCCGTTCCTCGCCTGATGGGAGCTGGGCCTTGAGAAGTACATGATCTCTAAGATCTTTCCTTGTGGTTTGCCCGTTGCCATGGGCTGGGCTGTATTCATCTCCTGGAGACACCATTCATTTCCTGGGTGCCATTGTGAGATTAAATATATAACCCGATGGCTGCTCACCCGCCTCCCGGGGGCTGGGAATGCCAGTTTGGGTCCTTTGTTTGAGCTTGCCCTGCCGTGCTGTCCCGGGAGACGGAGCCAGCTCCTGGGACAATGGAAAGCATTTTGTTTCTATCCTGGAGATCAACCTGTTATTGTTTGAAACTAAAGGGCCTTGGTAGGGTTGACCCAGCCAGGTGACCTGGCTGGGATAATGTCTGTGGCTGCGCAGTGCAAATCCCACCTTTGTCTTAGCATGCCGTAAAACTTGACTTTAAGTTCTGTATTTACCCGAGACACATAAAATACACCTTTCTCCTCCCCGTGGTGCAGATGTCGGGGGGTTTTTGAGAAGCGGGATGTGGTCTTGGTGCCCGGTCTTCTCCGGGTTGGCATCCCTGTGCTTTCATATTTTGTCCAGTGAGGGCAAGACGCTGTAGATCTTGCCGTGGCTGAATCTTTTCTGTTTCCTGGCCAAATCCTTCGCTTGCTGAGCCCCCAGGCTGCGGGGAAGGAACGGCCGTGCGCGCCGGGGAACATGTCAGAGCACGACACACATGCCTGTGCACGCAGGGCTGCGTGCGTACGTGCGCTCACGCCGCGGTGGTGGTGCCGCTCAGCCATGGGCCGATGAAAGGGTAAATATTTGAGGTCGGGAAAGTCAGCACATTCCCTGAACTCTGCCTGCTTGTTCAGGCTGTTAAGAGCGAGGGCTAATATTTGAGAGCACCCCACCCATGCGCGGAGAGGGCTGCAGCCAGGGTTCAGCTCTACAACCCGGGCACGCAGGGAGCTTGGAAGCCACCACGGGCTTTTCCAGTCCAGTTCCCAGCTGGCCGAGAAGTTGCACAATTTAATTGATTTCAGTTGGGGAATAGGTGTGTATGGGCAGGAGGAGCCAGGGAGGGGGGGGACGACACACACACACAGGGAATTACGTCACCCAAACGCTCCGAAGAAAACACAGTGTTTTGTGTACGGAGAGCTGCTGCCGCTGCAGGGCTGACCTCCCAGTCTGAGAGCGCTGGGTGGCGGTTTCAAAGATGGGAGGAAAATTTAGACGGCATAACCCCCTTCTTCCTCCTGATGCGCCCCCCCGGTATGAGCGGCGACACCTTTCATAGGGATTTTTGGCTTTTTAGTTAAAGAAAAAAAAATAACAAAAAAACTAAAAAAATTTTTTAGCCAGAAATGCTCCAAAATCCAACAGGAACTTGAACAGCAGTAGAAACCAAGCCTCGAAAGCAAAGTTGGAGGAGGCACATGGACAGGACCTGGTTACTGCAGCTCAACAATTTATTGTCTCATGGTGGCTATGGACTGTGTTCAGCTAGTGAACCCTGGTAGTGGCCACCAGCGTGGCCACCAGCCCTGTTCTGCAGTGGGGCAGCCCTGGGTGCCCTCCAGGGCCTCCCAGAGGAGGACTGAGCACCTCAGAGAGGAGGGAGTAGGTGGTTGGGATGCGTGACGGAGGTCCGTGTCCATGCAGGCTCTTGCGTGGCGGGGCTGTGCCATGCCTGTGACCTGTGGCTCTTCCCCTGCAGGCGAGAAGCCGTACAAATGCACCTGGGAAGGCTGCGACTGGCGCTTTGCCCGCTCCGACGAGCTGACCCGGCACTATCGGAAGCACACAGGCGCCAAGCCCTTCAAGTGCCTTGCCTGTGGCCGGTGCTTCTCCCGCTCCGACCATCTGGCCCTCCACATGAAGCGGCACCAGAACTAGGAGCCGCCGACGTTCGCCACATCTCCAAGAGCAGCTGAAACTCTTTCCTTTTTCCGAGGGGCTTCTCCTCTTCTCCTATGTAGGAACAAACCCATGCTGTGATCAACCGGCAGGGCAGGGGTGGCTGGCAAGCCTCCTCTGCAAGCCCTGTCCCCAACTTCTTCTGGTTTTAAAAGAAATCTCATTAAAAAATAAGTTATAATTACAGACTGATCTCCTGACGAGGCTCCTGGCGACACTGGGGCGATCGGCCTTGGATTCCAAAGGGCTTTCTTCCAGCAAACCTGCTATTTATTTGTCACTCAGGAGCGTCTGTCCTTCGTGTCTCAAGCTCGTTGGGATTTGTTTGACCCCTTTCCAGGGCGCTGCCTTTGGTGAGCCCGAGGAAGGTTGCGAGGGGTTGGTGGCCGGTGAGAGGTCTCACCTCAAACTGTCGGTGCAATCATCGCCTTGGACTGCCCCACGGCGTGGCCGTGGATGTGGCACCTCCGACGTGTGACAACGGGAGAACCTGTGTGCCCAGGGCTCTTTGGGTTGACAATCCCAGTCTTGGTGGGGGCATAGAAGAAAGGGCCAATGACATACTCACTTGATGTACCTTCAAGCAAGGGACAGCACAAAAGCAGATGACAAAAGCCATCATCTGTGTCCCTTCGAGGCCACCTGTGGTTTCCTGGCAGCCAGCTCACTCGCGGCTGCGAATATCTGCCCTGCTTGGCCAGGTTTTTTTCGTTGTGTCCTTAGCATTTCTGCTTCCAAGGTGAATTTTGACTTCAGGTGTCTCTGGGAGGATGAGCATGGGTCTTGAAGCCACCCAGGGGACTGCAAAGAAGCCACCGCTAAAGCTCTGGCTTCCTAGAATACACCGTGCCTTTCTCCACAAAGCACTGGGCAGGATCTGCTCCTGCCTTGAACACGCACACAAGGAGTCAGTCGTCGCCAGTCACACCGGTCTTTTGCTGTTGCTGTTTCATTGCGTTCACACAGAAAAGAAAAAAAGAAAAAAAGCAGCTTTGAAACAAATTCCAATAAATCCTGCTGTTCAGATTGTAATCATGTTACCTACCTCACAGGTTCTCCGTAAGGCACCTTCCCTCCTCCTCCCGTGGGGTGCCGTGACGCGTGAGACGCACCAGCCATTCTTCAAAGCCCACCGAGGGTTAAACTTAGGCAGAAGAAGAACCAGGCCATGCCAGTTTAAACAGCAGCCGTGCAGGTAATAAATAAATCAGGAATAAATAATGGGCCCGGTGCGTTCAACAGAATATTGATTTCCCCCACACCGTCCTCCTCTTTTATTCTTCCTCGAACAAATTTAAGTAACACGCGGGCTGATGAGCATCTGCAGCGTCAACTGAAAGGCCACGCTGAACCGTGGCATCTCCAGGTGGTGGAAATTTGAAGGCCACCCACACATTAGCTGAAAACCGCAGCTGGGTTCCGGGTTGTCCTTTGCCTTGGATAAATCAAATTGATCCCACCTGCGGCGCACGTGGCTGGTCTGGCGTGACAGCAGAGGCGGGCAGGCAGGATTTGGTGGG
>VYZM01014519.1:271225-283158 GCA_013398915.1 Dromas ardeola | reverse complement strand
ACGCCGAGCCAAGCATGCCCCGATCAAACAAACCAGCCACGGGGCTGCACCTCCTCCAGCCTGTCCCGGCGCGATGGAGCCCGGGGGTCTGCGGTGTCACCACGTCGGAGGAAGGGGTGACGTCCTCGCCCGATGGTGTTTTTGGGAGGGGGTCTCGTTCCTGGGGGCTATGCCACCCCCTTCTCCCAGGACAGGTCTGCGTGCTCAGGAGGAGCCAATGCATCTGCCAGTAGACCCGGTGTGAGGAAGAGCAGGGGCAACCTGCCTCCCTCCCACACGGCCAGCCAGGGATGAGTCAGATCTTCACCCCCGGCTCCTTCGCCTTCCCCAAACTCACCCCCTTCCTCGCTCGGCTCCGGCCGCCGATGCCATTCGTCTGTGCAGCACTTGGGGCAGCAGAGCCCTGCTCTTGCTTTGGAACTTCAGCCGTCCCTCCCTGGGAGCTGGGCCAGCCCAGGGGGAGGTTTGGCGGCGGGGACAGCAGAGGTGACACCTGCCTGAGGAACTCCTCTTCCTCGCCGCCCGGCTCTGAGCGAGGGGGCGGAAAGCTGCTGGCAGTATTTCCCACTTGGGTCCATTTGCAGCGGAGCCCTGCGGGAGGATGCTCGGACAAGCACTGGTGCAGCAGCATCGCAGAAAACAGCGTTAAGTGTCACAGCCTGAGCAGGAAGATTCCCGGGAAGGTGTAGGGTCCTGCGCCTGGGTTGGGCCCCCATACGGGCTGGGGGATGAAGGGATGGAGAGCAGGTCCACCGAGAAGGACTTGGGGGTGCTGGGGGAGGGGGGGTGAAGCTGGCCATGAGCCGACAACATGCACTTACAGCCCAGAACCCCCCCGCAGCCTGGGCTGCACCCCCAGCAGCGTGGGCAGGGGGGCGAGGGGGGGATTCTGCCCCTCTGCTCCGCTCTGTGAGACCCCCCTGCAGTGCTGCCTCCAGCGCTGGGGCACCAACAGCAGAAGGACACGGAGCTGTTGGAGCGGGGCCGGAGGAGGCCCCGGAGATGCTGGGAGGGCTGGAGCCCCTCTGCTGGGAGGACAGGCTGGGAGAGCTGGGGGGGGTCAGCCTGGAGAAGAGAAGGCTCCGGGGAGCCCTTGGAGCCCCTTCCAGTCCCTCAAGGGGCTCCAGGAAAGCTGGGGAGGGACTCTGGAGCAGAGGTTGGAGCGATAGGATGAGGGGAATGGTTTTAAGGTGGAGGAGGGGAGATTCAGACTAGATACAAGGAAGAAATTTTTTACGCTGAGGGTGGTGAGCCCCTGGCCCAGGTTGCCCAGAGAAGCTGTGGCTGCCCCATCCCTGGAAACATTCCAGGTCAGGTTGGACGGGGCTCTGAGCAACCTGATCTCATTGAAGATGTCCCTGCTCATGGCAGGGGGTTGGACTAGATGGCCTTTAAAGGTCCCTTCCGACACAAACTATTCTATAATTCTATGAAGATCAGGGACTCAGCTCCATGTTCAAAGCCCATTGCCCGGGCTCCCGCGGCTTTTCCGGGTGGGAAAGCAGCCGGAAGTATAAATTGCATAAACATGCAATACTGGGAGAGGGGGAATATGAAGCAGAGAGAGGTCCTGGCTGTTCCAGGGGCTCAAATCACACCTCCTAGGTCATTTAAAGCATCACCTAGGAGATGGACGGCACCAGCAGTGCACACCCCCACCAGCAGGTTTGCTCAGGCTCCTGGCAGAGTTCAGAGCTTTAGGCAAAGGTGTTGGGATCTTTTCCTTTGCTCAGAGGTTGGAGTGGTTCGGGGGGGTCTGGAGGCTGCCCTGGCCTTGCACCCCCAGCGCTGCCTGGAGGTGGTGTCCCCGGCTGTCCTGCTGTGCCATCTAGTGGGATGCTGGCCCTGCTCCGAGTGGGAAAATCCCTCTGGAGCTGGGGACACCAACACAGCCCCCTGCAATGCCCCAGCAAGACCCTAATTTTACATACCCCAGGACAGCGGCAGAACCACCCTACTTATCTTTTGGCAATTTCTACCCCACAGCCGCTTCCAGCCAGGGGAAGGGGACACCAGGGTAGGTCCCCTCTGGCAGGACTAGACAGGACACTGCGAGTCCTCCCCACCCTGTGCCAGCACCGGGTATGTGTATTCACCCGGGAGGGCCAGGAAAACAAATTAAAAGCCTCTAATACCATTGCTTGGCTGCTTCCAGAAGCTGCCTGGAGAGCAGCGCTTAATAAGGGAGCATCATTGCTCTCTCACTAATTGAATCCGCTTTCAGAGCCCGCTCCAAAGGTCCGCATTTGCTGCCTGCATCCCGAGAACGCAGCCTGCCTGCATCCCTCCGCCACCCGGGGCCAAAGCGGAGCTCCCACCTCCAGCCAGACACCAGCAGCAAGCGCCGGGGCGCAGCGTGCTCCTCATCCCCTTTCCCCAGGGCAAATGTGTTTGGGTAAATCCAGGGAAGCAAACCTGGGGCAAAACACGGCAGCTTTTGGAGGAAAAAGAGCAGCGCAGGAGGACTCTGGCTCAGGTGGGAGCTGCGACTCCTTGAACCCAGTTAGGATTTCAGCTGGAGGGAGGTCTTGCTTTCTGAAAGCCAGCAGCGTTCCTGTGGAAGGAAAAGCTGATTTATTGGTTTTCTTATCTACAGCAGATAGAGTTTGACTTTGAAGAGTCGCTTTAAAAGCGGGAAGAAAAAGTCTGTTGTTAGATCTCATCGAAGTGAGATGCTGCCACTCAAAACGCTTAATTTCAGTGAGATGCCACAGGGATGGATAAACTTCCTAAACACTAGCAGCTGTGTCAAGTAGCAGGCTTCTAGGCAGGAGATGAATCCCCAGTCTCTTCCACCACCTTGTCAGACATCTTCTGCAGAGACACAGCCAACGTCCCCATTCTGCGCGCAGGAACACGACCTGCCCGGCATTGGAAGCCTCAGAACCGCAGCACAAAACATCCCGGGGTTGCCCATCAAACCAGAGCTTACCAAAAAGATGACGCATGGCCGCTGCGAGGGCAACTCTTCCTGATGCCGATGGCTTCGGCTTTTTTGGCAAGCAGCATTTATATCCTCGCTCAGTGGCTGGCTGAGAGCTCGAGGACCCTTCCCCTGGGCCGGGCCACGGCTCCTGTAGGGCACACTGTAATTAACGCTATCCATCACCAGCAGTGACAGGGCTCCTTGGGAAGTGTGATTAGGTTGCACCAGCTATTGCGTTACTTCTAAGCTGGGAGGCGGTGGGTTTCCCTTTTGAAAAATAGCCCCGTCATTAGATCTGGGGCATTAATTGAACACTAAGCCCTATGGATAATCCTTTCAGAGCTGATCAATCTTCTCTCCAGAGCTTTCACCATGTGCTGAAAGAGAAATGAAGATATATTTTACTTGGAGAAGGGCTCCCAGAGACCTTCCCGGACCACCTGCACCAGCACCATCATCCCACAAGCTGATTCAGAGCCCACCTTGAGGTGACGGTGGTGGTCTCCACCACCTGGATGCGCAGACTCTCCAGCAAAGCTCTGCTGCAAACCAGCTGGGTGTGCAGCCCTCAGAGCTGCACCAGGCTTGTGGTTGCCACCTGGGTGACTCCAGCGCCTGATCCTCAGCCATTCCCAAGCCATCGCTCAGTGCAGACTCAGCATGGAAAACCCAGCAAGCCCTGCATGGCTGTGAGGTTGAGAAGGGAAGCTCTGCATGGTCGGCAGGCATCAGGGAGTTCTTGGCAGATCATCTCTCTTGGGTTAAGAGATGCATTTTACTTCTCCTTTGAAACACGTAGCACTAACAGTCCTGCCAAGACCAGCACTAGGAGAAAGCAACAGCAGCTTGCTTGAGATGTGCTAATAGGGGAGACTTTGAAGATAAGCTCAGTCTCCACAGCACGATGAGGAAAAGGACTCCACATACATCCCATCTTTCAGATGCTTTAAAGCCTCCTTTGCTCATGCAGAGCTTGCGTTCCCATCCCAGTCTAACCCTGCTGCTTTAGGGTTATGCCAAGGCTATAGGAGGTTTTGCAAAACCTACTGAACTTTTCTTTGAAGCACATTCGGTCTCACCGTCCTCCAGGGCTTTCCCATTCCTCCTCTAAGAAGATTCATGAGCTCTGCTATGGAGCGAAGGGCACAGCTGTCCTCGCTGGATTATACCCCCAGGGAGGGCAGGCTACAATTAATAACACTCATCAGCAAGGAACAAAACAGGGGCTGGGGAAAGAATCAATTAGGCTGCATCTTGGCTGGATGGCATTTAGGGGAGGGCACAGACAGCTTTGAAATATGGGGAAGGAGCTGCTGGCAGCAGCTGGTTCCCGTTAACCCCTTCTGCAGCAAGCTGCAATGGTGGAGGCGGGGGGGGCATTGCCTGCAGGAGCCCCTGGCCCAAGTTTGGAAAGGTCAGTTTTGGAGCTGATGTGTCCATATTCCTCTTGAACGGCTCAGGAGGAGCCAGCTAATACATCTGGGGAAAAGTAAAGGAAAAAGACTGCAACGGGAGTTGGAGGTGGACGCAGCAGGAATAGGTGGGCATCAGTCTTTGGCGAGACAGCCCGAAGGGCCAGTGCAGCCCTGGGCAGCCTTTTACTGCAGCAGCAGTGGTCCAGGGTGGTCTTTCTACACAAAGCATCGAGTTCCCGCTTACCAACGTGACCTCCAGAACCACCAGGCGCTTCAGCAGGAGGTGTTCAGCATGCCACACTGCTGTGCAGGCGCAGACTTCCACACAGCTCTGGTTCCAGCTTCGGCCGCGTTTACCGGAGACCCGCTCTCGCCAAGGGCAGGACACAGCCCCGAGCCACGCATTAAATGAGCTGTTTTACTTGCAGCAGGTGACGGCCTCCAGCAGAGGAATTAGAGTTGCTCAGCAGAGCGGCCCTGCTGCTACGCTGCTGAAGAGAATCACCCTGGGAATTCACCGAGGACTTAATGTTCAGAATTACGAGGAACAATTAAATTAGATTAACATATGCTTTGGGGAGGAAGCGAAGATCCTTAAAGTTTTTAAAGGAGGAGGAATTTTTGGAGAAGGATGGGTTTGTAGGCCTGGGTTCACAGGTGCCCTTTTGTCCTCCGAACTCAGGGGCACAAACTCTGCTCATGCCAAAGGGATCGCTGCGATTTGGCCGTGCCTGCCCGGGAGCAGCGCCTGGCTCTGTAGGGTGGGAAAACACCAGTCCCTCAAGCGTGGGGAGGTGAGCTGCATTAGTGCCCAAGTTCATAGTGCCAAGAAGCCTCAGCTAATGATTTTCAATAACAGAGCGCTGAAATATTAAAGTAATACGGTCTTTATTTCACTGTTTTTATTGCATTTTCCAGGCTCAGAAAGGCACAGTGAAAAAACAAAAATGACTGGCTGGTAGAATCCTATTAGACCCATTAATCACCATCAAGTACTAATAGCTGAGTACTACCTCCCTGGTGATATTAATTACCACAGCCACTGGGGGAGAGAACAGTCCAGCCCTGACCCCTGGGGTGGTAGGGGGTGGCTGCACAGCACTCAGCCCTTCCCTGGCGGGTGCTGGGGCTGCTTTGAGGTCTCCTTGACTGCCAAAAAAGCTTCAGCCACCAGGTGTGGCTGCTGCCATCATCTCTCTGAGCCCACGCTTGCTCAAGCAGGCTCCACATTTCCCTCTCCACCATGAAACTCCCTTCACCCACTGCTCCTCTGCAGCAGCTTCACCTGCGGGAGCACACAATGCAAGGAACGACAGACCTCACAAACACCGGTCTAAAATATCCTCCACTTTGGACAGCACCACCAAGACCAGTGCAGCAGAAGCAATACCCACCTGGAGCCTCTCCTCACCTGTGTTTGTGTCTCTGGAGGCAGCTCCAGATGGAACAGATGCTGTGCGAGGAGAAACCTCAGGCACTAAACCCTCTGGAGCCCCCCAGGAGATCCACCCAGGGACACAGCCATCAGGGCAGGGACCTGGTCCCACCATCTCCAGGCAGGGTAGACATAGGGATATCAGCCAGAGTCAGCCAAGCAGATCACCAAACAAGCTCATGGTGATGAGGCAGGTCCAAGGTTGAGCTGGGAAGTCACTCCATAGCACAAGGTCTGGATCAGGAGTAGCAATGGCCAAGGACAGGCATAGCTGTGGATGAACTGGAGGCCACTACCCCTATAGCACTGCCCAGGGAGGGAGTGATGGCCCCGAGCTGAGCTTAAATGGGCTCCTGACACCATGGGTGTGGGTGGAGGACCCCGGTGGGGATGCTTGGGGCCATTAAGGCCAATTAGTGCCTTCAGAGCCCTGACAGTCAGCTGTGGGGTCTGACCAGGTTGCTTAAGGCTTGATCCAGTTGGGTCCTGGAAACCTCCCAGGGACAAGGTGGCACAGCCCCTTTGGGGACATACTCCATTGCCCCACTGTCCTCACTGTGAAAAAATCTTTTATATCTAGTGTCTCCCACTCTTGTTTCTTTCACGTCCATTGTCTTTTTCCCTCCTGCCATGTGCTGCTGTAACAGCCTGGCTCCATCTTCTCGAGCTCTTCTCCCAGGGGCTGGAAAGCTGCTGTCAGGTCCCCAAAGCCATCTCCTCTCCAACCTGGGCAAGGCCCAGTCCTGCAGCACCTCCACAGGGCAAGGGCTCCAGCCCCCGACCGTCTCTGCAGTCCTCGGCTGAAGTTGCTCCTGTTCCATCATAATGAGGTCCATCATAACGAGGGGTGCGTGGGACCCCCCCAGCCCTCAGCAGAGCAAGTGGCCCTCAGGGCGGGCAGCGGTGGCTGGCCAAGGGACAGCAGAGACCTTCCCTGCTGAAACCCGTGATCGCAAATGCAGCTTTGCAGCAGCAGTGCCGCTTGCTGCATGTCCTCCGTGCTACTGAAATGTAAAATAATTTTATTTTTTTTTCTTTTCTTTCCAGCCTCCGCTGGTGGAGGAATCGTCAAGGTCGTATTTATATTTATTAGATTCATCTTAATGGCTCCCAGGGAGTGCTGCGCTGACACCCAGAACAAATCACCGTGCTGGGGAAGGACAGGCAGAGTTACCGGAGAGTTATTTAGGAGAGCAGGCGCTCAGTGACCACCAGTGAGCAGGCACGGTGAGCATGCTGCATTCGTCCCAGGAGAGCCTCCCGCTCCCCGTGTCCCGGTAAGGCAGAGGAACCTCTGTGCTCGACCGTTGGCTCATCCTGGGACCGCTGGCGATGGAAACCAAAAGGCAGAGCTTCCCACTTTGTCCCAGTTTAGTTTTCTCCATGGCATGAACCGCTGTGCTGGGAAGTCTCATCTGCATCAAAAATCTGGAGGCTGCAAGAAATGTGTCTGAAGTCTTGGGGTTCAGGCAAGGCAGCGGCTTTGAGATGCCCGAAGAAGGATGGGACCCTCTCTCCAAAGAGACACTGGTTCCTCCTCCCAGAGGGGCTCCTGGCATTGGCCCAAGTCCCTGGGCTTTGTGGGACTGCTGGTCATGGACGGGTAGAAGTCAAAATCACTTCTGAAAATGGGGATGAGCAATGAGCATTGTTTAGGGCTGCTGAGGGTAGAGGAAGGACACAATATCTGAATCCACTGACTTGTTTCTAAGTCTGAAGCTCCACATCTGCCAAAGGAATGAGGGGTCTAAATCTCTTGGGTCTCCTTCTAGGTGTTTGTTCTGATTTGGCAAATAGGCTCCTGGACCTCTTCAGTTGTATCTTCATCATCCCAGTGAGCTGAAGGTACAGGGAGGCAGTGGTACAGGGCTGTGTAGCCACCCTGCCATCCTGCTGGGGCATCTATGCCACCATCTCAGCTGCAAGATCACCTTGTGGGACGGAGGATTTTACAAGAGCCTCATAACTGACTGCAATTCCCCTACAAAAGCCTAACAATGTATTTAAGGCATGTAGTCAATCAGTGTTTAAATGTCACAGAGCTTTGGCATAAGGAGGACACTTAGCACAAGCCCATCAGAAGATCCTTTGCTATTTAGAAAGGTGGCAATGGCCTTCTACAAAGGGAGCAAGACCCTTCCTTTATCAGTGGGAAAGTGGCAGAAGGACTCTTAGTTGTGCTTGTCAGCAGTTCAGCCTCGAATCTTGGAATAAACCCCAGGATTTTTGGTCTCCAAGGGCTCGTGCTGCCCCTAACACTCTTCTCCTTGACTGCTGGAGGAATCCCCCCCAGGGTTTGTCACACCACTGCCTGGAGTCAGCTACACGCCAGGGATCTGTGATCAAAGGGTCACATCCCTGGGTCTGTTTGACCAGGGGAAGAGGAATGACAGTAGAGCCAAAGCACTTTGCAAAGCCTTTCGGAGCCAAGGGCAGATCTACCAGCCAGGAGGTGGTGTCCTGTCAAACCCCAAGTGCAAATTCTTCACCAAAGTCCCATAAAAGTTCACCTTTCAGGGAACGGTGCAAAATGCAAGGGGAAAAGACAATATTCTCACTTTGTCCTTTCCCTGGGCCCCAGATGCATCACAAGCCTTTGCTGAAATGGTCCATGACTCATGGGTGACTTTATCTCTGGGGGCTTTCCCTGAGGAGCTGGGTGGGAAGCGATGGGAGCAGCATGTGCTGCAGCTCCCGGGGTGGCCACAGCACCAGGAATGGGTGAGGGGGTTTGGGAAAGGCCAGGGAATGATGTGGGCTCCTTGCCATGCCTTGGGGCAGTGCTGGGAGGCCTGCAGGGGAGCCGACGGCAGCTTTGGGATGCTGGGATCTCCTGCACAAGGGTGCCCGCGGCAGCTCTTTCTCCCGGAGGGGATCACACCCCAGAGGAGACGCTTGAGGTTTCAGCTTGCGATGTTTAAAGATCAAAGCCTGCCTGCAAGCCTTCATCCCAGCAGGCAGGGGGAAGAGGGGTGGGCAGACAAAGCGGCAGCAGATGTGGTGACCTTTGCATCCCGGGCGAAAAGAAGTTGGAAGTAAAATGCCAGCCCCATCAGGCTGCTTTGCATCCAAATCTGTTGCTCGCTCCTGCTGCTCTTCAGAGGTGCTGGGAGCCCGCGCTGGCCTTGATCTGCTCCTGCTCTTTGTTTCAATTGATTTATTTTTAGATTTGTGGAGGGGAAGAAAGTAATAATAAATAAATAAATGAATAACCTCCCATCCCCACCCCCAACATCTCAGATCCCGCCGAGCTCCTTGCAGACTGCTGCCTCTGCAGGGTGATGGAAATCGTTTCCACCCTTCCTCCCCAGCAGCCCATCCATCACTCGCTGCGCTCAGCCTTCAGAACAGAAGGTCTGAGGGGTCAGTGGCCATCCCCCTGCTTTGTCTTGTCCTGCTGGACTCGGACACCCTTAGGTTTGGCAGTCGTGCGGGGTGGGGAACCCTCTTTCATGGGGCTGCGCTGCTCTACGGAGGGTGCTTCAGAAAGCAGCTCGCATGCAGGACCTGCTGACTGAGGTGGGGTGCGCAAGGTGTCCATGTGTTCCCCCTGGCTACCCCCATCCTGCCCCTTCCTACAGCCCAAGAACTGCACGGCAGTGGGTTGGAGGGACGGGCAGCTGCTTGTGGTGGTCCCAAGAAGACCTGCGCTTCGTGTGATTGCCCTGCGAGGAGAAGCGTGTGCCTGGGATGATGGGAGTGATGCAACCAAGCCTCACTGGCAAGAGATATTTTTACTGTAAGCCTATGAAAGACATCATGACTGGCACCATGAGGGTATCTCCTCCGATGCTGGCCCGGGGTCCTGCCTCTGCCTGCAGCGTGTTACTGGTGTCCCAGCCCCTGCGACAGCTACAGCGAGGAGCGTAGGTGGAGCTGAGGCACTGGGACTGCACGGTTCCTCTTCGTGGCGCTGATATTGCAAGTGAAAAGCTTCATTTTCCAGGTCACACTGCATCTCCACAGGTTCTCCACATCTGCTGATACCCTCTCCTGCCTGGGTGCCGCTCTGCACAGCGGGAGGAGATGGGCTGGTCTCCCTGCAGCTGGTCTAAGCTGTTGGTGGGACCTGGCAAGAAGCCACCCCAAGGACATGAAGGGTTACCACCATAGCCTGCCTTGCCATGGTGCTGGCTGCAGGGATGTGCAAGGGCTCTCCTGAGGCAGCTGAGAAGTGACGTTAGTTCTGGGGTGCGTGTGTCTGTGACCCAGCATCTGCAACCATTCACCCACACCCCGGTCAATGCACGGCCCTGATGCAGCCCGGCATCTTCCCCTGCAGACTGGCTACAAGAGTCCAGGGGGGTTTAAGTGTATGGGAAACCTGAAGAGGTGGTCTCCTCCCTCGGCTAACAGGAGCAGGACGAAGGTGCAGGTGCTGTTTTTAAAGGAGCCTTACCTCGGGCTGATGCGCAGGTTTTCTTCTGAATTCTCCCCACGTGACGCATCTAAGACCTCTCATGCTGGTGGACAAGACCACGTGTTTCTCTTCCCATGTGCTGGGGAATCTCCGTGTTGAACGGGACGGCAATTTTGGGAATACGCTTCGCTTCTTCATCCCGATATTTCACCTGCACCAGCTCCAGCTCCCTCCTCCCCTTGACCTGCTGATGCCAGGCTGGGGGCATCATGTGGGGGTGCTGGCATCGCATCGGGACCCGGGCATCTCCCCGCAGAGCAGTTGTGTCCCCACGGTAGTGAGAAATCTTTGCTCTCTTTAAGTTGAATCACAGCCACCGTCACTTGCCTGGTATTTATCAAGGCGTAACTTGCAGGCTGCATATTAAAAAAAAAGAAAAAAAAAAACTGGGGGGAGGAGGGGGGGAAATGCGTCTCTGCTCGCCGGCCTGTAGGAAATAAAGGGCAGAGTCCTCTGCGGGTTGCTTGCTCTTATCTGCACTGCAGCTCACTGTGGCATTGCTCTGCGCTCACTCAGGATCTGCCGGGGCAGGACGGCGTTCACGGAGCTCAGGCGGCCCAGCCGGCGGGGCTGCTGGGCAGGGACGGCCCCGGCAGCATGGAACAGCCCGGGATGACCGGTATTAAACAGGGACAAATTAAATGCTCCGGGAGCAGACACCATTCAGCCTCATTGAATAAACACGCCTGAGATTTCTATAGAAAACAGAGCTTTGCGGCGCAGTGTCAGCTGGCTTTTGGTCCAGAACAGAGCCGCAAGGTGTTGCTCGTGCATTTTAGGATGCTGCTAGTGTGTTAAATAATAAATGATTCGATACGAGCAGTAATTAGGGCTCATCCTTGCTGCGGATGAGGTGGGGGGGTGGTCAGCTTTGCGGGCTGGGTAGCCACTGGAGCGACTCCGCTTGGTCCCCGTGGCTGGACGGTGTGTCCGGGACACAGTGCAGAACCAGAGCAGAGCTCGGGGACCCCGGAGCAGCGAGGGGCAGACGGGATGCTCCGGGTGAGGGTCCCCAAAGTGGAGCCGGTGGGAGCGGTGGCACCCAGGCGCTGCCTTCCCGGGCGGCCGCTTCCGTGAGCGGAAAGGAAAGTCGCCTGGAAGAAGGCAGGCGAGGTTCATAAATCAGGGACTGCGGATCGCACCAGTGGCATTTACAGCTCCCCCAGCACCAGTGCGCTGCCGGGGAATGATGCAGTGCTCGGCTCAGCTCCCGGAGCATTTTGGCACCTCCTGTTCCCTACCTGCTGCTGCTATTCATCCAAAACCTCGATTTCTCGACTGGGAAATGCCACCTTGTGCTGTGCCCTCACCTTCTGTCTGGCCCAGGGAGTGGAGCCCAGCACCCTTTCCACGCTCACCTCCACTTCTGGCAGAGCTGATGGTGATGGCTCCTGCAGGTGAATCTATACGTGGTTGCTTTAAACCAAAGCAGAAGCATCTCTTGAATTGATAAGCCTATAAGCAGGTAGATCCTTATCTCCCAAAGAGGGCAGAGCTCTAATCACAACACACCACCTGGCAGGTATTTTTTCAGATTTAATAACTTCCAGGAATACCGGTTAACCCCAGGCCACACCTGCGGTGGCCATATCTTTCCTAGATCTTTGACAGCATTGGACACCTTGCAAGCCTTTCCCTCAGCCAATATTTCCCTAACTTATCATGATATCCCCTGTGTTCTGCTAAAACAACAGAGCTCTTCCCATCACGCAGACAGAGCTTGGGGGTGGGGGGGGG
>VYZM01014519.1:223284-271132 GCA_013398915.1 Dromas ardeola | reverse complement strand
GGGGTAGGTCCTCTGGGAACGTCTGGTCACAAAAGAGAAATTTAGGACAAGAGATCTGGGTAAAATCCTGGCTACAAAAGAGAAATTTAGGAGGAGATCTGGGCAAACTCTGGGTATCTCTGCAGATATCCTGGAGACTGAAATGCTCAAGCAGAGACGTCAGGGTCCTCAGGTTTAGGAGACCCTCCTCTCCCAGTTTGATGCAGTTGTGCTGAGCTGGGAAGGGTGGGCATGTTCTCTGAGGACCAAGAGCATCCATGGAGCATGTCCTGAAACGAGCCATTTTTCTGTGACCTGAATGGTTTAATGGAGGCAGGAGAAAAGCCTGTCCTCTGTTCTGGTCCCTTGGCATCATCCAAGTATACGAAATACTTCTCCCCGCTAGCACCTTCCATAGCGTCAGTGCTGGAAACAACTGCAGTAGCTTGGATGTGATTTTTCATCCCACCACCCCGCCGTGCGTGAATCGAGAGCAGCAGCATGCAGGTGGGTCGCCTGTCCTGTCCTGCACTCCTTTCTACAAACACATGCTGTGAAACAGAGCTTTTCGCAGGCTGGAAATGCTAAATTCAGTTAAACAATGAACTGTGATTTTTTGCAGCAGCTTCTGCTGCACAATACCTCATCCGTCCGTGCTGCAGGAGCAGCAGGGCAGCCCTCCTGTGTGTAACTGAGCTCTATGGAGAGCAACCAAGGCAGGGAAAGGTTTTAATTTCCCCTGTGCTGGCACCCAGCTGGAAAAGCCTCCTTGGAAAGCTCCTGCTGCAATTAGCCCCGCTGGCGGCAGGTTCCTGGGGAGCCTGAGGAAAGCAGGAGCAGCATCATTAATGTGGCATTTCTCAAAGTCTCTGTGCCCAGGGGAGGTGGGTCAGCACACCCCGGGGTGCTAACGAGGACGTTGGGGACCCCGTCAATGAGCGGTCACCGCAGACAGAAAGGCAGGATGGAGCTGTGGAAGGGAGTGAGGAGGGCAAAGTGCTTCCAGGCACAAACTCCTGCACTCCTGAGAAGGAAGATTTGGGTCAAATTTGGTCATCTGTTTTCAATTAAACAGGTAACAAGCAGAAAGGGAGAGCTGCCCATGAGGAGCAACCCAGCACCCATGGGAGGGAGTGTGGGATGCGTCCCTTGGGTGGGGTTTCACCTCTCCTGCTTGCACCTACCCACCTCTGTGCCAGGAGGATGATGTATACGGGGAAGCAATATCATCTGGGGTATTTCCCCTTCTCCCGTTCTCCTTATTGCAAACACTGAGATGGTTTTGTGGCTGTCTCCTAAGGCTGGGATGATCCTGCCTTTCCAGGGTCCCACAGCCTTTCCTTCCCTCTCTTTTTTTTCCTCCAGATCCACACTTGGAGCAGGCGATACTCTGCCAGAGGAGACGAGGAGCTGCCGGGTTAGGGGATTCCTGGGCTCGTTCGGATCCATGGGCCACACAAATGGTGACAAGCTGCTGGGACCAAACGAGCCTCCAGCTGTGCTTGGGTTCATAATTAAATTCCCAGGCTTGGCAAAGCAGGACAAAGGAAAGCTGCCTGGGAAGTCCCTGATGATGCTGATGGGAAGCAGTGCATCACTTCAGAGGGAAGGTGGTCCAGCTTCTCACAGCACTGCCCACCCCCTGGGAACGCCCGGGCTGCAGTAGCGTGACCCCCTCAGCCAAGGCACAAGAAAAGAGAGAAGGTTTGGGCCGATCAAGCAGAAATTAGGGGCTGGTGTTGTTTGGAAACTGCAGGAGGAGGAAACCACTGCATCATCCCAGAGCCCTTCACATGGCCCGAAGCGAAGCATCGTATTGAGGTCACTGGAGTTCTGCACTTTATGGGGCCCTTTAAAATGACAAAAAGAGCAGATGTCATTTTAAAGGAAGAAAATGTTGCCCTGAAGCCAGGAAATCCTGAAGTACCATAAGAGAAGATCAAAAGGAAACACTTAAAGAGATGTCAACAAGAGATGTCCTGACACTTTCAAAAAAGTTCCCCTCGTGGTTTAGACTAAAGCTATTTGTCAGGTTTGGCCTCAGTTTGCAGTTGCTGAGGTCTCGCTGCCCTCCCTTCCTTTTTGGGCAAAATTCCCACCAGCCGGAGATGTCACCAGCCCCTGAGGACCAGCCAAGCCAGCTGGGGACCCAGCTCTGTGTCCCCAGCTCCTCGTCCTGGGGTAGGAGCTTCTGGCCCAGCTTCTGGCCCCCTTCCCCAGGCTCCCACCTCCAGATGGAGCTGGCAGGGCTTGGGCAGGACTTCCAGCTCAGCCCTTTCTCCTACTACTCCAAAACACTTTGTAAACTCTCCCCAAGGCTTTTTCCTTTTGTTATTGCCTCCGGCTCAGAAAAGATGCTTGCTTTGAGAGGTGAAGCAAGTGGAGAAGGAACGCTGCGACCCAAACATTGTTTGCTCCGCAGCACAGCAAGGGAAATTTCAGATTGCTCTAAGGAGGTGTTACTTTGTTCTCTAAACCGTTCCCCGTTCTGCTTTTGTCTGTGGAAATCACTTAACTCAGCGTGAACCACACAGCGATGAGTGCTGCGGCTGCTGGCCATCCCTTCCCGGCCGCGTCCTGAGGCTGAACTGGTTTTGTTTGCCCTTGGGCAGAGCAGTGTGCGCTGCCTTTCTGGGGACTGCTTCCCAAAAGGCTATCCCAACAGGGTACATTCCCAAAGGACAGCCCGTATCCCAGTAGGATACATTGCCAAAGGACAGCCCGTATCCCGATGGGGTATGTTCCCAAAAGCCAGTGTGGATGAGGACGCCCTGGCTGGGGGAAGCCAGCAGAGGGGACGTGAGCGCTGTCGTGACCAAGGACCCGAGGGCTCAGGTACGAACCCTGGCTGATTTTTACTTACAAGCAGAGACATAGACTATGAAACCCCCCTCCTTGGTGGGTCCTTTCCGCCTGTCACCCTGAGCTCCACCCTGGAAGATGATTTTTCTTGTGCCTTTGCCATCGCTGGCCGCAGGTCCTCCTGTCTCTGGTGGAATTTCTTGTTCCCTGGATCTCCCAGTTTCCTGGACCCTGCTGTAAAGAGGTGGCTGGAGCAGAGGGAGAAACAAAAAAGAGCAATCAGCCAGCAAAAACCTCAGAGAACACAGCATCACCTCTCCTACAGAGCAGAAAGCACATGGGTGAGGGCTGGCAGGTGATAGCACTGGTGCAGGGCTAAGGCCCAAAGGAGGGAGAGATAAAACTTGATACTCTCAGGACAACTCAGTGCCAAGATCACTCAGCAATCCTTAACCCTCCTCATCACTGACCTGCCATGAACCTGCACCTCCAGGATGCTGCACCTACAGCCACAGCAAAAATACAATTTCCTGAGCTCTGGACACCCAAGGGCTTGATCCCAGCTGAGGCAGCTGGAGGGGAAGAACATCATGTCGTGCCACCTCTGGCCAGGTCCACTGACAACCTCCCCAGAGTACTTGGCACTCCACCCTGAACCCCAGCAAATTGTAAATCTGTGAGTTTTCAGGGGAAGGAGAAACACTGTGAGACCCCAGAGACGTGGCTCCCTGCAGGGAATCACTCCATCAAAACACAAGATCCACATTTTGGGAGCCGTCGGTTGCTTCTGCACTTGGAGCGTGTGAATGGCAGATAACGTGCATCTGCTTCTGAAAGCAAGAGATTAGTCTAATTTAGTAGGAGCTTAGGTATCAGCAACAAAATCTAATTACAAGGATGTGCCAGGCTCATTGATCACTTTAAACGGCGATGCAAAAAGTTTGGCCCGTTGCATAAGGGACTGCAGCACGTCTCCACCGCGCTGTTTTACCGGGAGGAAGTTGCTTCCCCAATTAGCTTGTATTGACGGGAGCGCAGCGCTGTGCTAGCGACAGTGTGGCTTGAGTTATATTAAAAATATAATTTGTGCCTACTAGAAATAATAAAAGGCAATTCCAGAAATACTCGGTGGAAATGTACTAGATTCCAAGGTTTTTTTCGCAGAAAATGGGATGTCTGCACTTCCAGTGGCTCTGGCTAAGGGAGGATGTGAAGGGAGGATGTCACAGCCCCCTGTGCCCCTCCTCCCCGTGCTCCCTCTGGCAGACAAAGCACCAGGAGCTCGTCTGCCACCAGCAAATCCATCAGCCCATCTCAACCCTTCTGTGCTCCGTGTGGCAGGTGATGCTCGTCTAAACGAAGCCACAGCCCTGCCCCTGCCAGGGCAGCTGCCAGGCTGGCAGTAACACACCCACAGCTTTCCTTGCCGTGGTTTAATGCTTCTCCAGACTGGGCAGCGAAAATGGGAGGAGGAGTGTGCAGAAAGTGAGAACTGAACAGAGGTTTTACAGACCTCAGAGCAGGGCCAGGCTTGTGGGAAACCTGTTACTTATTGTCTGCCTCTGCTCTGGAATACTGTCAGAGGAGCGTGGTGGGGTTTGCATGGACAAACTGTAGCTCATCCTGGGCGGCTGTGGGCTGGAGACCAAGTCAAAGCTTCAGAGGTCCACGCTCAGCTCTCAGACTGGTTCAACCTGTGACCCTGGGCAGACACCGAATAGCCCAGTGTGCCTCAATGGGAAGGACTGCTATCTCAAGGGGACAATATTCTGTTTTCTTTCGTATTTTTGTGTGCTCAGACACCCCCAAGGGCCCATTCCTTCCTGCAGGCTCAGCATACCCAGTGCCACCTCATGGCTGGGGCTGCCAAATTAGGGATGAAGGAAGCAAGGCACGAGGTTGTACAGCTCCAGAGGGCAGGACATTCAGCTGCTGGGGAATGTCTCTGGGTGCTGAGAAGGGAGAAGAATGGGGGCAACAGAGGGATGGATGGTCTGTCACCTTACTGCCCTCAAGAAATTCAGAGCTTTGAGCCTTGTCCAGGGGTTACCTCAGCTGTTTGCTCATACCTGTGCTGTAGAGTATGATCCATCATCACCAGAAGGGTGCACCCAGAGGAAGGGGTGCCAGGCTTTGGGCGTAGGTCTGTGTCTCTTTTTGTGGGCACAGAGACCTCCTCAGGACAAGAGGAAGGGCTGTGCAGCCTCTTGGCAAGGCTTGGGCACACGGGTTTGGATGGAAGTTGTCCTGGTTGCCCGTTGTTATTCCATCGCTGATGTATTGCCTGCAGAGATGTTCATGGGGAAGGAAGAGATTTTATAGGGCTGAGCCCAGCATCCCTGAGGCTGCACCCAGGGAGGCGTGGAGCACCTTGCACCCCACTACACCGAGTACCTCAGCCCCACTGGCTCCTCCAGGGTCTTTGTCCGAAGAAGCAGACTCAGCCTTTAAGGTCTCCCATCAAAGCAGCACTCATGGGGAGAAGAGACTCAAAAAAACATCATTTGCCAAAGCTCCTGCCTGTTCCCCAACGCACAATGCTTAAGCAGGTCTAAAAACAGCTTGCCCAGCCCTGCTGCAGCATCTCACAATGGATTCATAACCAGCCCCTTGCTGCTTTTTAAGTATTTTTACACCCTGTTGACTCTCTCCAGGTTAGGCAGCCCCCAGCCAAGGGCATCAGGTACCTCCGTGGGGACGGGGCAGGTCTAAGGTCCAATCAGGACCAAGCCATTTCCTATAGGAACAGCCCTTCAACACATGCAAATCTACTCAGATTCAAAGTTTACATCCTCCAAAAACAGATCATCGCAGCCAGACAGAGGAAAAATATTCTGTCAACATTTACATAGCTGAAGTTGTTTTTTGTGGGCTTTTTTGCTCCCCCAGGGCAGGAAGATTTTATTGTTTCGTGCAATGCCTCTGCACAAGGAACAGTCCCCCCACACAAAACCGTCGTTTCAGAGTTCCCACCGTCTTGCTTTGAGTGCAATATCTTTCCAGGGACACATTGTCACCCTGCAAAAAGAAAAGCAGACAGGAAAACATTTTGAAAGATAAAATAAAGCTTAGTCAGTCAGGGACCCTCCTGTTGATAACTGAGTCAAGATGCATTTTGGATGAGGAGTTGTTTTATAGATGGGCTGGTGCCTGTTCAAGACGCGAGTCCTGCAGTGTGAGGGAGACAATGAGGACGGTGCGGTCCAGTAATGGGTTTTTGCGTGTATCACCACAGCTCCCGCAATGTCCAACGAAGCAAATGATTGCATCTGCGGCATCAATCATTTAGTGTCATTAAACAAGAAGCTCTGTCACAAGATGAGCATCTCCTGCTTGGAAAATAAGTGTCTCAGCTTCGCCTTGGTGCTGATGCATCAGCGGGGGACCCATTATCCTGTGACGATGGCCTCTGCCTGGCATCATTCCTGCCTGGAGAAAAACAGAAACACAAGAACCCTCTTTGCTACCCAGATGTGCTTGTGCAATGGGTATTTAATCTTTGAATTTCAGACGTACAGGATGCCCCATGGCCCAACGGTCTGTCACCAAACTGCAGGAAAAGCCAGACACCTCTGCTCCGAGTCTGCTCGCAAGGTTGCTGCGGTGAGCTGGTGTCTGGGTAAAGTGGGTCTCGGGGAGACAAATCTAAGTCTAAAACAGCTGTGAGGGGATGGACAACAGCAGAACACCCCTGTTCGCACCTGACGTTCACCAGGCTTATCCCTGGGCAGGATGGTTAAACTCCCTGCATTTGTGAAGAGCCAGGGATACATGTTCCTTTATTCACTAACACTTGGTTGAGTCCCCAGAAAGAAACTTTTCTCGTTACATCAGTCACAGAAGAGGTTAGTACTTATTCACAGCCCTGAAATAATACATACCCCTGATCAGGCAGTCACCATCCATAACGGCATGGTCAAAGGCATGAGCTATTATCCGAACATTCGCTCTCCTCGGGAAGCTCATTTCCATACAGAACTGCACCTCGTGCAATATATCTGCAGGAGCGATCGCTTAATGCCTCAGCTCCAGGGAACAGGCCCAAAAAAAGTGAGTGAAAACTATTGATCTGGTTTTAAGTAGAGCTGTATCTATTAATCTGGGTACACTAATCACTGGGGGTTTGACAAGAACATGAGATTTCCAGCACTGCATTAGCACTCTCCATCCTCTTGGGCAAAGCCTGGGGAAGACAGAGCAGCTTTCAGAGCTTGGCCTGATGGCACGCACAGGGCGGTCTCGGGGGCATCGACAGGCAGAAAAGCCCTGCAAGAGGTACCTCTGCCCACAAACACACATTATTCCTGGTGTCTGACAACCTCTTTGACCAGCAGGATAACATGGAAGAGATGTTCCCAGGAAGCCCCAACGGCAATCTTCATCTTAGTGTTATCCCCCCAAGCCAAGACTGGATGTGGCATTATGAAGGTGGGAACACGGTGGCTTCTTGTCTCCTCAGGGGGATTTATCTCTTCAATATTTTCATATTTCAGCAAGCCAAAAGTAACATAATGAAGCTCAAGACCAACCAAGCTGCGGAGTTTTGCAAGGATGAAAGAAAAGCAGCAAAGAAACTCCTTGCGGGTTGAATTTGTTTCTCAACTTCTTAAGATAGGGTGGGCTGTAAGACTCATAGCAAGCAGCAAGAGGGTAACAATGAGGACACAGACTTAAATCTGAGCCCAAGTGAGCTGGGAGAAGGAGGAGCACCCATCCTCCTGCTGCTGCCAGAAGGGAAGAAGGAAGCAGAGTTTACTGAATGGTGTTTTTAACTGCTCTGAGACTCGTCTGGGATTCTCCAAGCCAGCACTGCTGCCCCCAGTCACGGTGATGCCTGCATTGCTTGATTATAAAAGCACAGCTGGAATTTCAATGCTTATTTTTTCCCATTTTCCTCAGCTTCCTAGGGGATAACTGCCTGAGCAGGGCAGTCGAGGGTGGGGGAAGTCAATTCTCTAAGGGAAAAGAAAATAGAAACTAACTGAAACAGAAACAGAAGAGACTAATACAAGTTATATGGCCCTTCAAGAAAAACTCCTAGATGTTTTTGCCTGCTACTCTTACCCCTGGCAGAAACCCATCTTGCAGAGCTGTGACTCGTCACCACTCTTCCACCTCTGCTGCCAGCCTGGGTCACGTCCTTCCTCTCTCATCCCCAACCTCAGGTTCCCATCTTCCCTCCTGAGAGCCTCATAAGCATAAAATCATCTTGGCCAGCTTCTTGTTTTATGCATGAGCGAAGTCTTTGGAAGAAAGGAGAAGACATGTCAGTATGTTGTGTAAGCTGAGGTCACTCTCAGTGATCCTTTTCATCTCACCCCAGCGCTGTGGTCCTCTGCCCCTCCAAGGTTGTTGATGGCAATGCTGAGTCTTCAGGTCCATTCTCACGTTCTCCAGGCTGCTGAGCCCAATCTGCTGGCACTTCTAGTGGTGCTTTTGCAAATACCAAGTTAAATCTTTGCCACATAGGCTCATGTTATGGAAAACCAGGTCACTGGCTATTGCTTACAAGGGTTCAATGACGATTTGTTTAGCTCTATTTTTTTATGGTGAAAGGTACTAGTAGAGACCACAGGCCCACCACACCCGGAGCTGCTGGTGGGAGCAGATGCCTCTTCTGCAGCAGTCTCCCAAGTGCCTTCTGCCTTCATCCTCTCTCCCGGGGCTTGTGGAAGGGATGGGTTGCTCTGCCCTGACATTAAACAATAGCAGTTGGAGGCTCTAGGTGACTGGATGCGAGGTTTCTTTGAAGCAGGAGAAGCCAACACCTCACCCCAAGGGTTTCTATTCATCTATTCACTTTTTTCCTCCACATTTCCAGGCCTTTCCGGTTTCGTTTTAAACTTCTTTAGGCCAAACAAGCTATATCTCCTGCTTCTCTGACATACCCAGGTCCATCAGGCACATCCCAGCCCTTGTCATCCCAGCTCGGATCTTCTCCAGCCTCCCTGGGTGGTCAGGAATTGGGTGAGAACTTCCAGTGTTTTGACAGTTTCATTCCACAGACTATCTTGATTTGTAACTACACGTTCTGCAGTGGTGAACAGCAAGTTATCACCCAACTCTTCCTCCGGAGCAGAACAAAACAAATTAAAGCAGATCTGGCCCTGGGTTACAGCTGCTTGGCACAAGCTCCTTCAATGGACTGTAAAACAAATCAGCACCCAAGAACTCCCTTGCAGAGGAGCATACGCACCAGGGTCTGCTCCAGCCTGCCTTTTCCTCCCTCGTTAACCCTCATCCCAGTGGTGATTTTTCCAGAGCATCTTCAAAACTCCAGGTCCTGAGCCAGCCACATCACCTATAATCATGTTCAATCAGCACATAGATTCACCAGCTTCCCCTCAAAATGAGTGAAAATTAGAATCCAAACCCCAGACATGCACATTTTAACCTGCGTGTCCATGGAGTACCAAGAGAGTTATGTTGCAGAACATCTGCTTGTGTGGAGGTGGTAAAAAAATGTATTAAAGTTACATATATTTAAAAAAAGGCCTTTTGGGTTTGTACATTGGTCCTGCAGCCAGGGAAATGGCTCACGTGAGAGTACTGTGCCTTTGGCTCCCAGGACATATGGCCTGAAGACACCAACCGGGATGGACGCCAGCAGCAAGGTGGAGACTTGGTCCAGACAGGGCACTGCCTTGCTGGCTCTGTGCCCCACTGCTGTAGATGAAAACGGCTGTTTTTTGCAGCCCTGGTGAATTGTAAGCACAATCAGTGGCTGCAAAAGTTGCTCTGCACTTCAGTGGGAGCCTTTTCGAGGCTAATGCATGCAGCAGGCAGGGAGCAGACTTCTCAACTCAAATGAGGGGCTCTCAAAGCCCTGATTTCATAAATTCACCTCCCAGTTTCTCTGCTGGAGGTGGCTGCTGACTTTAATGCTGCTGATTTACAAATAAGTGGAAGAAACCAGACCTTTGAAGCCTGTTGATCTTCAGAGCCTACCCCACGAAGATGGAGCTTTTCCTTTCCTTACTGTTTTGCTCTATTTTCTTGCCCAACAGGAAAACCATCCCACTGAAGCTGACTTGTGGACCCGCAGCTTTCAGTTTGGCCCTTCCCATTTGGCTCACATTTTGTCCAAAGACAGTCATTGGGTTGTTCTGACAGGGTCCCTGGTTCCTGGGGCTATATACAGGGCTGCTGCCCCCAGAAGGGTGAAGGCTGTTTTGACTGCATCAGCAAGGGAAGAGTCCTTAAATCTTAGCCAGTTTCCTCTTCCGCTGGGTTAGTAGAGCCAGCCTTCAACATATTGCTTGGTTGAACGACATTAAAAGATCTCCCGTCCAAAGTTCTCCATATGTCCTTCCTCCCTCTCTCTACACTCTGTGCTTCCTCCCCGTAGCCCAAAGTCATTGGTGCAGTCATTGCACACAGCAATCCCGTGCACAAAGAGCTTGTTCCACACTTCTGTTGGCTGCAATAATCCATATCGGCCTGGAATTTAACATAATCCACCTTGAAGACCGTGAGGGATGAATGGATGGATGGAAGTGTCAGCTGAGAGTTTTATTTCCTCAGCAGCCAGTTCCTCTGGAGAGGGATCCCCCTGTTCAGCTCCAGATCGGGGTGAAACCTCATCCTCTCTCGCAGCCGTGAAAGTGGAAAATGGTGATCTGGCATGAAAGCTGTTTGGAAAAAACCCTCCCCTTTCAGAGCAAATTGAAATACAGCTGAAGCTGCAGAGGGCATAGAATCATAGAACTGTCTGGGTTGGAAGGGAACTTTCAGGTCATCAAGTGCAGCCCTTAGTGCCCTCGTAGGGCAGTAGCACTTCTGAGATGGTACCCCCTGTCCTCAGACCAGCCCCAGCAGCGGTGTGGCTGCCAGCAGGACCCCCGCCACCACCCCAGAGAAGCAAAACACCAAAATCCACACCGTTCCACAAATCAGGCAGCCAAAGCCCACCATGAAGGTCATGCAGAAAGATGGTGCTCAGCCAAGAGTGTGTCACAGCATCCTGCGTTCGGTGTCTGATGCAGCCTGAAATGCATGTCATGAAGACATCCCCCACTGCCCACATACATCTCAGGATGTAAGTAGTAGTATTGCTGGTTTTGTGGCAGTGGTATTGAATTTGTGACAGTAAAGTAATAAATTCTCTGTTCTGGGTTCCCAGGCTGCACAAACTGTTAGAAATTATTAAAACACCCTGCCTTATTCTCTGGCACTATAGACCTGCTCCAGCTCTCAGGGTAAACAACACAGAGCCAAGAAATGGAGCAGACAGAAGGGTCTGAATGAAACTCATCTCCCACAAAGACAGGAACCACAGCGACAGCTTCATCCAATGTCTCACGGCCAAAAATATTACCCTTCTAGCCTGGGCTGGCAATAGATGTACCTTAGCTTTGCTGTTTTTCCATTGGAGATAAGGAGATTCATCTCTCAGCAAGAGTGAGCAGGAAAAACCCTGAGATTTCCCAGTTATTAATAACGCTCCTAGCTAAGTCTGAGGCTTTATGTATTTGGTATTTATTAGAGCTGGGGCAGAAATGGAAAATTGTTCTTAAACTTTTGCAGAAAAACAAACGCAACATATGACATTTTTGGCTATAGGAAACCTTCCCGCCCCCGCAGTAAAATCTGGAGGGGAAAACACACATTAAGACAACCAGGTGGAAAAAGCACTCTGACCTACTCTTTTTCATGAGGCCAGTAAGAGCCTGAGTGTCCTTAAGTCTTCTGCAGCTCTGTTCAAACTGGGTGAAAGTGGTCATTTGGTTCAGATGCCATTTGAGGTAGGGAAGGGTTAAGAGGGATAGAGATGGCTGGTGCAGTGACAAGTTTTGTTGACTTAGCCAGGCAGGCAAAAAAAAAAAAAGAGTTCGTTTTGTTGAGTTTTTCTTTTGATCTTTTGAAAAGTGAGAATTTTTTATGTTTATTTGCCAATAAAAAAATCAGTTTGAATGACTTCCTTCTGGTGACCTAGTCCCCTGTGCAGGAGCACATGCACAGAGCTGTCTCAAGACCAAACAAAAGCATAAATAAGAATATGGGAAGGGACTTGCCTGTTGTCTTTCATGAGATAAGCGGCAACAGGAAGCCAAGACCATTCTTGATGTCCATATCAAGGTAACAAAGGTATTTAAGCAATCGGCTGCTCAAGTAATCCTTTGCAGGACAATTGTCACTCCTAGGGGAAGTGCAAAAAGATGTGATGGGGCAAGAACAGCCTGGCTCTGAACTGGGGATGTTAGGAAGGTGCGCAGGTGCTTGCTTGCTGAGAAGATCCATGGGGAAGAGTCTCTTCCTGACAGATGGACTTCAGCTGAGGCCATCTGGAATCACAGAGAGCATGACAGATAAGTAGTCTATTGAAATTCAGGATGGAGAGAAGACCAGGAGAAATTTGTGGGATTCTCAGTAAACAATGCCTCCTACAATTCAGTTAGACGCATTGTAAATCAATTCCGCTGCAGGATGGGGGTCTTTAACAGCTCTGGGCAGAGATGAGTGTTTGGCCACAGTGCAGATCTAGGACAGAGGGTCCGTCAAGTGCCTCGCCAACACCAGGGGAGGCAGGATGGCCTGAACATGCTCCTGTGACAAAAAGGCAACTGTCTTCTGCACACCCAAGTGCTCCATTCCTGAAATGAATCAATATCTGAAGTATGATTGTATTAAGAAACTCAGGGGAATTAAATCTCCAAAGCCTCATCACTCCATGCAGGGATGAACTGTGTATTCTGGAGCACAGGGAGGACTGACCAAGTGTGCCATGTAAGCTACAGTCAACCCCCAGATAGTGGTGACTGTAGGTTGGTATCAACTGTGGGAATATCTAAACAATCTGCATAGAATAAACTGCTCAAGGTTCGCCTTAAAAGTTAGTGATCAAAACCAAGTTCAGTAGCATGAAAATCTCTAGGGGTTAAGGCAACGCGTAGCTCTTGGCACAGTCACGTAAGCAATGATGTGGATGTGGAGGCACCACAGTCCTGCAGCCAGAGACCTCCAAGAAAGCAAGTGCCCCTTTCCCTTATTTCCCTCACTGTCAACAGCAGTACCAACCCCACAACGTCGGTGTGTGCTCTCCAGAGAGACAGGGAGGAATCACAGCGCATTGACTTGTCCCTGCCTGCTTGGCTTTGTGATTCACACCCAGTCACCGGCTTGTTCGATGAAGCAATAAGCCATTGACAAGCATATAATAGAGGAAGCTGGTGTGGTGTTTGCAGCCCTGGATGTGCCATCTCCCCAGCGTGTGCTGCTGGTCCATGACAAAGACTGCCTCCTGCTCTCCCCCCCCACCAGCACTGCTAGCTGCCTCGGCCACTTCTCCCCGAGAAACCAGGATCCTGGTGCTTTCTGAACAATTAGAAAAAAAAGGAAAAATTGCCTACTTGTGCACATCTCAAGGTGTAGACAGGATTTTATTATCGAGTCTGTGGTTGCAGGATAGGCTTTCCTGATTATTTTAATTTCCAGGGCTCAGGAACTTCCCAAGAAAAGAATAGATTGGGATGTTCACTCACTATAATGCTGCCCTTGAGCACATCAACTTCTCCCCCCTGTTTGATGTCATCTGCAAACCTTGAGCAAGTATTCCATCCCCTCCAGGTCATTAAAGGCATTAATCAGGACAGGTCCCAGGACAGACCTTTGAAATACTCCACTTGCTGCTGGTCTCCAGGTAGAGTCTGGTTTCTCAAGCTCATGTCCAGGAGTCCCTCCCCATAAGGGCAGAGGGTCTGTCTCCAGAGGAGACAGTGAGATGCCAAGAGTGTGACTCCCCCCTCGAACGGAAGGGACTCTGCCTTTCCCACCACTATGTTTATTATAGAAGGGCTCAGATGTGCCCCTGACATTAGAGATGTTAGCAAGAGAACACCATGCATTTTTACTTCTTGACTGTGTGAGCCAGATGTGGCAAAGAGCACTCAAGTCCTTAGCGGTACGGGCAGAATAATTTCTCCATATTTACAAGGTCATTCAGGTGAACTCCAGGTACCTTCCTCAAGGTTCTTGTGCATTTACAGGATTGAAATAGATGTACATTTCCTTTTCTGAGATGTACATTCATCATGCATTTTTCATAAAAATCTGCCTATATTCATTAATTGGTTGATATGCCCTGGCTGCTGAGAGAGCTCAAGGGATTTGGCAAGGACTCTGAAATCTTTGGTTCCTCCCCTAGCTCAGCAATGGCTGGCAGAGGAGAGCAGTGGATACCATGAAATGCTTTGTCTGTTGTTACCTGTTCATAAAAAATATCCTTCCTGTGAGAGATAAGAGTCTAGATGGTCCACAGGAGGCCATCACTTACCTCTCATGAGAGAGGAGGCCCCTGCCATAGTAGGGCTGATAAATATGATAAGCCATATCCTATTTATTCTACAGCAAAAAGAGGACTTCAGCCATTAAGAAATCAAAGCATTTTAGCATGTAGCTGAAAAAGGGCAGTGCTTATAATACCTCAAAACAGATTTCCTTGGGTAGTGGCTGCAAACTGCAACTTCCACCCAGCTAATCGTACTAATGGGTAAGCATCTAGCCCAGGAGGAAGAGCTGTGATGAAGCTGGAAAGTTAATGAGAAAGCAGGAGGTGGGGCTGGTTGCATTTTTTTTCCTGCCTTACTCTGGACAAAAACCTCATTTCACTCATCAAAACACTTTTTGTCTTTACAAAAGATGTGAAGCACTTTTAAGAAAGAACATACTCCATGCATAAACCTACCTCATTTTTTCAGGTTTTCCTTCTTGTTTTGTGCTGCTACCAGAGGACTCGTACGCAGTGACAGCCACAGGCAGTTGAAGCTTTGCAACCGCCCACTTGCTCCTAGTCATCATGGAGCAGCAAAAGCAGGGCTGCTGCCTTCAGGAAGGTGAGCCAAGAGCCCAGGTGGATCACACAGCCATCAGGGCATGGCCAGACAGGACCTAGTCGCACATTATCCAAGCAGGACAGACACAGAGATGGTGGCCAGGTCCAACTAAGAGTCCAAATCATAAGGCAATACCACGGCCACGAGGCAGGTCCAAGGTCAAGATGGTAAGTCAAGAGCATCAGGTAAGGACCGTAGTGATAAAGCAGAGATAAGGTCAATCCAGGAGGTTAGCCTGCAGATTGAGGTCCAGATCAAGGGGGTCCATAGCCAGGCACAAGCTGGGGCTGAGATGGAGACCAACACTCCTCCAGCACAGCTCAGGGAGGGAAGGAGGGAAAAGCTCGGGGCCAAGCTTAAATAGCTCTCCTGGGCCCATGCGTGTGGGTGGAGGCCCCAGGTGAGGCTGCTCAGGACCATTAAGGCTTGTTGGTGTCCTCAGGGCTGTGACGTTTGACAGCAGTGTTTGCAGTGTGGCTTCGCTGGTTATTTCAGTTAGCAAGGCACGGGCAAACCAGACAAGGTGAACAACCAGAATAATCTCCCATCATCTCCTTGTTTGTGTGTGTGTGTGGAAAACCCAAACCCCATCTTCCTTCTGACTTGGCAAGTCCTTGATATAGCAGAAGCACGAGAAAAAATCCAAATCAGTTACGAAACCAGGAAGCCAGGAGGCTGTGAATGGTCAAGCCTCCTGATGCCTGGGGAGCTGCCTGCCTGGGGACGAGTCACCTTTGGGAGTCGGTTCTGCGGCTCGTGTTGCAGGGCTGCCACTTGGCTACAGGCTCCTCACTCATGAGAAAATAATGATTATTTACCCAATGACTGCTCTATGCCCCAGGGAGCAAGGAGGTTCCAACCAGATGGAGGTTGGGATCCTTCTTCCGGCCACTGGGAGGTTAAACGGGGTGAGTGCCTTTGCCATCATTATCAAGGATGGCTTCAGGACCACCAGTCTTCACCTGACCTAGAGAAATGGTTTGACCTGGCTGAGTGGAGAGGACCCGTGCCCAAACCTTAGTAGCTGGGGCTGATCTGCAGCCTCACTGCAGCCCAGGAAGTGCCCATTTTGGGTGGTCCCAGCAGCTCCTGGCTCCTGGTAGAGGCTCAGTCCCCAAAGCAGCTAAATCAGGACAGCAGTGTGTAGACCGATGGTAACCCCAAGCCTGCCTCTGAGGAAACCCCTGCCAGGGAGCACCTTCTGGCATGGATGGAGTCGGCCACGCAGAGCTACCCATGTGGGCAGAGTCTGAAGAGACCCAGAGGTCAGACAGACACACGCCCCAGTCCATCCCAGCAAACATCTCCAGCAGAACCCGAGCGAGTCCTTTTTCTGCTCCCAGTGTTTGTGGCTGGCACAGAAATCCCTGCGGAGGCAGGGGCTGCAATAAGAGGTTTCTGGGGCGGGCGGGGGATAGCTGAGTTATTCATGAGCAAAGCCCAGAGCCTCCATCCTGCTGACTGGAATGGGAATTTTGCCTACGGCATGACTGTGGGGGCTGGTTTGCAGGCTGGGAGGCAGGCACATATCGCTACAGGATGTGGGATCATACTGACACTTCGTTACTAATGTTTATTAATAAAAGGCGGAGTTTAGAGGCTGCTTCTGTGAACGTTATTCATTCACATGTGCTCAGAAATCCTCCCTTGAGATGGCAGAGGTGTTCACACACTCATCTTCTCCCCATCCTTTGGCCGCTGCTGCGGGACTTGGACCAGTCCCCGGACTGAGATGGAGCAGGGAGCGAGGGATGCCCGTGTGATGCCCGCCTTCCTGTCCTCTCCGGCCACTGAAGAGCGGAGGATGCTCCTCCTCCTCCTCCGCAGCATGTGCGGTGCCCGTCCTCAGCTGCTGCCGGGGAGCTGCTTCTCTCATGCTTTTACAAGCGTGAAATCCAAGGTGGCAGCTTGACATGCAGCAGCAGGAGGAAAAAACTTCCCTCCCTCCCTCCTTCTGCTTGTCCTCTCCTCCAGGAGGCCTGAAGAGACATTGCAGCCATGCCTCTGGTCCTTCTGCTCATGCCTGCAAGTGCCCTGAGTAGGTGACTTCTACTAGCCCAAACTCAAATATTAGCCTTCAGAACCTCTCACCATAGCCCTTGCCATGGGATGTCAAAGGCCTGACCTGGGTCCGGTCCAAGGAGATCTGGTCATCCGTGCCTGGAGCTCTTTCAAAACACAACCAGTGCTCGATTTTCCAACATGTTGTTTGCCTCAAAGAGCCCCAGGGTCTTTGTGTTATTTGGCAATAATTGCCTGCTCTGTGCAGAAATGGATTTTTCCAAGAAACGTCACGGAAATTCACACATCTCTGGAACAGGGCTCAACAGCAATATTGTGGCCAGAGGTGACACCACAGAGGAGCTGTAGATGTGGTAAGTGGCAGAAGATGTCCTAGTCCAGCTTCCTGTGGGCCTCTGGAGCAGGGTGACGTTGCCCATCTCAGCTGCTCCTCGGACCAGACTTGCAGGGGAAAGTTTGGCCGGGACCAGCAATCAAAAGACTCAGGATGGTTTCATTCTGCCTCTTGCCCATGGGATCAGCTCCCGTCCCTGCTGGGTGGGAGGGAGTGGAGGAGCACGATGGTGCTATTTATATCTTCAGGAGCGGCTGGATTAAACCGACAGAAGAAATGTGCCGTGAAAGCCTCTCTCTTCTTCATACACTATTTAGGAAGCTGGGACTGCAAAGCATCAGCCATTTGGTTTTTTTTTTTCCCAGCTGCTGGTGGCTTTGTTCCTTGGAGAAAATGCATGGGGAGCGGGAATTCCACGGGGAGCATGCCCAAGGGCCAGCACACTGTCCTGGGTCAGCACAGCCCCTCTTTGTTGGGGGTGCCAGGACCTTTTGCAGCTCCCCTGGAGCCCCCATGGTAACAGTTGGAAGGGTTTGTGTCTTAGCAAGTGCACTGGTCTCTTGGGGGTCCAGATGTTGTCCTGAGCCCGGGCACAGCAGCATCTGGATGATGCACAACAGCTTTACTAAAGTCTCCTCACACAAGCTTTTTTTGTTTTGTTCAGCAGAAAGCAAGGTCTCTACATTTTCTGAAAATCAAAGACCTCTAAGTTGGGTCGCTGAAAATGCAGCTCTGGAAATACCCAGCCCATCCGAAAATCATGGTCCTGTGCTTTGCCTGACGGGGGTCTTTAGGCCAGTCCCTCCCTCCGTCCCCACAGCACCAGCCCTGCGTCCCCCCGCGGCTGGGGAATGGCTCGAGGGTGGGGGGAGAGGCTCTGCCTGAGTGTGGCATCTTATGCATCCTATTGCGTGGCTGTGAGGTGGGAAACTGCTCGTTTGTGTTTGCATATATTAATCCGGTGACGAGTTGCACCGCTCTTTTCCTTTTCATGTTTTCCCCCGCTGCTCCTGCTCATAGCTAAAGTAGCAAGTCGTCTCCTTTGATTATACATATCATCTTTATTTGGGGCTGAGATCATGATTTGCTCAAAGCCATCTTTTTCCTCGTTTTCCTTTCGCCCGCGGGTTGTGGCCAGTCTCTAGAAGGCCAGAAACGAGAGACCTTCCACCGCCCCATGCTCCGCGCTGCAACCGCTCAGCAGGGCATCAATTAGCAGGAACGCTCGAGTTCAAAAACACAATATCAACACAATTTCCCAAGTGCTGCCTTTTCCGGAGGTTTCGGTTTCAAAGGCATTCCTCTGCGGTCAGAAGAAATTCTATAAAAAAAGAGGAGACGCGTCTGGTTTGTGACCGCTTGCGCCTTGTTTGCCAGCGTTTTTCTGTGCCTCCCTCCTCGCGAGGTCTCCGGGGAGGCAGTGGGAACATGAAGAGAGAGCAGCAAGTGGCTCCGACAGACACGGCCCCAACAGTGGCGTTGTTTTTTCAGCATTTTGGGGGTGTTTTTAATGCTTACCCTCATGAGTTTCGCTAGCGTTGCGTGGGGCTTCTGTCTCTGCGTGCATTATTTCGTGCTGCAGTGCGGTGCTGAGCATTGCCGGGGATTTGCTTGCTCGCTCGCATGCACCTAAGAGTTAAATCCTGTCTGAAATGCTGAGCTGAAGGAGTCCCAGGGGAGCGCACAAGCTGTACCTCCAGGTGTCTACGTGATAAGCAGCAGGTCCCTCGCTTCCAGACATCTCGCACACTGTCCCACCACGGCCCTGCTGCTGCCGCCGCACCCTGGGGTGCTACATCGGTGTTTAATGTCCCAGCCTGATCAAAGCTGCTGCGCTTGTGCAGGATGCCTGAAATTCTCTCTCCTGCATCATTCCCTCATCCCTGCTTGCCCTTCTCTTTGCAGATATTGGTCTAAAGGAGAGGAGAGGAGAGGAGAGGAGAGGAGAGGAGAGGATATTTCAGTTGGAAGGTACCTACAACGATCAGTCCTACTGCCTGACCACTTCAGGGCTGACCAAAAGTTGAAGCAAATTATTAAAGGCATTGTCCNGGAGAGGAGTGGAGAGGAGAGGAGAGGAGAGGGGTGCAGATGTTTCTGGCCCATGATCTCAGCCTGCTGACCACAAGAAGCTGTGTGTGACAGGGCCATGCAGAAGGAGGCACTGTGCTGGGTGTGGGCTCCTGATGCCACTTGCTTGATGCTCTCCTGAGTTGAATGGCTTCATTCACTCCAGCCCATACCCCCATAGCCTTTTCCATACGGGAAATAGCCTTATCTCTCTCCTCAGCCAGGTCCTACCCATCCTCTCATAAATAAGACTCTGACATCATCTCGTATCTCCCCTGTGGGGAGGCTGCTCCTGTCTGTTAGAGCCCCAGTATTCCCCAGTGCCTTGTGCAGGTCCTTCCACTGTCCTCAGCGTTGTGGACCCGAGCAGGTTCCAAGGCACACTGAGCAGATCAGTAATATTTGCGGCGAATGATTTCCCACGTGTGGTTTGTGAAGGTGGATGACACCGATGTTTGCCTGCCCTGCCTGAACGTTGCCGAAGGGCACCCACGGACTGAGTTGATGAAGACAGTTCCATGGGAGGAGTTATATCTCTGCCGATGGAGTTTCCCGCTGGGCTGAATATCCCCCTTGCCTGGCAGTGCATTGTGTCCTTCCCACGCTGTGGCTTTGCCCAAGACCCCTTGGTGGTGGGAACCTTAGCTGTTTCAGCCCACATTCTTGCTGTGTGCTGGCTCCGCTGCCCTGGATGATGGTATGGTGCAGACTGCCCCACGGCCACCCCATGCCTCCAGACCCATCCTCTCCAGGAACCCCTCCTGCCCAGCTCTGCTCCCCCCGGTGCCTGTTTGCCATCGGTGAGAGTCTGCGACTGCATCTGCCGAGATCGTCCACATCAGTCCTCCCGAAGCTCAAGTTTGTCCCCACCCTGGTCATCCTTTTCTTGGTCTGGGTCACTCCTGCAGAAAAAACCACCTCTCTTCTCCTACAAAACCCCCTCTGTGTCTTTTTCCCGTCTGCCCAAAGGTTTCTCTGTGGGGCTCCTCTTTTGTTCCTCCTTCCACCATCTGCTCTGTCCCTTTGCCATCGCATCTTCCCGCCAGAAAGCTGAAAGCAGACCCAGGACTTTTGGCTCCCGACTCCTTCCCTGGCACACGCCGGGTCTCTCTTAGCACAGCCTTTGTTCAGGACTCGAGAGATTCTCTGTTTCAGCATTTTCCAAAGAAGTTAAGAGATTTTTTTTTCACAAGAAGTTTTGATAATTCCTCTTTTGTCTTAAAAAACCCCTAACAAACAAATAAAAATATCACCATTTCCCAGGATACAGAAATTCCATCTTTGTACCCATCTTTGAGTCCAGTGGTTCCAGGGCTAATACAAAGCTTGGTGCGTTTATTTCGGGAAACGCTTGTCTCCCAGTCTCAGTTTTTCTGCCAAGCAGGCAGTTCTTTATCGCTTTTGTCTGCGTTTTGGTTTCTCTGGGTGATGGGGCGAGCTGTCACCTTGGGAGGTTGCCACCGAGGCCTGAGTTACTTCATGGGTTCTTCTCCCACTAACATCTGTGTAGAGCTGAAGCCAAAGGCGTGACCCCAGGCTTATGCCCAAGTGATTGAAAACAATAATAAATCCTGCCATTCTTAATAAACAAATAGTTATAATGAAGTCTTGTATCACTTTAAATGACTAAAAGCAAACACTTTGTTTAGGTCTAAGTTCTCTCTCTTTAGTAATTTTTGCAAATCATTCATCTCTGGAAACTAGCATCATCCCTCATTCTCCAGCAAAAGGTGGGCTTGAAGCAAAACATTCTGGACATGAAATTTAAAAAAAATATTCAAGAGAATATATGCATGTATCCTGCATTCTTATAAAATTTGGATATTAGTATTTGAGAGTGTCCTTTTAAGGCATTTCAGGAAGATTTTGAGGCTCTGTTAACTCACCACCATACAACTCACTGGATCTAGGAACTTTTCCCCCAAGAAAGAAGAAGGAAGTATAAATAGAAATAGAAGCCAAGCGACACTGCTTTCGCTTGAAGTGATTATCATGATCTACTGACCCACAGAGTAAATATTGATTGTGGTGAAGTCATGGCCAATATCTTCTTGTAAGAAAAATAAATTTGTTTGCAGCAAACAAGAAGTTTGATATACATGTGGTTTGTGACCTGCTTCCCTACCAGCACATTCTGTCCTGGCTTGAGATCTGGCTTGAGGTCCAGTAGGCAGATGTGGAAGAGCCTTTCCAGATCACCAAATCCATCTCTGCTGATGCAGACTTGAATTCAGCAGAGCTTTTCCCACCATCTGCTTAATTTCTCTGTGCACCCCTCTTCTGGACAGTGAGTCCATAATGAGGTGCTGGTGGCCAGCAGAGCCGATTTCGTGGGTCTGTTCACATCTCCATTGCTTCAGCTGGCCGCGGCTGCTTCAGTAAATCAAGGGCCACATCCAGCTCACGTCAGGATGCACAGAGCCCTGGGGTGAGCAGATGTTCTCCTCACTCATGAGATTGATGGTCAGTCTCTACATCTCAGCCTCTTTTCTTTCTGCATCTTTTTCCTGGTAACGCTTTCAAAGAACAGTGTTTGAAAATATATAACAAGGAGTGCCAAGGCAGAAAACGTGCAGGGAAGATAAAACCCCAAATCCATCTGACTGCAGTAATCCTCTGCCTGGGAAATCCACTCAGTGACCCCAGCGATATTTGAGACCAAATGTGCGCTTGGCACAGGAGATGCTGTTGTTTCTCATCATACCCTTGTTCCCTGTGAGAATCAAGCTGTCATGTCCAGGACACCCATTTCATCACAGTTTCTGTCCATAATAAGGTTTTGAGGTGAATCTTGTCACTCCAACTCTGGGGCCAGGGCTGCTGCTGGCATCTGGAGGAGGAGGAACTGAGAGCTGCAGTTCATTGGTCTTGGGCTGGGTTTAGGGTACAATCCTTCCCCAGGAGGAAGGTTGAAGGGGTGTCCACCTCTCCGTGCTGCCAGTGACAGTCATGTCACTGCGGTGGGCTATTGAGCAGACTCAATGGCACAAGGGAGCACTCAGAGCCCTTGGTTCACCCTTTTTGTTCGTGCACTGGGTGTTTCTCTGCCTGTTGACCAGGCTCAAAGCCAGGATGGACACCTCACTGTGGCCTGGGCTGGAGGACGTTCAGCCTGCCCATGTCTGGCCCAGCCAAAGCCTGGAAACCTTGCCAACCATAAAGTGTTAAACATCCTTTGGTTTTTTCTTTTTTGGGGTGTCTAGAGAGTACCCAGCATCACGTTGAAGGTGGGTAATGTGAGGATGGGGGTGTTGGGTGCTCAATGAGACCTTGTGTCCTGCTCTACACCTCAGCTACCCACGTCCTGCTGCAGAACCCCCCGCAGTCCCACTCCTCTCGCAGAAGAGAAGAAACCAGGCCAGCTCCCCACCTCCCGAGATGGGTTTTCCTTACAGTCCTTGAATTGTCCCTTGATCCCAGTTGCTTACTTGAGAAAATCGAGTTAACATTCCCTATGCAAAAAAAAAAAGAGGGAAAAAAGTGCTGTTCATTGACAACCACCCCATTGTGCTCAGTACCGAAATGTCAACTGGCAATAAAAGTATTCCCGTAAATACTCTTTACTAACAGGGGAGACATTCAATGTCTCTGACGCATTTTGCTTTTCTGGGCCAGTTGTTAAAGTGTTAAAGGGACAATGCTCTTTGGATTGATGGGATCCCTGCCTTCAAGAGGGATTGTTTGATTTCGCAGTATTTGATGGATTTGTGAAGCAAGTGAGGCAAGAAGGTCTGAGTTGCCGTAGGACCCCTGCCAGCCCCTCTGCACATACCAGCTACCCCCTCCCTCCCTCCCTCACCAGGCTCTGCCTTTTTAATCTGATTTTACAGGCAGGCTGGTTTGCCGCGATTTACAAGATCCTGCCTTTCTCCTGGCTGCTCAGCGAAGAGAATGCTTGCACAATAAATTTTTAACACATTCCCCCCCTACCCCCCACCCCGGCCCATTCCAAGCTCTAATGACCACTGCTAGGGCTGCATGGAGACACTTTGATGGACAAAGCCAAAGGCTTTGCTGCTTTTCACTCATCTTTCTTCTTCTGAGAACCTGGGATCAAGCCTATGGGACGCAGTTGGGGCAGACAGGGGCCGTACAAGGGGAGCATAAAGCCCCAGGCAGAGGTTAGAGGAGAACAGTGGTGGGAGGAGGAGATGTGTGTCTCTAGGTGGTGTGGAGCTACCTTCGCAGGTTCATCTGATCTGCAGAGGAGGGGAGGCTGTTTTACTGCAATGCTACAGACAAAACCCTAGGAGAAAGGGGATTTTGCTCCCGTAAATCCTACAGTGGATGATTATGAAACTATGGTAGGTACCATTATGGTGTGGGTGAGGAGGGTGTCCCTGAAGGACAACCACCCCCTGGTGTGTGGGAACCTCGTCCCAACAGTCATTGTAGGGTCATCTTCCCTCCCTTGGCAGGAGGCATCTGGAAGAAGCCTGTTGTCCAGAGAGGGACTCAAGCACTCAAGCAGACACCCAGCCCTAAAAGGGTATTCATTTTAAATCTCTTTCATGTTGGCCACCCAAAAAATTCTTCTTGACTTCCCAACTTGTCTGTGGTTTTCTCAGCTTAAGGCAATTCCCCATCATAACCTTGCAGGTTGGCCAGAAAACCACCCAAAATACTTCTATCTGTCTTTGAAGAGCTCTTGTCACCAGAGGAAAAGTACCAAATGTTGCTGGGAGCCCTTCCCTGCTGCGGCCCCACCTACACACATCTGCTTTTTATGTGCATTAAACTCTGCGCCCGTAATACCTGCCAGCAAGGCTGTGCCTGGCTTTTATAGGACCCATCACCAGCATGTGAGAAATATGCAGCAAATTTTCGCTCTCAATCTTTCTCTAGGATGCTTGGAGAGTCCCTGCGCTGCTGCCAGCCTTGACTTTGTGCAAGGAGTTCCGTGCTGTTGCGTTTTCCCTCCTCGCTGCGACAGCCCAGACGCAGATTCCAGCTTCACTCTCTGTGATTTTACCTTCGCTTCGCCACAGCAGCTGCCGGGGACTGAAGCTGGGGAGGGGCCCGGCAGCTCCCAGACCACTTTTTCCCACCGGTCTTCAGCTTGGCTCTTCTTCCTCTCGTCCTGCTCCTTACAGCTGGTCCCTTCCCATGAGAGCATCAGGCTGAGAGAGCTGGGGGGGTTCAGCCTGGAGAAGGGAAGGCTCCGGGGAGACCTTGGAGCCCCTTCCAGTCCCTCAAGGGGCTCCAGAAAAGCTGGGGAGGGACTCTGGATCAGGGAGGGGAGCCGTGGGATGAGGGGGAACGGTTTTACACTGAAAGAGGGGAGGTTTCAATTAGATGTTGGGAAGAAATTCTTGGCTGTGAGGGCGGTGAGCCCCTGGCCCAGGTTGCCCAGAGCAGCTGTGGCTGCCCCATCCCTGGAGGGGTTCAAGGCCAGGTTGGACGGGGCTTGGAGCAACCTGGGCTGGTGGGAGGTGTCCCTGCCCAGGGCAGGGGGGGGCACTGGGTGGGCTTTAAGGTTCCTTCCAACCCAAACCATTCCATAATTCCATGATCTGCCTGCCCAAGGGAGATTTCTCCTCCTGCCTCTGCTTGACTTCACGTTCCTCCTGCTTCGCTCTGCACATCTCGCAGTGCTGCTGGCATTAAGGTATACCTGGGAAGATCAGAAAATCCACCAGAGGAACAAAGGAGACACCAAGTCCTTCAGGGAAAGCCAAAGGACGTGCTGGCAGAGGGGTGGGAGCATTTGCCAGCTGCTGGAGAAGCTCATCAGCAGGGCTGGGGCAGGAGCTCGCCCAGCACCAAACCTGCTCCCCCCTGGAGCTCCTTGCTGTGCCCAGCTTCTTGGCACCAAAGTGACTTGCAGGGTGACTTTTGGCACTTCAGGTTGTGCTGTTGTAAAATGGGACCAAAGTCCAAGATGACATCAGGAGTCTCTGGAACATGTTTCAAGTCCCCTTGGTGGCAAGTATTAAACACAAGTGACCAGCACCACCCGCACACCAGCGTTTCTAAAGCATCGCTCCGATGCCAAAGCACGGAGACGCTAAATAGCAATGAAGACATCAACGGCAAGAGAGTTTTCTTATCAGAATAAAAAAGGATAGGCAGTGTGCTGCTCAGCTCAAAACCCCCAGATTCCTTCCTTTTGATAAGACCAACTACTTGTTTCAATAAGGTAAAAACGCTTCACCCCAGGAAGGGTGAAGCTTGATAAAACCTGCAAAGCAGCTGTGTTATATATTACTGCATCTATATGTTAATGTTGCATTAAGCTGTATGTATGTTAATACCTAGCCCATAAATATTAAACTTCATGATTCACTCCAACCTAAAACTTCAAGTAAATGAAATGAAACAATAAGGTCAAACCAAAATTAGTAGATTTTACATGTTGGAAGCTGTATTTGGCACCAGCCATCCAGAGTGGGAGTGTCAGACGACTTGCTTTGATTTTTCATCTCTCTCAGTGGATTTCTGCAAGATGTTTTAATTTTTCGTGCCTTTCTGCCTCTCCAGTGGAAAACTCTTCCGCCAAAAACTTCTTGGCAAGTTTTTCTAAGGACCGCGTACCTGCTCAATAAATGCTTTCTCATCTACTGAGCAAGTTTTATTTAATTACACAGCAGCTACAGTGTGTGACTGTTCCTGCATTTTAAGTGGTAAGTGGGTCCCACTGCACGTCCTCATTGTAATTTGTGCTTTTTTTTTTCCTGTGGGTAATATATAATTGCTGCGAAATTACACAGCATTAGCTAGTAAAATAATGAGATTTAACTAGGAGCCGGGACCTTTGTTGGTGCTCAGCGATGTGTCCACCACCCACGAGGTCTGTGGCCAAGCCGGCTCCGCTCTGCAGGTCTTTTGCCTGCTGAGGTAGGAAGGGGACTCCCGAGGACCTGCCACAAGCAACGTCCTCACTCAGGGGAAACTTTGGGATGAGGCTCCAAGGCTGAGGACCAGCAGTTCCTCCACCTTGCACCAGCGCAACACGGTGGTGCTTGTTCCGTGGGGGAATGGTGAGAGGGGGGAACAACAAGAATAAGAGTTGCGGGTAAAACCCTCCGCAGAAATAGATAAAAGCATTGGCCTTGGCCTGGTGAGGCAAGTCCTGGGAGATCAAAGCTGTTTATCTCCAATAAGAGAGCATGGAAAAAGCATTAAACAAACAGCTTAATTTCCCTGCAGTGTTTAGCCTGGCGCTGCCTGTAACTAATGGTGGTTAGTTATAGGCTATAATAAGTTTTCCTTATGTAGGCAAAGTCCCATTGGGTTTTCTGAGTGTTAATATAATAGGAACGAAGTGATTTAGTCTCTTCCATGCAGGAGACGATCTCTCTCTTTCCTCTCTACTTATGAGGCCCATCCGTCACTCCTGAAGGCAGGCTGCCCGCAGCCCCCGTTCCCACTGGAGCTTCCCCCTCCTGCCTGCAAGGTGCCCACAGCTGGCAGCCACAACACGGGAAACTTCATGCATGGGGAGGGAAAGACCCTTCTGCTCCCCTTCCACCTCCTTGGCCCACTTTGGCCAAGCCCTGGATCCCCACCGAGCTCTTCTGCACTCCTCTTGAAGACCTTCTGTTGCGGCTTCAGCAGCCTCTGCAGCCCACGGCACCCACCAGTGGGTCAAATCTGGGCTTTTTCTTCTAACACAAAACTCTTCTCTGACTGATTTATAGTTTCCTGAAAATTCATTGATCCTGATTTTGATGTCCCAGTGCTTGGAAAATAGGCGTAGATCGTATTAATTGCAGAAGAGGAAAAAACGAGCTTATCTGACATAACTCAGGCTGCAACGTGCCTTTAGTAGAACATTAGGATCATTATATCAATTAAATCACTGTATGCGTTAACCCAGAGCAGGCTTCTTTTCTCCTTGCTGCCTGCACAATGGGCTGTTTTGATCAGGCACTCTGTTTTTTGAAATGAAAATAAGCAGTTTCAAGTTTCCCGAGTCCTAAACATTTCAGCCGCCCTCCTTAAAAGATGCTGTGGTTGTGTCTCAGAGCACTGGGGGGGAGAGCATCGATGGTGGCTTTTTGGTACCCTTGGGATGGGAAGAAGATCCGGGAAGATGCTGACATGAACTTGTTGTAAAGTTATACAAGTGTTTGCAACCACATTTGCCCATCAAATGTGGGCTGCGCTCAGCAGCTCATTTCGTTATACCCATCTCTGTGGGCAATACATACAATTTATTACATCCTCGGTGTGTACGAGGCTTTTTGGGAAGCCTGGGAAGACTCCCATGCCCGACTGCTGTGAAAAATGGTGAAAGACGTGCGCAAATTTCTGAGACAGCCTGGAAAACCTCTGCATCGCCTTTGCAAAGCCAAGTGGTTCACTGCAACGTCTTCTGAAGGGCATTCCCGAGACTGACCTGTGAAAACCAACCTAATTCTTACTTGTGAATCTCTCGTGCAGCTACATTCCCTTCCCAAGCCTGGGATGGCACCACTGCCTTGGGCTAATGCTCAGGAAAAGCCTCTGTGAGGAGGTGTCTGAGGTAGATAAATGGCTGCAAACTAGAAAGAGCTCTCCCTGTGTCCCATCCCCAACCTTTTATTGAAACGGGTTGACTTTTCTGCTGGCAGCAGGAGTTTTCTGATGCCTGAAGAAAGAGGCAGAGTGAGTTCATAAGCAGCCCTACAACCAAGATCTCCTTGCAAGATAAGAGCGCAGGAGAGAGCGCAGGCACTTGGGTCAGATGAAAGGTGTCTGATTAGAAACAGAACCTTTAGAAACAGACATATTTATCCAGGGGTTACTTCTGGAAGGCTAGTTATTCCATTTTCTGCCTCTTGCATCCATGTGTGTGCCTGCCTTCGTTTCCCCTCTCTGGGTCTGCTCCTGGCTTTACTGCTAGTTTAAAATAAAAATATAATCCATTTACAATCCTCCCTTACGGCCATTAAGCGCTCGTCTGAGAAAGGCTATTATCTCCGCTTGGCTGGCAGAGGATTCAGAGCCACGTAAGGCTTTAACTCCTGCGTGGCTGTGCAGCAGGAGCATCCCGCTGCTGGGGAGGGGGGACGCTGGCACCTGCCTGGCTTTGCTGCCTTTCTACATGGCCAAGAGCTTTGAGACCTCGGGGACCTCTCCTGTCCCCTCTTCCAGGCTTTGTCCCATTGCTGCCACCAGCAGAAAGACTGCAAATCTGCAATGCCCGCGGGACGAAGAGCACGGAGGCTCCATGCCTTCTGGCAGCGGGGAGGTTTTGTCCCTGCATGGCCAAGAAAGACACAGAGAAGCGGGTTTCCTCGCACAGGGCACGTCTCCATCCATAAAAGCAGGACTGCTAAAGGGAGCAGAGGACCCAGCCCACGGTGGTTGGGGGTGTCGTGCCCCGGGTGGCAGAGCTCGAGGCTCAGATCTGCTCCTGCCCTGTGTGGGCTGGGGCAAGGAGCATAACCTTGATGGCTTCACCCTGGAAATGGCAATAACCCATGTCCCGCACCCTGTGCCCCGTGTGCCCATGCTCAGGGAGGGCTCTGGGGCAGGTCCATCCCCAGTGCTGCTGTGTGCAGAAACCCGTCCCGCAAAGTTCCTGCTGGAAAATCATTGGTTCTCCTCCATGGGGGAAAAAATAACATTTCTGTTTGCTCCAGATTGGCAAGAAAAATCAAAATCTTGCATTTTCCTGCATATGAAAATTCCACTAGGTACAAATGCTACACAACCGAGTGAGGCAGCCACTTATTTCACCATTGGGCGCCCATGGAACATTTCAGTTCCTTTGGCTCAGCATCGGTGGCAGGAGAGCGGAGCTACTGGGACATTTTGGACCAGCTTGGAATCCACGGGTGGTGCCAGAGGAAACCAGCCGAGGCCGTGCATACCGGGGCTTCTTGAAAAGCAAAAGCCCCTACAGCTTTCCTGGAGGGATGCGAGTCTGAAGGGGGGGGGCTTTCCCCAGAGGCACATCCCAACCTGCCTAGAGGGAAATGACACTCAGATCGTTACCGTCCTGGATAATTCCTGGGCAACTCCTGATCATTATTATTTGGGCCATGCTCACCAGGTTTTAAATTATTCTGTCTCAAGTAGCTGATGGCATTTGTTACATGTCACGCAATGTTCCTGGTAATTAATTGGTATTTAATTAATTAAGGGATAATGGCATTCAATTAAGGGATGCTTGTGGAACACTGTCACCGGTTAATTAATGGCTTCCTGCTGCTCAAGCAAAGCCGAGGCATTTGTGGAAAATAAATAGAGAGGAGAAGCCGAGATGTTTATTCCCTTGGCAGGGGAGAGCGTTGTGTCCCAGTGATCTCCGATTCTCCTGCGCCGTCACCGCGATGGGGAGAGGGTTCACGGCTGCGGGCAAGAAGCATTGCAGGACCTGGCAGCACTCAGAGACCCCTTCACATGCTTTCCCCTGGCAGAAAACATGATGTGCAATCGCTGGGAAGGAGGAAAACTGCACAAACAGCCAGCATCTGATGTTTCCAGCATCACACAGTGGGTCAGCGGCAGAAACAAGAGCTGATTTCCATACCCCATGACTAGGGCTCTGCTCAGGGCGAGTCAGGCTCTGCCCCTGCCATGAGTGAACTTGGGATTGCTCTCGCTGATGTCGAGGACCAAAGCGTCTGGGAGAAAATGGGCCTTGTGTCCTATCGACTTTGGAGGAGAGCACAGAAAAAAAGATGGATTTCCTGGGACATGAAGAGAAATGAAAATAAATTCCAGAATCAAACAGAATAGAGCACCGTTTTGAGTAAAGAAGGACAAATATTGAAGGATAAACAGGAATGGATCACTTTGCCAGCTGTTCCTGGCTGGCTAGAAACGCTCTGTGGTGTTGAACGCGCCCTGTGTGTGATGGGTATGAGTATTTCAGGCACCTCTGGCAGGACTTGAAGGGTTTGAGCCCCTCTTTTCCCTGCTGGCACAGCACCCTGCACGGGGCCAGCCCAAGGCAGGGCCTCCTGCTACTACCGGAGAGCAGAGGACCATCCGAGTAGGGTGATAACCACCCCTGCCACTGTGTCTCCTGGTCTTCCTGGCTTGCCCAGCCACCCTTTCCAACATGTGCCACTCAGCTCTCATCCCTCCCTTTGGCATATTCTAGGAGGAATGGGAGAACGGTCCCTGGGCACCGAAGACCTCTCGGTTTCCTTTTCCAGAGCTGTGGTGGGGACAACCAACTCAACACAGTCCCCTTAGAGCAGATGCGCTTCAAAGCTCCTGGTTTCCTCCTGCATCGGTGCTTTCCCCGGGGGCTCTGCCAGCAGCTGAGCCGGGGCATTAATGATGCAGGAGGCTCCGTTCCCCCCACCATACACACACAGAAAGCACATCTCGGCGAGGACATTTGCGTGGCCCGCGTTACCGTATACTTTTCATTCCGAATCCCACCAGACTCAAGAGAAGGTGTTATTGCAGCCTAGGAAAGAAGCACGGGTAAATTACAACGCATGGTATTTAAGGTGATGCTACTGTAGGCAGCTCATTTCTTTATTTACTGGTGAGTCTTAACCCCAGAGTCCACACCGGGGCATTTCTGATGTTGGTTTGGGGCTCAAGCCTCTGCCTTTCCAGCATGTAAGCGATGGAGTGATAAAGACCCTGACCACAGCTGAGGGCAGCCAGTGTGTCAGGGTGTCTCCCCATCAATTTGTGCACACCTTGGTCCACCTTTGGGGACGTAGAGAGGACCAGAGCTGGGCTGGAGCACCCAGCGCCTGGATGGACAGCCCTTCAATGTTATTCAATGAGATGCAATGCGAAAATTGCCAGAGACTGCGATACTTTTGTTCCCCGGCAGCTTGGAAGAGGTTTTCCCTAAAAAGCCCTCAGCCGTTTTTGTTCCAAAGTCATACTTCCAGCCGAGAACTGCAAAACAATTAAAGAGGGGTGGGGGGAATGCAAATTGGCCTTTCTTAGTTTGATTGCTGAAGGAACTGCTTGCTGGATTTAATAGTTTAGTCCAAGAATTTAACGATGCTATTAATAATTTACTGTTCCTTACACTTTACACTGGCTTCTTAAACGCATTGAATTTTCACCATTTTCCCTCACTCCTGTATAAACAATTTTTCCTGCCTAATTCCTTCTCATATTTCAGCTTAACTTTGGGTAGAATTAGCATGATATGCAAAATACAGAAGGCTGTCGCTGGCTGGCACCTCCGTTCCTACAGCAGAGTTAGACTGTGACAGGTCCTTTCCAAGTGCGTGTCCGTGAGCGGCAGCTTTCCCAGGGAAGGGCTGAGGATGCTGAGCGAAATTGCACATTAGTGACCCCCGCCCCATCTTCTCCAGTGGTTTTATGCAAGAGGACAAAGATGGAAGGAAACTCCTGGGTGGAGGAAGGTGAAGGAAATTTCCACAGTGACGTTACAGCCCAGGAACCATCAACGCTAACCGTTTGTTACTCTGAGTGTGTCAGAAACACGTGTGTTTCTACGTACAGATGTGTGAGATGTATCTGCAGCCGCTGATCTCTCAAAGCTCCTCCTGTCACTTTGCAGGTGATCCCTGTTTTTTTGCTGGTGCAGATGTATGGAATGGACACGGTGGGGTGCATAGAGTTTCCTGAGATCTTTGGGAGGGAAGGTAATGTGGAAATGTAAACTCTAATTACAGCTCCAGTAAGCTCCAGTTTCTAATTAATTGCAGATTAAGTTAAAAATAGAGCTGGTTATATAAAATATATCTCAAAAGCCCCGGCCTACCTGGTTACACAAGACCCAGGACAATGAATGATCCCTGCCGATGTCTAATTGGGGGTGAAAGCACTCCAGGTGCGATTTTTGAAAATGTGCAGAGCAAAACGATGTGGAAATGGCTCCTTATCCTGCTGTGAGCCACTCTTCACCCCCACAGGCATCCTCACGCCGGGCTGGGGGTTTATCCCCTGCTCCATCCCTGGGAAAGGAGCTCCCCACACGTCCCATCTCACCCCATGCAGGAAGCAGAAATCTCACTGGTGGGTACCTGGTCACCACTTGCCAGCCTGGAGATCCCAAAATGCTTAAAAAACCCAATTACCCCGAAAAGCAAATCCCACGTCGGGGCTGAGGACACAGCTTTTCCCTCCTGGGGTTCATGCAATGCTGGTGGTTCTTCATTGCTGTGTACAGCAGCCTGACAGACCACTCCACAGCTCCTCTCCGAAGGTCATTCATGTTGGCCGGTGCCCAGTTTAAGAGCCATTCATTAATCTTTTGCGTGTGTGCAGAACTGGCTGGATCAAAGATGGGAAAAGTCTTGTGCTGCTTAGAGTTCGCAATCAGAGGAGCGACCCGCAGGCATGATGGGTGCCACCAAAGAGCACCAGGAAGGATGCAGAAGGACCTGCAAGGGCTTCTGCCAGGAACAAGCCACCCCTTCCTTCCCAAAAGCCAGTCTGCCCCTGCCAGTGAGGAACTGGTTTTGGGGCAGAGCTGTCACTTCTTGTAGCTAGAGGCTGATCAAAGCATGTGGAAGAACCTGGCTGGAGCCTGCCTTTGGGTGGGAGAAGCTGTGGGCCCCAAGGCACAAATCTTGGGGAAAAAGACTGAGATGGAGCTGCCTCTGATTGCCAGATCAGCTGCAGCGATGTTTGGCAGCTGGTTTTAGCACCAACATCATTTTCTGCAGCTCTTTCTACTGAAGTACCTCCAGCGCAGCCATGGACAGGCTCCAGATCTGATGGCCTCTGGCTCAGCCCCCTCCCGTGACGCTTTTGCTCTTATAAGCTCCCTGTGTGGCTGTCTCCTGGGAGCTGAAGGTCGCGTGCAGGGGATGATACGGTTCCCCACTTTATGGAGAATTTTGCTGGCTGCCAGCTCTGCCCTGGCTTTATCTCACGCTGCTCCGGCTCTCCACGTTCTTGTAAACACTTTCCTAGCATGGCTGCATATAAAAGGAAGAAGAATGCGGATCCGGTCTCCCCATCTGCTCCCTGAGGGGCCAAGCAATCCTTCACTCCTGGCAGAGACTCACCACAGCAAACGCTTGGGGGGTTTTTTGTTTAATTCACTTTCATTTAATCTGAAAAAAGATTATTTGCCATCTGAGGAGATGCTTAGACATCACAGTCAAAACAAAAGGTGGTTTCTCTGCAGCAGGCAGGGATTTTTCTGAAGCATCCCAGGAGCCATGGCCAGGAACTGGGGGCGAGGAAAGTTGCTGTCTGCAGAGCAATGGACTTGTCTGACCTGTGGGGGGACAAGGCAGGTGCCGGAGGTGGTGGGATGAAGGATGGGGTGGGACTGTCTACAGGGCTCCCATGGGTGACAGGGAACAGACTTAGGAGCATGGTCACCACTTGGGTCAGCCAAGGTCTGTACTCTGCTACTCACCTTCTTTGCTCCTCCCAGGACCTTGAAAACCACTGTTTCTGGTTGCTGGGACCAAAGCTGCCATGGACTATCACAGACCCAACTAGGTCTTCTTCATTATCCAGCTGTGCATCCCCCAGTTGGCCCATCCAGCACCTCTATCATGAAGTCATCCACAAAACCTTCCATAAATCTCTGGGCCAGCTTGCATCCCAATCCGTTGTCCTTCCAGCAGATATCAGGGAGGTTGAAATCTCCCATGAGAGCAGGGTTTGCCACTCAGAGGCTTCCCTGAGTTCTTTAAAGGCTTTGTGCCCTTCCGCAACCTGATGGGGTGGTCTGTAACGTGCCTCCACCCCAAAATCACCTTCCCCATTTCCTTCTCTGATGCTTACCCTCAGGCGCTCATCCAGATGGTCTTCCATCCTGTGGAGGAGCCCCATAGGTCTGAGCTGCTCCCATTCTCCTTTCAAGGTGGGGCTCCTTGGTCATCAGGGGTGATGTTGGCCGGCTCAGCCATGGCTTTCTGGGGCAGCACCCACCCTCTCACTGGCTCATTTCTGGCTGGAGGCCCAAACACAAAGTTGGGCAGTGTTCAAGTGTTTGTGTAAGAAACGGAAGATTTCTGCAAAACATCATGATCTCTCCTGAAAAGAAGGTTTTGCTAAATCCAGTTGCCAAACATTACAGACCGAAAAGTTTTGGCAAGAATGTAGAGGAGTTAGATATACAACTTCAATTAATTTCAGGAAAACTACATGTCTAAATCACTTGTACAGTTTGGAACAGCTAAGTTCAAACATCTGTACCAAAGATATGAGGAGACTGGAATTAATTTTCAACAGCAACTATATTTTATTATTTGAAATGCCAGGAAAATTCATTCTCAGAAATGTGGGAACTTCTGCTGGATGGTAGCTCTGGCCCTGAACATTCACCCGGGGCCTCCTTCCTTTTTCTGTGCCTCTCCACCTATGCTTATGCCACTTGGGATATCATGCATCCCTCCCAATTTTCATGGTAAGGAGCACTCTGCCATGGGTTTATACCAAAAGGTAACCCTTTAGACTGCTGGATGGCTTAATGAGCAACCTACACTCCTCATTTTGGGAGTGTGGACGGCCTCTGCCACCTGCTGCGTCGGTGGAGACACTCAACGTACCGGAGGACATCCTCCCCTCGGACAAGGGATGAGGTCTTCTCTCACAACTGGTATTTCTTCAGCAGCTCGCTCTGCCACTGACGCTTCTTGTTGGGAAAGGCGACAGGGATCTTGATCTTACGGAAGTCCTCGATGCACTTCCCCAGCTCGGACTCCAGCGCCCGCCTCTCCTCGCTCACTGCTGCCACCACCGCAGGGCTGACCTCCACCCCGTTCTCCTTCACCGCAGCATGGTCGCTGTTTCGCCTCTGCCCCATCTGCTTCACCTCCTCTAGCTTCTTCAGGGACTTTGAGAAGTCCAGGGTGTTGGGGCGGGCTGGACACTCCTCAGGGGCTTCTGGCCATGGCAAAGAGTTGGTGGGGCTGGGATCCCTCGCCTCCGCCTGGGGTTCTCTGCTTGGGAGGGTCTCATCCATGGCCGGAACTGGGTTGGGCTCACCACGGCTGCTCGTGCCCAGGATTGCAAGGTCATTCCCACCACTGGGGCTAGCTGGGTCCTGCCTCGTCTCATGGCTTTGCTTCGGTTCCTCCGGGTTGCTGTGGTCTGGGGAAGGAAATCAGAGAACTGTGTGAGGAGTGGGAGCCTCCATAGACCTTGGTGACAGGCTGGGGTTGTGGGTAGCTCAGCTCAGTTGGGCATGGGGCAACTATAGCTGGGTCTCTGTTGGGTGCCGAAACCAAGCCACAACGTTGGTAAGCCCTTTCCCAAGCCTTGGGTTGGCTGAGCCATGGGGCTGGCCAGCCCTGGGCGGGCTTGGGTGGTCCTGGAAAGGTTGTGGGCTGCTTGTGGCCTCTGGTTGGGTCTGCAGTGGTGCCGGGGGATGCTGAGCGCGGGAATGGTCTGAACCAGAAAACTGAGGTGCAAGGAGGCCTGCAATGGAAGAAGAAATCGCACAGCCTCCCGCAGACCCTGGGCAGGGCTTGCACACGCTTTTGTCTGTTAACAACAGTGGAAAACAAGCAGTGACTCTGCATGGGAAAGAGCCACTCTGTTCCAATTACCAGCTGCCAGGGAAAATCAGTCGGGGAGAAAAGTTAATGGAAACTGCTAAGAAAGCATTTTGCAGAGGGCCTCCCTGCTCCCCCTCCTCAGGTGTGCGAAGAGCAGCGTATGCATTTGCAGCTGGACCTCGGGGAGCGTTTGTTGACACCCATGACCAGCGTGGACGAGGAGGTGAGAGGGGTCTTCACCCAGCCCAGCAGACCTTTCCCATCCCCGATGCCAGCCAAGGCACGCCTTCCCCTCCCAAAAGTGACTACCAGGAGGAAACACCCAAGAGATGTGGAGGATGCTGGAGATGGGCTCATGGGGCTCTGGAGGTGTCGTGGGCATGTGACAGACTCGGTGCTGGGACACCAGACAAGTCCTCAGGTGGGTTCTGAGCACATGGTGGGGGTCAGGTCCGTGCCTGCCTAGGGCCAGACCCTGCTCCACAGCTGGCAGAGACATTCTCAAAATGTTGCTGTTTTTGCAGAGATTTGTTTTGAAAGTTGTTGGTTTTGTTTTGTTCTGTTCTGTTCTGTTTTGTTTTGTTTTGTTTTCCCTTGAAGTTCCTGTTTTTCTAAATATCTTTGGCAGAAACATGGGCCTTCCTGCTCTTTGAAAGCTTTGGGATGGAGAGGGGGGCGTGTTTCTTGTCATTGTTTTCATTTCCGCGGCTGTTTTTTTGCTCGGATCAGACACGCGGAGACTTTCTTCCCCTCACAATAACAAGGTTTGTTTTTCTGAGCAGCGGTATCAACCTGGCAGCGGTTTTCAATGCTTCCTCTCAAAGCACTTCAAAAAACCCTGCCCTTGCACAGCTCTAACCCGAGTAGAGCCTCCCTTTTGCTGCTCTTGAGGTTTTCGCTTTTTCACTGGCAGTTCCCCCGTCTGCTTTCCACTTTCCAGCCCTCCACCTACAGGCTGCTGGGGCGATACATTTACCCTTGCATGATAAATGCTCTGGCTGTCGCAGCAAAAGTAGATTATGAAAATACTGTTATGTGGGGTTTTATAGGAAGCAATTGCCACCAGGTCGTGAATTATCCTCACCCTTTTCCCCTCCTCACGTGGTAGTTTTCCATATAGGACTTCATTCGAGGGAGCCTTTAGGCAGTCACGGAATCACGGAATCACAGAATTTCAGAGTTGGAAGGGACCTCTAGAGATCATCTAGCCCAACTCCCCTGCTAAAGCAGGATTGCCCAGAGCACATCCCTCAGGACTGCATCCAGACGGGTCTCGAAAGTCTCCAGAGAAGGGGACTCCACACCCTCCCTGGGCAGCCTGTCCCAGTGCTCTGGCACCCTCACCGTAAAGAAGTTTTTCCTCATATTTGATCGGAACTTCTTATGTTCCAGCCTGTGCCCGTTACCCCTCGTCCTGTTACTGGGAACCACTGAAAAGAGCCTGGCTCCATCCTCCTTAAACCCACCCTTGAGATACTTGTAAACGTTAATCAGGTCTCCCCTCAGCCTTCTCTTCTCCAGGCTAAAGAGTCCCAGCTCTCTCAGCCTTTCCTCCTAAGGGAGAGCTCCAATCCCTCAGTCATCTTATCAGTCAATAAGCGTTACCCAGTAATGCACCTGCAATTAGTGCTGCAACATCTGCCCTGACCAGATGTGCTCCAATCTTTGCTATTAACATGTGCAAGCAATCAAAAGGGAGTTCGAGTCCTGGTCAAAAGCATAGATCTACTATAGGAAGAGGGGAGGCCGTCCTGGTGAGGCCCCCCTTGCTTCTCCTGGGGAAGTTTTCCCCATCCCATTTCTCTCTTGGTTTATTCTTCTCCTTTCCTTATCCCTTAAGGCACTTTTCACTGTCGGAGCTGATGGATGCCCTCGGCGGTGGCTCCATGAGCAGGTCTCTGTGTGGGAGGTCTGGGTGGGGGGGGAGCTGATGCAGGAAGGACCCCAGAGCAGCTTCAGGGTGGACCCACCAAACCCCCCTGGAAAGCCACTGCCTTGTTTCTCAGAACCAAAGAGCTCTGAAAACAGAACAAAGATATTTCTCTAAAATGTCTAAATTCCTGAACTGATGTTTTTTGGGTTTTTTTTGTTTGTTTGTTTTTTTTTTTAAGTACATCTGCTAGCGGGATATAAAGCGGGATATAAAGCAGGATATAAAGTATTTCTATTTTAAATTCCTTATCGTACAGTTTGCCCCCCACGGAAGCAGAAAATGCCAAGGTGGATTTTCTTTTTCCTTGAAAACTTTTTGTAAGGACAGTTTGGTGGGGTTTTTTTTCCCCTCTTCCTTCCTCTTTTTATTTATTTGACATTTACTTGAACAGCTCCAGCACTGGAATTACTCGAGGTGGAAAGCAGAAATGTCATCCATCACTGAGCAGAAACCTTGAAGGCTGGATTTTTTTTGGCAAATCTCTCCAGAAAGTTACAAGGATGTATCTTCGCCCCAAATTCTTTGAGTGATGGAATAAAGTCTCTGAGTTCTTATACTGCTTTAATCATCTTATCTGTGAGCCTCACAACTGTGTTTGTGAAACGGGGAGCTGAGGCACAGGGAACATAAGCTGATGCACCCAAATACATACAAGGAGCCTATGGCTTAGCTGGAGACTGAATTCAAATCTCTCCAGTTCTTCTCCAGCATCTTAGCTCCTAGACCATCCAATGACTGTCGCTGGCTTGGTGTCACATTTTTTTTTTTCTAAAGCTTTCAACACATTTTACATCACATTATTTCCATTTGAGGCACAGAGAAGGGAAATAACTTGTTAAGGTCAATGGGCTGAGAAAAAAAAACCAGTCTCCCGGGCCCTGCTCCTGTACCCTCTCCATGCCAGTCCACCCTGCTTTCCTCCGCAGGGTCTGGCAAGGCCACGAACCTGCAGCCTCCACATTCCCGCAGTCTCTCTGCTCTTGCCGTCTTCCCCTTGTATCTGGCACAGCCTGAGATGCACCGTGGGCTGCCGAGCTTGGGGAGAGCAGCACAATGGTGCGGAGCCCCCCGGGAAAATCCCTCGCTAGAGCACAGGTTTGCTAAGGCATCATTTCTTTGCTTTGAAACTGCCCAGAAGGTGATCTTCAGGCCATTCCTGTGCCTCTCCAGTGCACAGCCCCCCGTGTCCGTGCACAGCTTGGTCCAGATGTTTTGTAGGTACCAGTGGTGTAATTCTGCTAATTTAGGTATGATGAGGTAGTTTAGGCCATCTCTAGGTAGCCAAGGGACTTTGCATAAAGGAGCTAGTGACTCTTAATGACTTGTCTTTGGAAATACTCATTAATTGCCCATAACAATTTACTCACCTTTGTTCTATCTCATTCACCAAGGGCATTGTATCACACAGCCTGCTCTGGCTGGTTCTCACGCTAACGTCTGTAGCAATGATCTTGCACTCACTGAGAGATGCAGACCTCAGCAGGTTTTTATTTTCTCCCCATACGGTGCTGAAACACAAGCTTCCTCCTGGCCAAGCGTCCTGGCCAAGCATCACAGCCCACGAGTTCACCTGCACGGGCACATGTGTTCCCAAACAGCCAAGGGCTGGAGGGGAGCAGCCATGCGGATTTGCAGAAGTTTTCCGAGTAAAGCCAGCTCCATGATGGAATTTGCACGATCCAACAACAGGCAGATGTCAAGGGGGGGGATGTTCATCTGGGCCACTCTTCTACCAGCAGTAGATATCTCATGGCTGGTACTTAGGTCTCGGGTTCTGTGTTTAACCCTGTCTATGAGACCTGAGTTTTTCTGACACCATCTGAAAGGCTGGGGTGTGTTATTAGGATGATTGCGTGTTTTTTCCTGTGTGCTTTCAAGAGCATGGGGATCACTTTGGCTGGAGTTTGACCTTGAGCAAACCTGATGCTGAATGCCCTGGAACTCTGAGGCAGTCTGGGTCTTCCAGGGTATTCCCTTGCCACTGATCTTCTCTGCAGCTTTGGAGAAATTACTTCATTTTCCCTTGGGCTAAGTTTCCCTCGCATTTGTGTGCCCTGTCAGTGAGAGCCTCTGTGGGGCCAGCCTGTGTCTGGCAATATGGGGGTACAGCTCCTAAGATGATCCCAGGACACCTTATAGCTCTTCTTCTGAGTGTGCCTCAGCTACTGAACTGGGACAAGAGATCTGTTATGATTTTTCTCATAATTTTTTAAATTTTCTCAGACTTTGCTTCCTATGTGATGCTTTTGTCTGCTTCAGAGCATCAATTAGAGTGCAGAAGTGACACTTCCGACGCAGCCCCATGGTGCTGATAGAAGTCCTGCTGAGTGCAATTAACGGGTTCCTGCGGGCGATGAGCCGATGCTTTGCAGGGGGAAGCAAATGCTGTCCCAGCCCCTTGCTGCTTTTCTGGAGAGCGTTTTATTTTTCCAGAGTGCCTGACGGGGGGATGAGCCCAGGGCCCAGGCTGGTGCCGTCGGGTTTGCTTCTCTGTGCCAGTGCTTCCAGCTGAAGGGGGTTGTCGTAAGGTCCCGACACGCGGTTCCTTCCTGGGCTGCTTCCCCAGCCAAATGGGGCATCTTCGGCTCAGACTCCGTTGGCCTCAAAGATCACTTTTCCTTTCCCACCATTTGCCGCAGAGACCCAAATTTCCCCAAAATAGAAAAGGAGATTCTTCTCTTCTTTTTTGTCCCAAACAAAAGCACCCGTACCAGGCAGCCAAGCAGAGAGCGGGGCATCCGAGGGAAAGCCCCACCATGGGTAGGAATAGGGCTTTGTGCATCTCAGACTGTTTCTATTCCATGGCTTTAATTCAACAGCTCTTTTCCTTCCAGTTTTTAAATGAAAAAAGCAGCAACAACACATTGCTTGGGGTCAAACAATCTCAGTTCCTTTACAAGCTTATTAAACTCCTTTCTAGCCTCTTAAACTTAGGGTGTTGTGGCACAAAGATGGAGAAAAGTTTCAAAACAAGAGCTGGAAGGGCAAGTTTAGTTTGTGTTAGTGGACCTAAACAGTTCACTTCACCCAAAGTTTTGCTTGCCCTAAAAATGCATTCAGAAAACAGATTTACCCTTTGTCCAAAACGTTTCTCATGAATTCTTGCTTGAGAGGCTGGCAGTGATGGGGAGCTTGGACGGTGTCCAGAAACCAGGTGGGGATGGAAACAAGTGTGGATTTTATGTGTACGATCAACTTCCCCTGGGAAGCGCCAGCCTGTGTCTGCCTGGAGTTCACCGATGGCCGGCGGTGACCAGGATGGGCTGGATGTTCACCGGGCTGCAGAGGGTGCATCCACAATGTACCCATGCCCGATGCAAAGCAGCCACTTCCGTGCAAGCTCCTAGACCTCATCAATCTCAGGTCTTGCCTCTGCCTCAATTGATTATTGAAAAGTCAATCTGAGCCTGAAAACTGGTGCTCGCTCTCCCGGTTGGCTCTAATCCCCCCTTATTTTATCAAAGAAGGACAAGACTCGGCATAAATAAATGTCTTTGACCCTATCAGCGCGCGGCAGTAGCCTCTGCATTCCCAAGAGCCTCAGTTGCACGGGTTGTGCCAGCAAAGGCTGTTGCTGAACCTGCAGCGTTGGGGACTGTTGTGAATGGATTAACTGCTATGGCAACCCCAGCAGGACCCGGGGTGCCAGGACCAGGACAGACAACCAGCCGCTGGTTTTAAACTTCCCTGCTAAAACCCAAGGTCCTTTCTATGCCCTGTGGAGCAATATATATATATATGTGTGTGTGTGTGTATATATATATATATTTATCAGCACGGGCGCTGCTTTTGCTTTGCATATTCTAAAAGTGTCTGTTTAGTGGCGTTAATCCAGCTGGCGGGTGGCACTGGGAGCTCCACGTGCAGTCGTGCCCATGGGCTTTGCTCTCAGGCTGGTACCCAGACCCACGCGGCGCTGGTAATGCCCGTTAGCGCCGAGCTGGCTCTCCGGGGAAGCCTGGATCCCTTGGCAGAAGGTACCAGGCTCAGCAGAAAGCACTGTCTAGGTTGGTTATCTACATTGTGCAGGTGCAGAGAGTGGCTTGAGCCCACAACTCATTGCATGGGTGGCACAAAACCTCACTTGACCCTCCCTCGCTGCTATTTTTATAATCAATTCTTACTGTGGCAACGTCTTAGCAAGAAGCAGAAAAAAAAAATCTAAACTGCAAGGTGTGCCTCTTGAAAGACCCAACTTGGCAGCCTTAAAAAAATAATCCAGATTTTTCTCTGTCATTCAGGTTGTCTTTTGCTGACGGAAGGAGGCAAGGTGGGTTCAGGAATCGGGGATTTCATGTTTGATTCTGAGGGCTGGCTGGAGGGAAGGTCCAGCTCTCAAAGGTGGAGGAAAGCTGGCCAGTGGTATCTGCTGGAGTTGGTACCATGTGTCCCACGGATGCTCAATGCTCAGCAGCGGCCCTGGGTGGGCAGTAGCTCTGTTCCCACATTCCTCCCAGGCCCCCTGTGATAAAGACTTTTTGAACAGCTTAGGAAGTGTATAACTTAGGAAGTGTATAAATGATGGAGACGGGCTCAGAAATATCACCCTTTTCACCTCCTGTGGGTATGAAGGTCACAACTTCACTCCTTATAAGGATGCTTAGCTTGCAGGATCATGGTACCAGGCAGTGTGGCTGCAGAAAACAAAATACCCTTAAGAGTGTTCCTCTAAATAAAATAAGTATTTGCTGAGTTCTTGTGAATACATACACATGCTGCAGGAATGGGTGCAATGTGGGAATGCCTCCATTCTGCAAACGCGTGCAGGGGAGAAGCGCAGCATATGAATGCTGTGATATTTGGACCTTTTTTGCATTTAAATCAGTGTGTCTGACACGAGTGACAGGCGGATATCTAACTCAAGCCGCTTTTTGGGATACGTGACTTCTATCAGTACCCAGGGTCTCTTTGGCGATGGAACAAATACCACAAAGGGTGTGTTTCTGCAGTTAATTCAGGGCCAAACCTCCCGCCGCGATCTAAATCAGCGCTTGCCACTCTCTAAACCCCTCAGTGTGAGCTGCCACGATATCCATCAGCAGGCTAATTGCTGTTCCGAGATCATCCCATGATGGTTTTAATCTCTAACTTCCCCCTTATCTCCTCTCCTCGCCGGCGTTGCAGGAGCTGGCCCCGCGCGAGGGGCCAGGGCTGGAGGCTGCTGCTCGCAGCCTGTGGCTGTCACCGTGCGCTCCTGGGCTGCCTTCGTCACATGGCTAATTGCCGCGATTCACACCCAGCCCTGTGAAATCGTCTATCTTTCCCAAACACATCTTTTTTTGTTGTTGTTCTGGAAGGGTACAAACTCTGCTGTCAGCTTTAGACTCGTTTTCCCGCTCAGTGTGGATCTGTGAGGTCCAAATATTCTTTCTCCCTTACTCATAAGCAGTGGATATTCGCCCAAGTGATAACGTCACTGGTAAATTTAGCATCTGCACTAATCTGCCTCGGTTCTGGCACTCCCGGAGAAGGGTGGGGGGAAGAAGCAGCAAATTCCAACCTCCCTACTGGTCTCCCAACCCTCGCTGCCTTCTCTGTCGCTGGGAGGCAGAAGTTGAGCTTTCCCTGATGCTGGGATGTCCCAGGTACTTGCAAAGTCATAGAATCATAGAATGGTTTGGGTTGGAAGGGACCTTAAAGCCCACCCAGTGCCACCCCCTGCCCTGGGCAGGGACACCTCCCACCAGCCCAGGTTGCTCCAAGCCCCGTCCAACCTGGCCTTGAACCCCTCCAGGGATGGGGCAGCCACAGCTGCTCTGGGCAACCTGGGCCAGGGGCTCACCACCCTCACAGCCAAGAATTTCTGCCTCAGATCTCATCTCAATCTCCCCTCTTTCAGTGTAAAACCGTTCCCCCTCATCCCACGGCTCCCCTCCCCGACCCAGAGTCCCTCCCCAGATTCACTGGAGCCCCTTGAGGGACTGGAAGGGGCTGGAAGGTCTCCCCGGAGCCTTCTTTTCTCCAGGCTGAACCCCCCCAGCTCTCCCAGCCTGTCCTCACAGCAGAGGGGCTCCAGCCCTCTGATCATCTTCATGGCCCTCTGCTGGACCCCTTCCAACAGGTCTATGTCCTTCTTGTGCTTCAGTCCTTTCTGAGAATGGCGTATGCACGCAATCTGCTGGAGGAGCTGCTTTGGAGCAGCTGTGAAATGCCTCCGAAAGTACGGCCAGCTGAGGGGTGGTGGCTACGTACGTGATGGACAGCAGTTCTGTTGGACCAGGACATGATTGCTTCATTTGATCATGCTTTTTGAGTGCAATGACTCCAGCTTTATGGCAGGGATGGGAATTATAACACATTTAGTTTTGGCAAAGCAGGATGGATTCAGACACAAGAGGTCAAATTCTGGTGACAGTGCAGAGCCAGGCCCTCAGATGCTGTAAACTGCTGTAACTGGAGCCAATGGAGCCACGCTCATTTACATCAGCAAAACATCTGGCCCAGGGTAGGGGTCTCAATACCACGTGAAGCAAAAGCAGCTTTCACTGGGCGCTTCTTGTCAAGCTGATCAATTTGAGTAAGACCTGCCTATTTCTTGGCAGGAATTAGTCACAGAATCATAGAATGGTTTGGGTTGGAAGGGACCTTAAAGATCATGTAGTCCAACCAGTTCCTCCAGAAGAGACAGCCCTTACTGTGCCATCTGCCTCTCACCAGCCAGTTCTCCAGTCTGGGGTGTCCTCCCTGAACCGAGCGCAAGCCAACATGCCTTTGACTCCAAGCCTGAGCCCAGCTTGGCATTGGCATAACTGGAATTGGGAGAAAATCGGGCCATTTAGGATGAAGGAACGGGTTACAGCAGGAGAGATGGTGACATGGGGCTGGCAGGAACATGCATCCCTATCGAGTGCCTGTTGCTAAGTTCAGGTCCATCAAGATGACCAGGGACAGCAAACTGACATGTTTCTCACCTGGAAGTGCTTCTGCCGTGTCTGTCTTGAGATCCAGGATGGGCTCAGAAGACGACATGTGTTTTTTGGGGCTGTGCTCGGTTTCTGAAGGCTGGGGAATGGGCAGACTAAGCCAGGAGCTACCTGAAAAAATCAAGATCCAGAAAAGAAAATCTTAGAAGGCAAGTGATACACAGGGAGTGAGAGAAGGGGCCAGGGTGGTGTGTGTGGTGGCCACACTCCACATCTGGTTGTCTGCAGAGTCTAAAGCACCTCCCAGAGCACCACGCTGGGTGCCGGGGTGGGGGGCGCTGTGGACAGCATCTGCTGCGGTCCTCCCCAGTGCCTCCCAGACCCCTTCTTAGGGTGATATTTCAGTGCCTGTAACCACCTCCCACAGCTCCCACCACGTATTGGTGTTCTTCCTCCTTCTTTGAAGGTCTTCTTCTGCCTCTTTCCTAAACATTTATATCGCTGTCTTTCAAGATATTGCTTCATTTACACTGAATTTGCAAACAGTGAGGAAAGAGCAAAGTGTTTGTCCTAAACTAAGATTAGTGCTCCAGCCCTTCCGTCTTTTTCTTTCCTGACAATTCTATGCAGACACTTAAATTTGCCATATAGCACAGATATAGCTTTGGACCCAACTGTTATTCCTGCCCCACACAAGGGATTTTCCTCTCCATGACTGAGCCTCGGGGCTGGATCATCCCGTTGGCATGCAGTGCAGTAAATCCAGGCTGCTTCATTTCCACGTGCTCTGCCCACACCAGTGGCTGCTGCCTCTGTGGGACATGCTTGTGGGGGGCAGATCTGCTAGAAATCCACCCCCCCCTCCAGATCTTCTAGAAATCTCCCTTTCCAAAAGCTGGATCATTGCTTGCCCTGCAGACACGGCAGCGAAGTAGACCTTTCTCAGTGGGCAACTGCTGGGTCTGCTGTGCAGGTAAAACCCTTCGTGCCCAAAGCCCTCCACGAGCCTCCCTGCACTGCAGCCACCTCTGCTCTTGCAGAGGGAGAAGAAGCCTTTGGCCAAGGTCACCCTGGTTTGGTGTGCACCCAAGACATGCTCCACCTCCCCATGGGAAGCAAGGGGTGGAACTGGGTGCCCCAGCCTCCAAAAGACCGACAGCTGAGCAGCTTTCTATGGCTTGTGGTTGGCAGAAGCCAGGGCGTCAGGGACCTGCCTTGCAGACAACCTGGCCGTGCTCGACCTCCACAGCCCAGCACCCATCCAGATGCTGCATCCAGGAGAGGGCAGCAGCACCCCAGCACGCTCCGTGCCCATTGCCACCATCATTAATTGCAGCTCCCCAGAGACAATTCCTGACTCTCCTAAGCTGTAAACACGGTCTTCTACTTCCCATAGCAATAATCTTCCTGCAGAGACTCTGGCAAAGCTTTTGTGGTCAGCGTCCGTCAGTGCGTCTATAAAGGTTTCTAATTAATGCCCCGGAGTCGCTATTTTTGCCCCTAGTTAAGCAGAGGGACTGTCTGCAGTCCCAAATGGAGAGCTGGGGGAGGAAGTCTGAGCCAAATCCAATGCCACGGGGCTCCTTTTGGGAGCTGTGTGGGATGGAGAGGGCAGTACTCAGGCACCTGGCAGCCGTGGTGAGTGATCTCCTCCGCGGGCAGACCTGTCCCCTCTCTCCTGCGGTCACAGATGCCTTCGACCACAGGGCACGGGGACAAGCAGCCACCACCTCCATATAGAACAAGGGAATGTGGTCTTGCATTGAGGTCCTGGCACACAAGTGGAGGAGGAAAGAGTTTTTGATGGAGCAAGAACTGCCAGGCGGAGGCTCTGTCACTGCATTTTAATGGCTGAGGTTCCCCAGGTCCCTCCCAAACACCTGCCCAGCACCCAGCAGACCTTCAGCGGGGGCCAGGCCACTGGGTTTCCGCTTCCACATGCTGTCGTGCAGCAGATGAGAGTGGCTGTGCAAGCCAGTGCTTATTAAAGATTTAAAAGGCAAGCTGTCAGCAGCGCTGCTAAGGATGGGCTTTTCCTCTTATAGCTCTATCCCTCTCTAATACTAATAGGATTGGAAGGAGGAGGAGAAATGGCGACGTGCCAACCAGCTGGGGGACGAGTTTTTTTTCCTTGTAGAGGTTTGGCACTCCTTGGTGGGGGGTGTCTTTCCAGCAGTTTGCTCGTCTTCCAGCATCCCTCCTTGGTCCTCTGGGGTTTTGGGTCAGTCCCTCAGGCTCTGCAAGGGGAGGTGGAGCAGCCGGGGGGCAGAGGCACAGAGGAAGAACCACGTCTCCTGGCTGCCCCTCCTCCCGACACCTCCGCCAAGGCAAAATGAAATGTCACCCCGCCTCCGAGAGGTCTGTGCTCTGCTCCACATCCTCTGCTGGAAGGACTGCATTAATCCGCGTTTTGTTTAAAATTACAGCTGGGCAATGGCTGGAGTTTCCATTTTTGAATGGGATCGGATGCCTGGATTTGGACCAGGCTGGAACAAACACAAAGAGCTTCATCCTTCCCTGCAAAGGAAGATGCTAAAATCAAAATCCACACCAGCACCGCTTCTTGAGCTTTTAAGCTTTCTTTTTGGTGGTGCACCTTATAAAAAAAAATTCAAAAGGCATTTTGACATGATGTAAGCTGCTTGAATGTGCAATTTCCTTCTAAATTTCAGCAAAACCAGACCAATTTCAGGATATAGTTAAGGTTAAATCTATGGCAATAGAGGCCTGTTCATCCCAATTTTTCTTTCCAGTTCTACTTAATATTTCACTCTCTCGTTCTCCCCTTTGGTTAAATTAATTAAGTTTGCGAATCACTCAGATCAATTGATGTTGAAGGGCATAGTATAAATAGTTTTGCTTAATTGCCTGGAGCCAAAGGTGAGTTAGCAAACTCCACGTCTTCTTCACAAATAGGCTTGGCTTGGGTTTTTTTTTGCAAGGAGTCAGCAGGGAGGATAACTGGCAAACCCCTGACCCCCTGTCCCTGGAGTCAGCTTCTGTCCTTCAGGGGATTCCTCTGCTCTCTGCATCCTCCTCCTGATTTACAGGATTTCTCCCATTTCTGAGGTCACTCTGAACACTGCATGCACCGGGACCTGCCACAGCTGCCCAGCAAGAGCTACCGAGAACATCCGTGGGATCAGCTCAGCAGGGTGAATTCCCCGCTGCGTTGGCCTGGATGAGAAATTACTGCCCAATTTGCAGCATTCAGGGCTTCACCCACTGATGGTGGGGGAGAACCAAATGCCATAGTGCCCATGGTTACACAGGGATGCAGAAGCAGAGTCAGGACTGAACTCAGATCTCATGACAAGAAAAACCCCAACCTCACGTACAGCAGAGTGTCTTGGGAGTGCTCCAGGCACAGGAGGGATTGCATGTGTTCACAGCAATGACTTCAACACCGTTGGCTCATCTTGATCTTTAATCAGTGCCATATGTGCAACGTATAGGCAGGCTGTATATCACATGCAGTGGATGTTTGATTGGACATGTCGGCCTTGAAACCACAAAACGGTAGTTAAAGTCATCGTAATTCTTTTGCTGTCTTTTGCCTCCTAAACTCAGGGCATTGCAACTGGCTGGCGGTCTTGGTCTTACTCCTGGGTTAAATCCTTCTTTGCTGATGGGCAAAGCAAGAGAGGAGAGGAGAGGAGAGGAGAGGA
>VYZM01014519.1:200499-223187 GCA_013398915.1 Dromas ardeola | reverse complement strand
AACTCTTCATTGGAGTCAGCCAGAGCTGGGCTTGAAGAAATCCAGACCCTGGCTTGTCCATCTGCAGGACTGAATCGTGAGGAGGCAGTTATTACAGAAATGTGGATTTTTGTTGGTCACTTGCCAATCTCTTTCCACAAGGAGGCAAACGAGACTAGCAAATAAACCAGAAGCCCCCTGGTTTCACTGACAGCATGTAAGGAATGAGGCTATCAGAGCAGGGTCACCTGTGCCTGCTGGTGCCAAAAGCCTTGGGTCTGTCCATCTCACAGTGAGAGGGTCAATGCTTCCCCCACCCCACAAGCAGGGAAGTGGAGGTCAGCAGACACCAAGACCTGTCCAGGGTTGAGAGGGAACCCCCTCTCCTCAGCTAAAACTTTACATCCTACACTTCTGGGGCCGTACAGGCAAATTTCCTGAGCTATTTTCCCTCATCAAGGCACAGCCTCAGCCATAACACCTGAAAAGTCCATTTCAGCATGAGGAGATGGCAGAAAGGACAGCGTTGTCTTGGCTCAACATCTTCACCTATCCAGGCTCCTTTCTATCTCTAGGGAAAGCTGCTCAGCTTCTCTGACCTTGCTGTTTTCTGCTGAAACCCAGCTGTACTTTGCCCTTTTGCATGGAAGGCAGCGCCTCACCCAAGTGCTTCTGTTCTTTGGGATCACCAGTTTACAAAAAACCAACTAATTCCTGTCCATATCCCCAGTGCGCAAAGTGGAAGAGCCTTCAAGAGCCTCAAGGCAGCCACTCTCGTGGGAGTCAATGAGGAAAGGTCAGGAAGGTGTCATCATTTCCAGGAGGACCATACACATGAACATGTTGTTCCCAGTGATCGCTCCTTGGCAGTGTCTCCTGCACAAAAATGGCTCCAGCTGTCATTCTCTACACAGGAATCTGCTTTTCTCTGAATTTTCCAGGAGTCGCTTTCAGAAAGCAGTCCCATCAGCGGTTTCCGTGCAGACGTAACGGCACTCACTTCCTATCTAGTTATTTCTGCCAAGCAGAAATTCCACAAACTAATGACCTCGTGGGGAGATCCCAGGCAGGGTTGGGAGATTGCTCAGTTTGCTGGCCAAGCTGGGGGGTGGCAGCGGCAGGAAGGCAAAAGGGAAAGGTGGGAATCACTGCAATTCATAATATATTGGGGGAAAGAGAAAACTGGAATCCTTTCTTCATGCCAAACCAAGTTTTTTTTTGCTCAACACCAAAGGGAATAGTTGCATTTTGCATTTGGTTAAGAAAAGCAAAGGGCTTAAATTCCCCAAAGCAAGAATTCTCCCCAGGAAGGGGGTAACCTTGCAGAGCAGGGGATATCTGTACATGTAGCATGGACCCACATTTCCTTCATCCAAGCAGAGTCTCAACTTCTGGGTGAGAAGAAGGGGGGAAACGGCGTCTTTCTCCTCCTTCCAGAAATTCTTGTTCTATTTTGCAGAAACTCTGTCCAGCTTGTCCCAGATCCGTGAGTACGTTGGGGTCAAGACAACACAGCGACGTGGCCTGGTGTGCTCCATGTGTTGGTGCTCCTGGTGAGCCTCTTCCTCTTGGAGACTCACACCAGACTTCATGGATATCCCTTCTCTTTTGGTGTCAGTTTGGGGAGATGAGGTCTGCCAAAATCACTGCAGCTGCATCAATTACACGAGCTGAAGCCTGTCCCCATACGTAGAGGTGCACTAGGTAGACCCTTGGGTCCAACTGAGCACCCCATCCTACGCCAGGGGTCCAGCCCATACGTGCAAACGAATACTCCTTCTCCAGCCAGAGCAGACAGCAGAAGCATCATTATCTCTTTCCAGCAGTGAGCCATAGAGAGATGAAGCAATTTGCAGAGAACTAAACCCACCTCACCCCAAAAGAGAGACAAAGCCTACAGCCTGCAAAGTCTTCCTCGCACTTCACCTTTCTGCCACTCTTTGCTCCTTTTCCTACTCAGAGTTTGAGGCCAAGATGTCATTCATTGGAAAATCCGCCAGAGTCTAATCCAGCCCTGGGAAGCCTCCCTTCCATGTTACAGCTGCAGTTTCCCCCTTTCCATTTCCTTTTTGGAGTGTGAAGTCCTTTGGGCAATGACTATTTGTGGTTCTGGACTACGGCCTTTCCCAAAAGCTGAGGAATGCGCAGAATAAAATCTTGCTGTGTAGCGCTGGGAGCCAAGCGCAGACTGAGCCATGCAAGAGGGAGGCCGTGCTTTCAAGTGAGATGCAGCGTCGTTCAAACCACACCGTTGGCCAGCATCTCCATGCACACAGATGCTCACTGGAACGTGTTATTAGATGTCCCCGCTCAAATGTTAAAGGCTTGGATGAGAGGTGGCTGGCTGTCCTTCACGCCTCCTCTCCAGCTAACCCAGCTCTGATCACCTTTTGAAGAGATTAAAGCCCAGGATTTGGGAAGACTTCAAAGTCCCCACTGAAATGTGTTGGTTCAGCTCCACTTCTGATCCCCCTGTTTGTCCAACAAACATAACAGCTTAGACAACATCCGAAGAGTGGGGTGAAGGGACTGAAGCCGCCCAGGAGGTTCTCATGGCCAGTGAGACCAAGCATTGGGCCACCTGGCAATCACGAGTAGCACAAAGCCAGTACTAAATCTCGAATCCTCTAGGCGCCTCCTTGCCCAGACAGACCGGAATCCCCATCTTCACCGGCACCCTCACCCGCTCCCAGGCTTGCCCTAGGACATCCCTTGCGGTGTTGTTACCTGGAAGGCTGCAGTGCCTGGACAGCTGCCTGGAAAGTTGGCCTCGCACAACAGGACCTAGAAACAAAGGAGAAGGTGTGGGTCTGGCTCTCCGATCCACCGTGACGGCTTTCTGGTGACCTCTCTTCACACAAACACACCCATTTGGGAGGGAAAGAAAAGGAGTGCCGCGGTCCCGTCCCATGAAAAATTATTTCCAGGGATTTTCCCTTGGATGTTCACCACGAACCCAGCCAGGTTTTACAGTGCATGACACACGGCCTTCTTCCGAAATGTCTCTGGTAGTGCCCTGCTGCACCCCTCCGGAGCATTTCATGCCTTTTTGAAGAAGAAAGTAACCTGACACCCCTCATAATCCAGGAAAAAGTTCAACAGCTCAAACCCATCTTAATATTTCAGTTAAAGAGATGCCCTTGCACTAGCAGAAAACAGCAATTTTTTGAAAAGAAGATTTTTTTCAAAGACATCCTGTAGGTGCAGGGACAAAGCGATGGGCTAGTGCAGCCCTTCCCCCGAGATGAGGAAGACTTCTGAGCAGACCATCTGAGTCCCCTTGGGTTTGAAGGTCTCCCTTGGTACTCTTGAGGGGGTCACAAGCCTGGGCATCCCAACAACCATGACCCTACTCATGCTTTTTCCACCCGGAGGAGCGAAGGAGCTGCCCTCTTGCTCCTTGAAAGCCTGGAGAACAGCCTCTGGTTTCCATCCCCGAAAGCCTCAGCTGTAGAAAGGTATAAACAGCCTGTTTTCTGCTTGCAGGGGAGGAGGGGAAGGCCTGGAGGACAGGCCCAAATGGTTTATTAATTCATTTGTTTTTGCTGGGGAAGAATAGTGTGCTGAAACAAGCCAGCTCTCCTTCTCTGGTTTTAGCCGGTTGCTATTGAAAAGAAATCTTCCCTAGAAACCCATTAATCCAATCCGGAGAGGCAGGTTAAAATTACACTTAATCTCGAAATATTGTTTGAAAAGGGGAAATTAGAATGCTTCATTTAAAAGCTGCAGAAGGAAACGCATTTTTCACATGCCAAAAAAGGGTTTTTCAGCACTATTTCCTGTACTTTTTGATGAATTTGCAACTAGTCTTAATTAACCCCAAACCTGCGGTTTTCAGCAAATAAATGGTTCACCTGAGCATGTTTGCAAAGATCCATTTAGGAACTGTAACTGCTCCTGTAGGTAGCACGCAAATTGAAATAATAATTAAAGGCAGAATTAAAAACCGCCTGTGTGCTTCTAATACACAGGGGAAAAAAAAATCCGTTCGTCTTATGTTAAGTCAACAAAATAGTGGATAATGGAGAACAGTTAATACATTTTCCTCAGTGCTTTTTGATAAAGGCCATCAAAGAGGCTTTTAAGGAAACTCAATAGCCAAAGGGGGACTGTCTAACTTCCACAGTGTATTAAAAGCTTATTAAGACAGAGAAAAGAAGAAATGGAATCAAGAGTTCATTCTCAACATATAAATAATATAATAAAAGGACGTCCCGAGAGTCCGTTTTAGGATGAAAGTCTTTTATTAAGGATGCGAGGGGACAAGGGCGAACAGTCAAGTGGAAAAAATTTGCAGGGAATAGAAAATAATATCAGCTGGCCGAGGCCAGTAAAAGCTGCAAGGGGACCCTGCGAAGGTCCGACAGCACAGAGCCTGCCCGCGGGGGAAACGAAAAGGCAAGCAGTGAACAGCAGTGCACATTAGAAAACGTCACTTGAACTTTTCGTGCACCTTGGTGGGTTCTCAATCAGCCTGAGTGACTCAGGAGAGAGGGGAAGAAAAAGAGAAGACCCTGGTGTAATGATGGGCGGAGGAAGAAATGCTGGCTCAGCAGTCAGGGGTGGCGCAGACTGTAGGCTGCATGGAGCAGGGGGATAAGAAATTACGAAAATATTAAAAAATACCTTTAGGGAGTAGAGTGGGGCTCTAAGTTTGGTCCTGGCCACTGCAAAAGGCATGAAGGGAGTTTTACAATGAAGAGGGTGAGATCAGGATAGTCAAGGCTAAAGAGGAAAGAAAGAAGGAGAAAGCTGACGGGAGCATTGCCATAATCATAAACCCACATGTTTTTAATGGAAAACCCCCTTTAAGTAACCCATTCTTCTAAAATTAGTTTAGATAAGGTTGAACGTAGTATGAGAGAGAAGCCACGACGCTGCAGGGTCCTGGGCATCGCCCGCAAGCTGGGGTTAAGGAGAAATTCTCCGGGAGTGGGGGTAAAGCGAACCAGAGCAGGGGTTTCTTCCACCCTTGTCCGAAATCTATCTTCCAGGGACTGTCAAAGGCAGACACGGAGCTGGGCACACGGTCTGCCCGCACCTGCCTGATAAATCCTCTCCTCCTGATCTTGTTTTCTAATGTAATAGTTTGCATTTTTCAGTCCACCCATGTATCATTTCTAGATGGGCCAGGGCACTTAATCCCCCTTGGTTTATTCATTATTAGAAAGCTTCTCAGTTTTCCTTTAACATCATTAGGGTCTGATTTGATTACAGAATATGTCCCGTGCTGGCTTCGTATTTCTGAGAAAGGGGTGATAATTAGATGACGGTCACGCAGCCCGGAGGGAGACAGGCAAGAGGAGACGCCTGGGGAAGAGAAAGGGCGAGTGATGGGTGGAAAAGCTCCTGGAACGCCGTGGTCCAGCCCCTCCTGCCTCTGCCCACCCTCAGAGGCTCACTCTCTGCAAAGCATCTTTAGCAGGAGCAGGGTCAGGGCTGGGATGTTTTTACCCCTGCCGTTTGCGGAAGAATTAATCAGAAAATTGCAGCCCACCAGGCTTTAAGGTTGGAGCTAAATCCCTTTAAATCGGTGTCACTGAGCTCCCATCCGTCGATTATTTAAATAATGGCTTGATTTTTTTATTTTATTTGGTTCTAGTCTTCAGAAGAAAAAAAAAAGCCCTGGATTTTGTTTCAGATCAGATGTAAAAATGACATGAAACATAAACCACAGCTTCGCTGGTTTACGTCTCCTTGCCTGTGATGCAGGCAGGTGAGGGCAGGCACTGCCCTGCGTGCAGGGAAAAGCCAGCCTGGAAAACACATGTGGGATTGCCAGGAGGAAAGACAAGGGAGGAAGGCAAGCCTGTCGCTATCTCTTCCCTGTTAAAATTCACATCAAGGCTGATTTCAGTCTTGTTATGGCAGGTGAAGGGCAAAAAGGCACTGCTGGCTGTAGAGGGGTGCCTTCAGATGGTCTGGTTTTGGTGGCCCTATGGTGACCCACACCTTCTCCTTAGAAATAAGGGTCTAGGGGGAGAAAACTGAGAGTATTTTGTGGAGACGTGAAGGAGAAAGCACTTGTCAGGACTCCACCGCTCTTTCCCCCCGCATCCCACGGGCAGAGAGATGGGATGTGGCTGTGGCTGTGGCTGCCTGGCAGTTGGTGGTGGTGGGGTTGCAGAAGATGCTAAGTGGAGGTGACACACACAGGTCAGCGCTTGCAGACCGGGCTGAGCGTCTTGGGGGCTGGAAAGGACAATGTGGGACTTCTTGACGAGCTCATGAGGAGAGGCAACCCCGCAAGCTACTGAGTTGCACGAGTTCACCCATAGGGACCAAGAGTCTCAGATGGGTGCTCTCAGTTGCCCACTAAAGTCCTCCGCCCTCTGTCTATTATATGGCAAGGTGTTTAAATTTAGGTGCTGTGCACATGCCCCCCCAGGCAGCTCGTTTCCTGCAGCAAGCCAGAAGAGATGCCAGTTCAGATAGGGCTGTGGGTGGAGGCGCGGGCTAATGAGACCTCCGAGGCAGCAGTGGCGGCAGGAGGGTGCAGGTAGGCGCTGGCAGAGAAGAGGAAGAGAAGGTAATGCAAAACAGCAAGATCAGAGATAAGGCTGAGACGGAAACGAGAGAGCAGCATCCTCTCCTCAGCCACACTCAGGAGGCTCCAAGGTGGTCTCACCCAGCAGGATGGTGGATGCAGGCAAAGAGCATCCCTGTGGAGCCGTCAGCGCTGGGGCTGGGGAGAAAACATTTGCACTTAAACTGCTGGACCTACTGTGCTCCTCTGTCAGGACTTACGCACGGCAGGATATTTATTCCAGGCTGGGGCTGGATTCAGTGGCATCCCTTGTTAAAATATTGGTGATGCTTCTTGCCTCGGGACACAAAGTTTTATAGTCAATAATTTCAGGGGCCTGCCCAGGCAATGGGAGTGGATGGATGTATTAATCCTCCCTTTCTCAGCTCACAGACGCAGGATCCTTGGGGACATCTCTGACAGATGTTTGTCTAACTTTAAATCTTCCAGGGAAGAGATACCAGTCCTCCCCTGGAGATCTGCCTCACTGGTGCTGCACTTTACTTCTGTAGCTGATAGAAAGCTCTTAGTGATGTCCAACCCAAACCTGCGCTACAGTGAATTAAGTGGTTCTGTTCTCATCCTTTCTCCAGTGCAATTGATTACCATCCATTTTATAATTAAACTTTGCCTGATGAGGGACTGTTTTCACATCTTCTACTTTCCAGACTAAACAAACCCTGCTTATTTAACATTTCCTAATAAGCCATGGTTACTGAACCTCCTCTTATTATTTGTGCTTCTCCCCTGGACTTCCTCCAGCTCATCAACATCTCTCTTACCCCGCCGGCCCGAAGCGGGCAGGGTGTTCCATCCCGGCATCAGGCTGAGGAGAACAACGTCCCCCGCGTCTCCCGCTGCTCAGGCTCCTGCACACACTCCTGCCTTGACAAGGCTCCCACCCTTTCGAACTTGCTCCCTTAAGCCCTGAGAAGCCCTTCCCAGCTCGAAGCCAGCCGTGTGTTTCACATGGGGTCCATCTCTTCCACCAGCAGAGCTGTTAATGAGAATATCGACCGCAGCTGAGAGGCTCCTGCGGTGCCCGCGTACTGTGTTTTCCTGCTCCGATAGCCAACTGGTGATAACGGCTCCCACTTTCACAGCTGGCCGTGCAATTTGCTTTCCCCTGAATTCATGTGAGGGATGTTTCTCAGTGTAAGGCTGCAAAATTGTGCTGTTGTGCTGTCCTGTCCTGCTGCGGGAGCCCCTCGCTGCCTGCCCAGCCCCGTTAGCCATCACAGGGGCGCTTTGGGGTGGAAAACCTTGGAACAGCAGGGAAACTGCCAGGGAGAAGTGGTGAAAAGCAAGCACCCAGGGAATATCTGTGTGAATAAGGCTGCAGAGCTGGCGTCACGCTCTTGGGCTCCTGGGCTCCTGGTTCTTGTTATCACTTTAGGTTTTTATCCAGCTATTTGCTGTGTGTGCTCCTGAGCCCAGTAGGTCCTCAGCTCCATGCTGGGATGCCTTGGCTGAAATGCCACCTGCGGGGCTGAAAACACTGTGTTTTCAGCTGGCACACTCTGGAGCCTCATAACCCTGGTGAGGAGGAGGATGGAGAAGCGCAGGGACAAGGCAAAACCCGTACTCTGGACTCAGGGAGGGCAGAGCCTCCTCCAGCTCTGGATGTGGCTTGTGGTGGCATCCTGGCACAGCCGCAGGGTTTTGGGGAATTAAGAATCACACCCAACACCAGGGAGGGGTTAAGGATGCTCTTACTTGCAGCATGTTCCTCTTACCCGAGTTAAAACAGAGTCCAACAGGTCTCTGGTGAACAGGGAGCAAGGGGGTATTAACAAATCCTTTAATTTTGCAGGATCTGTACATTGACAGTCTCCTGTATCCTCTGCAGCTTGGGATGGCTGGACAAAGAGCCACTGGCTCTATTTTTACTAATCAAAACTGCCCAAACTGGACAGCACATCGTGCACTTAGCTAGCGGTCACAAGTTTTAAAATATCTCTGCCAAATAGTTTTGTGGGCATCTGCACTGCTCCAAACCACCAGTTTTTAATTGGTACGTGTGGTTCAGGACGGCTCCAGGCTGCGGGGGCAGCCATGGGGAGGGGGTGGCGGCGGCTTCTGCCAGATCGCCCTGGGGACCCGGCCCCCACTCCACAAGATTTTGTGTTTAATGTATAAATTTAGCTCTGCTTTGCCTCTTGTGTAATTCCGTTTGGCTGGCAGCAGGCTGGCAGGCTGCCCGGGCGTTGTGAACCGCACACGCCGTGTGATGAGAAACACCTTGGGCAGATGTCAGGCCTGAAGCAGCCATCCTATCCCATCCCATCCCATCCCATCCCATCCTGTCCCGTCCCGTCCCATCCCATCCCATCCCATCCTCCTTCTTGATGGGGAGGAAGGAACCAGCAACACTATGTCTCTGCAAGCTCAGCTCTGAGCTTGAGGAAGCTCATGTGCTGGGGACACAGGGAAGCACGACCCTGCTCCAGATGGGTTGGGATGTCCAGGGGAGACCACCTGCTCCCATTCCAGCTTGGAATGTGGCTGTGCCTCTCTGCTTTCCCCCCACCCCATCCTGCTGCCCAAGCCCTTGGACGTGCTGAGGGGACATGGGTCAGTAGATGTGGCAGAGGGACAGGATGGGGAGCTGGCCCTCTGCCCACCCTGCCCATGGCGAGAGAACAGGAAAGCATCTTTTCCAAAAGTAAAAGGGACGCTCCAGGTTAGGAGAGAATCATAGAATCATCTAGGTTGGAAGGGACCTTTAAGATCATTGAGTCCAACCTCAAACCTAACACTGCCAAAACCACCACTACCCCATGTCCCTCAGCACCATGTCTGCCCGGCTTTTAAACACCTCCAGGGATGGTGATTCCACCGCTGCCCTGGGCAGCCAGTTCCAATGCTTGATAAACCTTTCTGTGAAGAAACTTTTCCCATCCTAAACCTCTCCTGGCACAACTTGAGGCCATTTCCTCTTGTCCTAAAGAAGTTTAACCTTGAGGTGTGCAGTGTTTGGGCTACCATGGGCAAGGAAGCTGCTTCCCACCCCCATCTGGGTGCTTGACACTCACCCCAGAGGGTGCTGCCAGCCCCAAGTCTCCAAGCGGCCACGGGGACTGACCTTCCCATGCGAGTTCCAGGGTTGGTGGTGGGCATGGAGGAAACCCAGGGTTCTTCTGCTGTCCTCACAACAAAAAGAACTTAAGAAATCCACGCAGTTGCACGAATCTCAGATACTTATGTTTACAAACCAGATCTGAATGAACCCCAGTACCCAAACCCTCGTGGCACCCAGCATAGCGGACTGGGACCCATCAAGGGTCCGGCCCCTGGATGCTGCATGGGGCTACGTCAGGTGGACCCAGACCCGTCAGCTCAAAAGTGTTAGTGCCAGCCCCAGCCATACAGAGATTAGAGCTGCAGGCCCAGTCTTAAATCCAAAATCATTTATTTCGGATTATTTTTTGTTTTTCCTTCGTCTCCCCTGTGTTTCCAAGGTTTGCTCCCCCGCCAGCAAGGCTCAGACTCAGTCAGACGCAAGGTCCCTGCGTCCTCTGCCGTGGGGATAGGCCCCACAAACTCATTTCACGAGTGGCTCACCCACTGACCTGGGGTCTCCAGATTACCAAGGGCTGAGCTAATGCCGAAAGCTCCCAGACAAGCGGCTTTCTCAGGAAGTGCCGGCCTGGAAAATGCAGCCCGAGAGAAAATAAACTCCTCCAAGCCACAGAAAAAGACCCAAGCCTGCAATTTTTTTCCTTGCTGGCTGGAAAGGGCCGGGGCTGTGTTTTCCAAAAGGTTAAAACACAGGGTAGGGATGTTATTTTAGTGAGCGGCTGAGCCCCTTCAAACCTCCCGACACATGGAGACGTCCCCAGCGCTGTTTGTGCAGATGCAGTGCTGGGCTGGGCTCCAGGCCACGTCCTCCCCCCGCGGCGACGGCGTCGGGTTTTGGAAAAATTACGCACGGGGGAGTGGAAAAGAGGCTGTTTTGCAGGTGGTGCTGAGCTATTCCAGACGTGGAGCGCAAACACAACTGCCAATGAATGGAGTTCCCTCCCCCCGCCCCCCCCAAAAAGCTGGTCTGTACTGGTTATTAAAGCTGGGATTACTGGTGGGGGCAGTACAGCAAGAAGCTGTGGATTTTATCATGGAACCACAGACTGGTTTGGGTGGGAAGGGACCTTAAAGGCCACCCAGTGCCACCCCCTGCCCTGGGCAGGGACACCTCCCACCAGCCCAGGTTGCTCCAAGCCCCGTCCAACCTGGCCTTGAACCCCTCCAGGGATGGGGCAGCCACAGCTGCCCTGGGCAACCTGGGCCAGGGGCTCACCGCCCTCCCCGCAAAGGATTTCTTCCTTACCTCTAGTCTGCCTCTCCCCTCTTTCACGTTTGAAACCTTTACCCCTTGTCCTATTGCCTCCCACAGCGCAGCCTCCCCTTGCTCCTGGTCAGCATCAACCCTGCCCCCACAGTCCACCCCCAGCTGCACCACAGGGTCCCAGCATTCACCTATTTTTGACAAATTTCCTTTAAAAAAGACATCCTTGATGGCTGCGGCTGGACTTGCCCCGTCAGCCGCAGACCTGAGGGTACAACTGATGGGTGCCAGCCTGGGCTGCCAAAAAGGGAGAAAATTCAAACATTGAGTGTCTCTAGAAATGTACAGTGAGCAATTGCCTTGTGAGAAACAGCTTTAGAAGTAAATAATCGCCTGCTCCGGGTGCTACGGCAGGATGAGGAGACCTCACTGTTTGACACGGTCATTCGGCAGCCATAAGCACGGAGCATCAGGGCTCTGCTCGCTGCCTTGTCTCGTTCAGCGGCTGACAAAGGCATCCATCGGGTCATTAACTCGAATTTCCCAATCAGTTTGGCTACCAGAAGGACCATCTATTACTGTTACACAGGAAACCTCGCACACGGGTCGCTCCAGCACACCATTATTTTACCGTGTGTAGTCAGGCCTCCCACGGGAGAGCTTTGGTATCTTGGTTTGGTGCCTGGAGCGTGTGCTTGCTCAATGGCCCTCTCAACACCGGGTCACTTTTCTGTTGAGTCTTCCCTGGCGCAGTCTGGGTCCAGCTGGTGGGTACGGAAGTGTCTGGGACAGTGGTGGATGTCGAACAGAGAAGCTTTTTTGGGATTGATTGGCTTATTGCACTGCTTGTACCCCTGACGGGGATGAGTGTCAGCAGGGGTACCTTGACTCTGCAACTTAGGTGTCTCTGGGGGGTCCTGTTGGAGTCCGTGGAGAGACATCTGCACCTCTGTGCCCCTCTGTTAGGTGTCTAGGTGTCATCTCCAGACAGGCGTCTGACCCTCCAGCACTGCTTGCTTCTCCTGCTGGACAACCACTACCAACAACAAAGGTGCTGGAGGCAACTAGCTCAGACTTTCACACCTGACTTGAAGATGCTGAAGTTAGCAGATCGATCTCCTTGATTACATGAACTGCCAGCTTCAGGCAACTTAATAATCACTTTTGGCACCAGGTCTGTGTTGAAGCTGCAACCTCAGCTGTAACCAGCCTCCCTACTGATGCTGGCCTCGCACCGACAGTCCCCTTCCTGCTGGAGCAGTGATGTATGGAGAAAGGGGTGACCAAGCTCCTGGGGGACACTGTCTCCTGCTGCTTCCCCACCTCCCCAGGCCAGCTTCCAGCTTCCAAGGAGGTGGTCCACGCTTTGGCATGGCAGGACCAGAGCTCAGCCTGAGCAGACGTGTTACGCTACAGCGGTTCTGAGCCACCTCCAAGTTTTTCATCCAAGATCTTGATAATTATCTGAGAGTACACAGAGCTGCTGATCTTATCGTTGTTGGGACGTACATCTGCGCAGAAGGTCACAGTGACCACTGCCGGCCAGGGGATATCTGTAATTTTGGCCAGGAGCACACGGGGAAGCCTCCTTTGCCCTGGGTGGGCTGGGGAGCCCTGCGCGTCTCCTCCGGGAAACCTGCAGCCCCTCCCTGGGCACTTGTACAAAAAATACTCCTTTCTTCATGTTATAACACTCCCTCCTGCCTTTTTATCAAAAGATAATTTTTTTGTGGAAAAAAAATTCTTTCAGTGGATTTTTAGTGACTGACTAGACAAAGAAACCCAAAGTTTCTGGAATAAAGTGGGCAGGCTTGGAAGGGAAGGGAAGGGAAGGAGCATTCCTAGCTAGAGCTGATGGCAAGCAGATCAAAGCTTTTTAGTTCACGGAGGCTTCCAGTGTTCCTGCATCTCCTGCAGGCTCTGCCTGCTTCCTTAAGTCACCTGAAGCCTCCACAGAGCCTTGCTTCCAGCAAGACCCAGCGTTACAGAGGGCCAGGGCTGGGATTTCTGGACCCCAACACTGATGGCTTAACCTGTGAAACAGGACAGCAGATGTTGGTTAGAGATTGCGTGTGCTCGTGCATTACAGGAGCCTTCCAGGGACTTCTGACGGAGCTTCCAAGCAGAAGAAGACACTGCTGCAGGACTCAGCGACTGCGGGGAGCAGGGCCAGAAAGAGCCGGGGAGGTGGAGGTCAGCCCTCCCGGGGGGGAGCAGACCCCGGTGCGGGGAGCAGGGGATGCCCAGCCAGAAAACTGCGCTCTCCCAGGAGGAACCAGCACCGCTGGGGTGTCTGCCAGGACAGCTAAGAACAAGGGAAGGTTTCCTGACTCCTGCCAGCCCTCTGCTTGACAGGAGACAGGGCGGTTTGTCCTTCATTTCTACGACACTGATGGATGACCTCAGCTTCTGCAGAGGGAGGGAGGCAGGGAGGGAGGGGAACTGCCGACGGTGAAGGTCCCTGGTGCCAAGACCTCACCACTCCTGGCACATACAAATATATCCCGTCACAAGGAAACATCTCTGCTTTCCAGAGTCTGCAAAAGCCTGGTTTGCTGGAAGGTGGCGTTAACATCGCTAAAATGAGGTGGGTGGGGGGGAAGGGACATGAGCATGGAGGTATTTGGCATAAGGCACCAAGCCCTTATCATAGCCCCGATGAGCTCGGTACGCAGTCAGCTTTCCAGCCTGCTGAGAAGTACTTTCCTGGCTGATTTTACTAGTGTGACTTCTAGAAGACTGGGAAACATTCCAAGCTCGGACCTGGGGACTTCAGTTCCCCTGCAGCAAAATGACAGTTAAGAGGCTGCAGCGTGGGGCGTCTTGGTGATATTTTTTTTGTTGTTCCCCTGGGGTTTTCTGCTAAATCCCATCCAGGCATGCAAAGAACAATAATATTTCGGGAACGCCCATCGGGAAACATCGGCTGTACCCTCGGTTTCTTCAGGTTTGGAGTTGCTCCATTAAAGCGACTGAAGTCAAGCGAGAGGTTTCCACTTGCACACATGAGAAGCTGGAAACCCAGCTGTTTTGTACGCCGATGTAAAAAAAGCGAGTTCTACAGAAAAAAAAAAAAAAGTTGTTCCAGGGTGGCTGTGTCTCTCTGCCTGCTCCAAAATCACTGGTAAAAGCAGGAGCTCTTGGATCACCTGGGGAGCCCTGGGCAGCCCCCCTTCCCATGGGAAGCCTGCTGGGAATTCTCGGGAAGCGAGCTGGCTCCCCCCCGGCAGCGGGCAGCCAGCCGAGGTGTGGCCCGGCTTTTTGGGGTGCCAAACTCGCTGCCACATGAACAGCACGTGCAAAACAGATCCCCTGGGAGCGGGGGCAGCCAGCGGAGACACCCCATCCCTGGGGAGACGTGGGGCCAGGCAGCGTCGGTGGCAGAGGGCTGCGGAGCCCAGCCCAGCCGGGGGAAGCTTTGGTGACTGCAGGGTTGCGAAACAGTTTCCTGTTTACTTGTCTCTTACTTTTTTTCCTCAGTTAACTACAGTCTCTACCTACTCAACTGTTGCTTTTACCAGCAATGCACCCAGTTACCCCCATTGCTCTTCCCCTGAACCAGCCCAGCCCTGAGAGGGGACGGCGGCACACACGTGCCCGTCCTCAGCATCCCTGCACCGGCCACTTGCAGCTGGAAAAGACCGTCCTCCTGGGTCCTTAATGGCATTTAATCCTTTGAGTTGATTAAAATAGTATATTAACCAGAACACTTGGGCGTAATGGGAATAATAGATATACGCGGGGCGTAATTGCATGGCGAGTGGGACTTGGCTAAATGAGCTGTAATCCGTTGTTCTGCTGGAGAGGGGAAAGGATTAGAGCATTATTCTTTTTTTTTTTTTTCAGTTGAAAGCTTCAGCTCTGAGGAAGTGATCCCCAGCTGGGGCAAAACAGTGTAACTTGGTGGGTTTCTTATTTATACTGCGGGGCCTGGAGGCTATTTTAAACCAGGTCGGCTCACAAGGGTGAAGTGCCCTCTCCCTGCTTGCTGGCTGGGGGTTCCTCGGTGGGGACCGGCTGTGGACAGGCTGTGCCCTGCTTTGCACGGGAGCAGGCGTTTCGTGAGGGCTCAGTGGGGACGGAAGTGCAGGGGTTTCCATTTCATCGCCCCCAGAAGAGCTGGGCTCTGTGGAGCCACCCCGTAAGGACCAAAAGTGACTGGTTTGCTGTAGGCTGCAGGTTGGGGAAACTGAGGCAGGGTGAGCTGGGTGAGGCCACAGCAGCACGGGGTAGGGCTGCACCTGGGGCTTGTGCCCGGCCCTGCAGGATCCCCATTCCACGTCAGGATGAGCCTCCAGCACCCACCACGCTGCTGCTCCCGTGCTGGGAGGGAACCGTCGCCACCTCAGCCGTGTCCCTAAGCCACGGGAGACGCAGAGCCCGGGGTATCCAGCAAAGCACTGACCCACCTGGCTGTGCAGGGACATGCAAAGACGATCCTTGCTCTTTTCCCTTGCTCCTGTTGCTTTTTCCTCTGCAATACACTGCGTGGATGAGCAAAGAGCTGTCACAAGCCCTTCATTGGGTTTGCTAGACTTCAGCTCTTCGGGCCATAAAAGCCACCAGCTTCTCCGGCTACAAGTATCTGCTAATCTTGTACCGATAAACGCTGTCTGTCTGGCCAGCCCCAAAGCACAAGACCTGGTTAAGGAAAACTTGAGATATTTTTTTTTTTTTACAGTTCCCTGTATTTACTTTTTTTTTTTTCTTTGAGCCTTAAACATTTACGCCTTTGTTTGGTTTTTGGTTCTGAGCCCTCCCTTGTCACGGAAAAGGGCCCCGAACTGAAAACCAAACAAACTGGAAAGCTGAAGGTATAGTGAAATTGCAGTTTCCAGCAAAGCCGGGAGGGCTGAGGTGGCCACGCAGGGGCCAGTGGAGGTCCGCGGGCATGGCCTCAGGGGTGGGCAGTGCCCCGGCTCTAGTGGACCCGCGCATATGTGCATGCATTTTGGGGTCGGTGGGAGGGGATAACCCTCTTGTACCAGTGCAGAGGAGTCCCGAGCTGGGGCACAGCAGCAGCGCTGTCTTTGCAGATGCTAGAAAGGAGGGACCCCCCCTCTCCAGGGGGCTGAGCTGCATCCCCAGGGGTTTAGGGAGTCTCTGTCCTGTCAGTGCCACCTCTGTCTTATCCCTGTCCCTCAGGGAGAGTTTGGAGGGGCAGCCACCCCGCTCCAGGGGCCCTGGGAGCAGGAGAAAGGAGGGTGCAAGGCTGTGCAGGTGGGGGGAAAGCTAGCTGCGAGGGACTTTTTGGGGAGGCGGTGGTTTCCCTGCTCTCAGTGCCTGTTCACAGGATGCAGCCAGGGGAGGTTGGTGGCGGCCCCTGCTAGCGCCGGCGGGCAGCTCTCCCCGGGAACAGGGACATTCCTTCTGTCCCTGAAGGGTATAACCAGCCCCGCAGCACCCACAACTGCTCCTTGCCACGTGCCCAGCCCTGGTTTTGAGTGGGGACGGAGAAATTGTAAAATGCTGGGGCTGAAAGCGTGGCAGGGATGTCCCCCAGCCCCTCCGGAGGAAGGACCTCAGCCATACCCCAGCCACGCTGAGCCCCCACCGTCCTGCTCTGGGGCACGGGCTGTAGCCAGGAGCTGATGCTGGGGAGTGCGGAGGGGAAATAGCAAAGCCTCAAGCCAGTTGTTTTTATTGCTTCTTTATATGGCAATGTTCCCTCGTCCTGCGCTGGGAGCTCCCAGGGCTGTTCCTGCCCATCCCTCCTTCGTGTCCCGCTCCGGTGGCCCTCGTGGCCGGGCTGCGTGGTGGCTCTGCGGCTGCGTGCCCCAGGGATGACTCTTGGGATGGCTCTGCAGCAATGGGACGTGCAGAAATCCCCAAGGCTGCTCGCAAGACTCCCGTGCCCTCCCATTGAGCTTTACTCTGGATTTTATGTTCCCTTTCCTCAAATAAAGAAAAAGATTTTGTTTTTAGAAACCCACTCATTTGTCCCAGTAATTCTCCTGCTGCCTCTTTATTAGGGACTTTTCCTTCTGTCAAAGGTACCACTGCCTCCCTTCGGATCCGAGGGAAAAGCAGAGACTTGCCGCAGAGTTTTGTGGATGAAGCAGCTCTTTTGCAGGTCTGGGGCTGGTTATTCTCCATCACCACCACGCGCTCACGTCTGCCAGACTGCTGCCTGTCTCCAGGTGCGTCTCCGGCTCAGGTGCCTTGCCAAGCCCTAGGGATTGCCCTTAACCTCTCTGATCTCAGGGGCTATTTGACCCTGAGACTTTGACTTGGGCTAAGTATGCAAGGATGAAGGAAAAGCTGGTACAGGCAAGCTGCCACCCAAGGCAAGGGTTCAAGGAATGCTCTACAGGCTCAAGGCATAAGCCTTAAGCACCTGAGCATCCTTGATCTTCCAACTTCCTTCTACTGAGCTCTGTTCAGTACCTCGATCTGCCTCCACGGAGGACCTGTCAATTAAACACAAACCTGACGCTGGTGCACTCCAGGGCTTGCCAGCTCCTGCGCCGGCTCAGCAGGCTGCTTACCTGCGGAGCTTGCAGAGGGCAGGGAGCCCGCAAACTCTTTTGGTTTTTTGTGTGGTTTTGCTTCTTAAATGTTGAGCTCATGCTCTGGGCAGGCAGAGGGGGATTTGAGGAGGTCTGCTATACCCCAGAATATATTTTCATGTGACTGGCAGTCTCTTAATAGTTGAAACACTGCCAGGTTGGAGTGAAAGTAACCCACAGATTCAGGTCCTGTAAGAAAAGGGAAGGAACATGCTGTGTGAGGTCACACAAACTTTTCTCCTTAAGACATTGAGCTAAAACCATCTAGGTGCTGGGGGCAGCTTCCTCAACATTGAAGGAACCTGTGCTTTTAGAAAGGGCTGAGCAGCCTGTGTATCCCAAGTGGCATCTGAAACTTGGCTTCCACTTGTGAAATGGGCCCAAAATCTACAGCACCCTTGTTGTGGGAGGGGGCTGTTCTTCCCAGCCATGGTCCCTGAGGTGTGCACCAGGGTGTCCACCATCATGCTCTCCAAAAGGCAGAGGATTGAGCTGAGCTGCTGTGGCCCGGGCAGGTTGCACCAGTCTCTATCCTCTGCTGTGGTGGCTTTGATATGGTTCCTCCCATCACGGTCCCCTCCCATGGGTGGCCTGGACTCAGCTGTGGCATCAGCTGGGGAGCACATGCCAAGGACCTCAGCTCTAAGAAAGAGGATGCTCCTCTTCCCTGCCTCCCCACAGGGTTCCTCTAAACGATGATGGGAGGGGACCACGATGCCACCAGGCTCCATCTCACTCACTCCAATGATCAGGAACATCAGGTCATCCCTGTCTGCTAGCCCCAACCAGCCTTTGCCAGAGTTCCTAAATTAATCCAGGAAGGCTGGGCTTGTAGAGCTCCTCTGGCAACACCAGCCAGGTGATTTGTGCTTTCCATACAAATGCTCTTCTCCGAGCTGCTGGCAGGAGAGGCTTTTTGTGTCCCTGATTAGAATTGCAAGAGAGGACGGCAGTTGACAGCGTGCAGTAAAGAGCTGTGTTTATCCTCTGTAATTGCTGCATGCTCCTCTGCCTCCTGCTGAACCACAGCATCCAACTTTGGGCTGAGTCTGCGAAACCGCGGGGCCGAGTTAAGTTTTCTGTGCTTTGTGAACAGGGAGAAAATTTCTTTCTGACGGCAGATTTGTCCCACTGCCCTGGGCTGTCTGGGGGCTAATGCGCCCTTTGGGGTCACTTTAAGGATGCTCTTGGCAAAGTGGACTCTGCATCACAGAGCCTAGAGACGGGTGAGGAGGGAGGGGGAACAGGCATCTGGGATGCAGGGGTTGTACTGTGGACTCAGATGTGATTTAGATGAAATCTGGTTTAGTCTATTTGCAAGAACATATTTCAATGAGATACTGCACAGCTCTCCCAGAGGAGGGGCGGGTGATAATTCCCAGCCACCTAGAACGGAGCAAAACTTTTTTAACTGCAACAGCCTTTGAAGAAAGCCATCTGCACGCTACGAAGCCCCAAAGTCTAACCTGATCTAGCTCAGAACAAGCTGTCAGCACAGGTTGAACGAGCTTCATTTGGCAAAGTGCTCCCTGCCAGCTGCCGGAACAGCTTACCCAACCCAAAGCATCTTCTGGCTCTCAGGGCTTGCGGCGCACGCAAACGCTGGCTGCTGGGCTGCGTTCCCCTTCCGTCTCTCCCGCGGCGCCAGAAAGGAGGCCCAGGGGTCTCTCCGTGGCTGGCCAGGGCAGAGCAACGCTCTGCATACCGTCTCACCCCCAGCACATCGCAGCCAACTGGTGTCAGCTGCTAAAATGAGCCTAAAAGCTTGTTTTGTTAAACCCCTTCCTACATAAAGCATCTAGGTTGCAGTTTCTGCACCCAGAATCGGAGAACCCCCGTCTCTCCAATAGTTTCTCTCAGTGGCGAATACCCATCCTGCTAAAGGCGGGTTTTTGGGGTTTTATTTTTTCAAATTAGAAGAGGTTGGTTCCAGCTTCCAGCTACTGCTGCTTCTACCCTTTCTGTTCTTCTTGATCAATAAGTCCTTCGCTATTTCAACAATCAAGTCAGTCTCGATGTTTGTGGCGCGCTGAGCAGCCTCGGCTTCTCCGGTCGGGATTTCTAGGCTGGGGAGGGGGTTTTTGGTGTCTCCTCTCTAGCATCTCCTGTATTCTGGACCCCACAGGACCCTGCTTGTCCTCTTCCCGGTCCCCCAGTACGGATCTGCTCCATCCTTCTTGCCTCCTGGCTGCTGGCAGGATGGGGGGAGCTCAGCTTCTGGGCAGGGCTGGGCTTTTCTACCACAAAAGGGGGTCCCCTTACAGAGGGGCTGAAGACAGACCCAGAAAACAAAATGTTTTCAGATGTTCTCTCAAGGTGGCAGAAGTGTCTGACAGAGACAGATGGGATTTGGCTTTTCCTTATGTTCCTGCAGTTTTTGTGCAGAATGAGGCGCCGAGCGAGTAACCAGCAATTTGTGGGCAGGGTGGGAAGGCAGACCCAGCCCGAGTTCTTGTTCTGCCTCATTTGAGCGAGGGATATTATTTTGGGATGGATGATTTTCTGTGGATCTCTAGATGAAAGGGTGAGTTACGTTACCCCTCAGAGGGAAAACAAGCTTTGAAAGCTTAAAGCCCTTTATGAAAACATTCCTTGGTTTCTGGTGAGCTCAGGAGCTGCTGAGCTTTGCAGTGAGACCAGGCACCTTCCCAAAGGATGCTGTCCCCCACCGTGGTCCATGGTCTTCCACAAAGGACCTGCTGCCACACGGAGACCCCCTGGGGAGGTCGTGGGGTTCTTACGCTATCCTAAAAACCACCCTCAAGGTCAAGGTGGTGGGTGGTCTGGCATCTGAGGATGGACCAGCCCTAGCTTAGACAGTCCCCACCTCTCATTCACAGCAGGAGTCCCCGCAGAAAAGCCGATGACTGCTCAGTGCAGGTCAGATTAAAGTAACCATAGGGATCCCTCCTGGCCCTGGGCTTTTGCAGACAAGGTGGCTAATCCCCCACGGCACATGCAACCCGTTTTTACTACAGGTCTGCCCGCCCACGCACAGCCCAAGTGCCCTTCCTGCGAGGCGCCAGCCATCCTACGCCGGAGCAAAGCCACCCACGGCAGAGCTGGGGGCAGCCAGATCCTCTCCAAAGCCCTGGACGTGCAACGTATGTGGAGGATCTTCATTTATAGCTCCTAGATAGGAGCAGGCTGCTGCCACCAGCGCCTCTAACAGCATCTGGTGCTATGTTCCAGTGCTAGCTGGGGGACGTCAACTTGATCCAGTTGGGCACTGGCAGAAATCAGTGCCTGAAGAGCAGGCCACCTTCTTAGGACAAGAAAAACATCACCTCCAAGTCCAACATCCAGAAAGGAAGGAAACTGAACAAGGCTTGATTCTTTCCTTGAGTCCCTGTGGATATCCTGGGTGGTGGGAGATGCTGGAGGGAGACCTCAAGGACAGCTAAGTAGATGTAGGTGCTTTGAACAAGCCCAACTCAGAGACAGACCCCTGTGGTTCAGCAGGCAGCTCGTGATCTGGAAAAACCCAGGCACGTTCCCAGGAAAAGCCAGCAAAACAGGCGACAGCAGGAAAACACCTTCTGCACTGTCTCCTTGAAGCTCTGGAGACTGAGCTCCATCCCCTGCTTTCATTTGCCCAGCTCGAGTGACTTGCCAGGATTGTTCAGAGGATGAGGACCTCAAATAGATGTTTTTCCATGCCACGACTTCTCCACAAATGGTCTCTCCTAACGACCAAATTAACCAGGTTCTCCTCTCAGACATGGGCAGCAGCAAAAGGACACTCTTTCTATTACTAGATATATGCCAAGAAAAGAAAGAAACCCAAATTTGTTGTATTTTTGCTGAGCTAGATGTCAACGAACATATTTTTTCACAAAGTATCGGTTTTCATGAAAACTGTCAGACCTTAAAATGATTCAAAGGTAAAACTCTTCTGCTCTGATCATATTTCACCCGGGGTATTGGGTTTAACAGCCCAGATCACATAACCTGGCAGATCAAAACCAACTCAACGTTGACTCTGCCGTTCTGGTCTCTCCCTCAGGAAAAATGCTTCCTCCTGTGAGATCAATTTTTCAGTCCAGTTCCAGGGGGGAAAAGCAAACTTCAAAACACCAGCGTTTCTCACAAGGCAGCAATTTCTTTTTCTGATCAGTCCCAATTAATAATGATTAGAAAAACCTTTAGTTAAAAAAAAAAACCCCAAACAAGCAAACATGGAGGGCCTGTCCCCTCCCCCTTTATTTAAAAGGTTTTAATTCTGTCCTTCAGCCTCTCTCTCTCTCCACACAGAGCTCAAGTTCCTTTTTCTTTTCTTTTTTTAAAACTGGCTGTCATTTCCTCTTCCAAACACTGTTGCAATGAGGAACGGGCCGTTAGAAAAATAGCATTTTCGCCTTCCCCTTCTCCAGCAGAGAGGGACCGCCTCACCACAGAGCTTTTGCTTGCCCAGAAGACTCCAGCCCTCCCGCCTCCTCGGAAACCAGCTGCAAACCTTCATCCCGAATGAACCCCAAAGAGAAACGCCCCTTTGGCCGGCGAGACGATCCTTTAGCTCCCTGCACCAAGAGCTTCAGGAGAAGCAGCCAGAGGTGGAGGAGCAGGGGTGGATGGTGGGTGGAAGGGAGCCCAGAGCTGGCAGAGGAGCAGGCAGTGTTGGGGATGTCGGGGCAGTGGGGACAACTGCGACAGCTCCCACAGGTGCCAGCAGCGAGATGGGCAGGCTCACCCCTCCTGCCAGAGCTTGCGAGGCCCTGCGTGAGGGATGCGGATGAAGGCATCACCTGAGGATGCTCGGCAGGCAGGCGGGTAATCCTGGACCCCACCGTGGGCATCAGCATCCCTGCAGGGATGCGCTGCGGGTTGTCCCAGCTGGGTTCAAAGAGGAGGAAGGGGGTCAGAGGAGGGCAAGAAGCCTCCAGGAAGTTTGTCCTCCTTTCTTCTCTTTATTTGAATCCTTACGCTAAAGCACATTGCTCCCTGCCCATGTGCTGCTCGAGCAACACCTCTGGGTGCAGCCAGCGCCGCCTCCTTTGCACCTCAGCACACCACGACGGAGGCGAGTCGTTTTTGTTCCTTTATTACACATTGCCCAGGCGTGGTAAAGCAGCAGCAGCCACCCCCGGGACCGAAAGCAGGCCCTGGAGAGCCGCAGTTGGAGAGACCTTTGCAAGAGATTGCCGAAACAGCAAAGATTTTCATGCTGGGCAAAGATTCCCTCTAATCTGTGAAAGAGCCCGACTGCCACTCGCCGGAGCAACCCAGCCCCATCCCTCGGAAGCCCACATTGCTATCGCACTCCAAAGGAAAGATGAAGGTGCTTTTTTCTGACAGACCTTCAGTTAATTTGAGAGATGTATAAGCATTTTACACCCTACAGCGTGTAAAGCCTTCCCCGCTACCCCCCCGCCTCCCTCCATGTATGCAT
>VYZM01014519.1:73906-190259 GCA_013398915.1 Dromas ardeola | reverse complement strand
GAATGTGTTGGGTTGGAAGCGACTTTTAAAGGCCATCTAGTCCAACCCCCCTGCAGTGAGCAGGGACATCTTCAACTAGATCAGGTCACTCAGAGCCTCATCCAGCCTGGCCTTGAATGTCTCCAGGGATGGGGCCTCCACCACCTCTCTGGGCAACCTGGGCCAGTGTCTGACCACCCTCAGTGTAAAGAACTTCTTCCTTTCTCTGCCTTGCGCACACTGTGATCACTCTGGAAGACTTTTCACCTCTGAGTGAATTCTCCAGGCCAAATTCTGCCCTCAGTACCGGCCACTAACCCAGCCCGTTCGAGCTTCTGCTGAAGCATCTACTGTGGCATTGGCCTTATCACAATGTCCCTCTCCTCTGGGTACCTGGGTACTCTCTGCAAAAGCAAACATCCTGCCCGATGAGTTTCTGGGATGCGGGTCATTCAGACAGTGAGCTGGAAACAACCCGGGCTATAAAACTCTCCATGTACACATAGATTTTCATACATGGAGGATATATTTAGATGCTATCCAGTAAGACCCAAGCTTGCATCACACAAGAGAGAGACGTGATAAGACGAAGAGGACCTCGAGTCTAATCCGAGGTAGACGGCAGGCGGGTTGCAGGAGGAACCCATGTCAGCCTGGTTGCAGACGGTCTGTTCCTTGGGCTCTGCCAACGCGGTGCCCCGGGGTGAAGATGCCATCTGGCTCGGCAGAGCAGCCAGCCTGAGGAACGGTGCTGGTGCAAGCGGAGAGGGGTAGGAGGATCTGCTTCAGCACATGCCTGTTTTAAAGCCAGCCTTTCTGCCAACCTGACTGGCAGACTTTGCATCCCAGCTTGGGGTTGGGGCTGAATCAGGGTGTGGAAACATGGGGTGAAACAAGACATGTCAGCCCATCTGCTCTCTGAAACCCTGGATCTGGAAGCACCCCGGTGTTGCCCTTGAAGGGAGTGAGCTGTTGTGAATCCCCCTGGAGCATCGGAGGAGCATGCTGGCCCTGTGCGCTGAGCAAGTCACAGCAATAAATCCAGGGTACCCCAAAGCAAGCTCTTATCTCTGCCCTCCCCATACTCTCCTGCAAGTGGGAGAGCTTTTCACCTCCAAGACTTCCATGGCTCCCAGCTTAGACAAGTGTCTAATACTGTACTGATGATGGGAGAAAAATCCTATATGCTCAACACGGTATAAGGACACCCTGCAAATCAGAAAATGACACGAGGAGCATTTTCAGCATACCAGAAAGCTTGCTTTCAACCTGGGGTGCAAAGGAAATGGCTCAGACACTCCTGACTCAGGAGAAGGGAGGAACAAGCTGTGTCTGACGTATGCATGGGAGTGCCTGAAAAACTCTTTATCTACGTGCTACGGCCCCTTGGAAACTGGGCTGTAGCATCAAACTCCGTAGCGTTGGTCTGTCGCTGCTAGAAACACCGTCTCTCACATGCCAACAGCAACGCAGTGTTGTAAAGCTGCCAGGAATGTAGGTTAGAAGAGTCCTCCAAGGTCATCCAGTCCCAACCTGTGCTATCACACCAGTCTCATCCTACAAACCATCTCCCAAATGTATCAAATTCCACCCAGAAACTAGCTGGGATTTTTACTGCCAGAACTCTTACTAAAAGAGCTCACGCTGAGAGCCTTCCCATCTCCAGCCTAAATGGGTGCGTGGCTTGTTCTTTCCGCTTCTTCTCATGCCACCATCATCCTTTAGCTCAGACAGGTCTTGTCCCTTCTGCCCCTTCACAGTAGCCTGAAACAGGGAGAGGGAGAGAGACTCGCCTGATTTACCACTGTCATGGCAGGTCAAAGACAAGGCAGGACTGAGACCCAAAGCAACCTGCCAGCCATGGACGGGCACAAGCAGGAGCTCCAGGTGTGTTAGAAACATCAGGGGGCTCAATTCCAGCCCTCTTGGCAATGCAGAGGGGATTTACTGCCTCCGTTCTGCAGATGGAGAGACCGAGGCACCAGAGCATCAATGTGACTTTGCCAACTGTGGGAGCCAAGGACCAGTTTTGGAAAGCACGGCCTTATTCAAGCATTATGCCGAGGAAACTTGTTGGCCTGTTTCTCTGGCGGCGTGCCCTGCGTGCCTCATGACTTTGAGTACGTTGGTAGTGCCAAGGCTCAGCGGAGAGAGACAGACTTGGAAGAGAGATTTCCTCCTGCTTAAAAGGGCATTTGTGGCACAGCCCTGACTTCTCCAGCTCAGCTCCTCAGATCCGACTCCAGTTCGGGAAAACTTTTCCCGTGAGGCTGGTTTTGAAGACCAGAGCTTTGCTGGGGACTTGGAGGCTGCCATGCAGGACTCCCAAGCACTCCTCAAGGGACTGCAGCATGGGGACAGGGCGATAGAAACTGCGAGGAGAAGCCGGGACCTTTCTGAATAGTCAATTTAGCCTTTAAAATTTGCCAGGACAGAGGAAGGATCCGAAGATGACAGTGATCACCATGCAGTGCTGTACTTCAGTAGTTCAAAGCACAGTGCCAGGAGAAGCCCGTGCATGCAGACCCTGCCCTGAGTGACGAAATGGCATTTTCCAAGCACTCGCCATTTCCAAGCATGTTTATCTACTGCTGATTGAGTGTGAGGGACGGGAACTGATTGGAGTCTCTCAAGGAGCTGCTTTTAAGCAGAAAATCTGTCTCTGGCTGATTCCCCTCCACCTTCTTCCAACTTCAGCCTGGGCTTCAGCTGTCTGATCCGAACCTGCCTCGCTCCCCTTGTAGGAGGGAGCCGTCACAGCTCCACTGTGGTTCCCAGCTGACAGTAAAATTCTATTCTTATATTCCCCATTTAGCCAATGTGGCAAATCTCTCTCTCTCCCCCCACTCCTAGATATCATTTAATCTAATTAATCTGATTATCTGTACATTCTATCAGAAAAAGAAATCTTAATAGCTAGCTAAATGTGCTGAATTAATAGATACTTTTTAGTATTCATTATATTTATCACCATCTCTCTGTACTGTAATGATGAAAACATTGGGAAGAAGAGTGATAACCCTCTTCCCAGTTTGAAAATCATGTTGGATCAAACCTTTATCTCATCTCTGCATGTATCATACAAAGCTCCAACCACTATGAAATCCAGGTGGACACACACACACACAAAAAAGACCATAAACAGCTTGTCAGAAGCTTTTAGACGGATGTTCTGTGCTCACCGGAGCCAGCTGGGACCACGACTGCCCAACCTGCTTGCACCATGCAGGGCCTTCAGCAGAAGCATTGAAAGGAAGAACTTTTACAAACATGGTTTATTGTTGTTTTTGATTTTGACTTCAAAGGGGTAATGGTTTTACACTGAAAGTGGGAAATTTAGATTAGATCTTAGGAAGAACTCCTTTGCTGTGAGGGCGGTGAGCCCCTGGCCCAGGTTGCCCAGAGCAGCTGTGGCTGCCCCATCCCTGGAGGGGTTCAAGGCCAGGTTGGACGGGGCTTGGAGCAACCTGGGCTGGTGGGAGGTGTCCCTGCCCAGGGCAGGGGGTGGCACTGGGTGGGCTTTAAGGTCCCTTCCCACCCAAACCATTCTGTGACTCTATGATTCTATGATTCTATACCTGAAGTCACTTGTTATGCACTAAACACTGAAGTGCAGAACAAGGTGAGAATCTGGTTGGGTTTTTTTCTTTATTTTCTTCTTTATCCCCCTTTTTAAATTATTCTCCCAGTACCATACAGCCAAAGACAGGAGAAAAACCCCACATCTCCCAGTCCTCCCTCTCCTGTGCTTCAACCCCTGGACAATGCTTCCTCCTATAGGCTGTTGTGTTAATTTTCGGCATTGAATATACGACGCTGCTTGCAGCACAGCGTGGCACAGCCTGCCGCAGTCAGAGACTATTTGTATAGTGCCCTAAAGGTCAAGGAAAAGGATAAACTTAATGCAACTTGGACAACACCGTCAATCATAGCACAGTTACACTAGGGTTGTGGTTATGAGGAAATAAATAACGATGGACAGAGCTTGGCTAAATACTCCCAAAGGTGGCCCCAGAAGTTGTCGAACCCTGCCCTGCGCTCTCCAGAATTTAGATCCAGGCGAGTGGGTCACAGTATTGCCTGGCATCAGCTTCTCATTTGTCTGCATTTTGCCTTTAGGCAGCTCATGGTTTTGGGAGCTGGGAGTGGGCAGGGGTCAGGGTCTGGGCATGATGGCAACATTTCGTTCACCAGCTGCTTTGGGAGTGTTTATCATCTCTGGAGTGACTATCTGCTGAAACATTCCAGGGAGTGAGATGGGGTTTACTGCCTTTTTTAATCCAGTGGCAGCTCTTTCTAATTGAGATGGGTGTCCAAGACAGCAGGACTCACCCACAGGACTCTCCTGTGTCCCCACTGACAGCAGACCATAGAATCATAGACTGGTTTGGGTTGTAAGGGACCTTAAAGCCCACCCAGTGCCACCCCCTGCCCTGGGCAGGGACACCTCCCACCAGCCCAGGTTGCTCCAAGCCCCGTCCAGCCTGGCCTTGAACCCCTCCAGGGATGGGGCAGCCACAGCTGCTCTGGGCAACCTGGGCCAGGGGCTCACCACCCAGGTGTTTCATCCACCAGCCCACACACGCAGGCTCTGCCATCAGAGCGAGATGTGCTGTCCCCTGTGATTCCTCCAGATGTGCAGTTCACCACTGACAAAGCTCTGAAGAGAGCCAGGATGGGGCCAAAACATCAGCTTCCCTCCCCTGCGGAGCTGAACCATGGAGGAGCTGTGATTGCTCTCCTGCCTTCCCACCCTGATCACAAACAGAGACCAAAGGGGGTTGTGGGGTCACAGCTCTGTCCCAAAGGTGGTTTCTACCCTGAAACCTCATAGCATGCTTCAGTGGATGAATCTAGGTGCCTTGTTGTCCATAGCAGGGATCCTCTCCGCAAGCCTGGCTACAGGAGATGGTGAAGAACACAGAGCCTCACCTCACCCAAGCCCGATCTCTATTTTAATTCACCCTTTTCCCATCCAAACATCAGCTTACCCCCCTTCATTTAAGAGGTCTTATACAAGTGGATTTAACTAGAACTGAAAAAAACCCAAAGTGATCCACTGAAAACATGAAAGCATTTGTTCTCCGGCATCTCCTGACTACTTGCCATTGTGTTTCCATAGAGAGCGCAGTGAAAGCAATGGTCGTGCTACCGCTGGAATAGGTGACTCAGACTTTGCCCTCACATTACCTGCTTGAAATGCTCAGCTGTCAGCCCTGCCATGTGTTTAGCTTAAATTATTGCCAGAAATGGTGCCATGGCAATGCTAGGCAACTTGCACACTGGCAGGCTGGAAAAATCCGCGACAAATAATGACAGCGTTTATCATTTTCCATCAGAAAAATGCCAAAGTGTTTTCCAGACACAGGCCAGTGACCTCTTTTGCCGTTGCAAACAAGAAAGCGGGGTCACCCTTTGCAGACTGCGCAACTTCTTGAAGGTCCCCCAGGCAGTCTGCAGGACAGGGGAGAGAGGACTCAGGAGATGGACACCAAAGCTACCAGCATCTCTCCTGCATCTGCAACGTGCCCGCTCCACAGTCCTGGCCGAAAAGAATATTTTGTCTTTTTCTTATTACTTCCCTCCTCCAGAGCATCAAAAGTGTCACTGAGGCAGAAGCAAGTTGACGCTCTCAATATTTAAGGGAGTTTGAGGAGAAACACGCCTGAGCGCATCCCCCTCCAGAGGAATGCGTCAGGCGCTGGGCCAAAAGCACAACAGCTGTTAAGGCCACAAAGCTGTGGCTAAGGAAGCATGAAAAGATGCTGAATGGACATAAAATCGGAGGCAGGAATTTAAAGAAGCTCACTGTAATTGCTCTGCAACACATCTGGCTGCATGATATGGCTTTGCCCTCCATTTTGCTAGTGGTCTGACTCCTGACCTACCCTCGCTCTGTCCCCGTTCGGTGGACTCTTGTTCCCTCTCCCCCATCTCAAAGCGGTGCTCACCTCCCTCATAACCATTAATCCCTGCTACAGAGTGTCTACAAGCGAAACGGACCATGAAGATCCCTGTCCTCATCCTACAAATGGGGGCCCAGGTCACAGAGAGGTGAGCGATTTCCCCACGGTCACCCAAGGGGTGGCAATGATGAGGAAGGAAAAGCTTTGCGAAGGACATAACTGAGGATTCAGGAATGTTGCAGCTCGGCACTGAGCAGAAGCCAAGATGTTTTGGAGTTTTTCCATGCCCAAAATATGAGACCTCCCCAGCCTGCATGTTTCAGTCCTTGATGTGAACGAGGGCTGGCAAGGACCTGTGCCTGGCTCTTCTGCAGGTACCTGACTGTCACATCCAAACTGCCAAGGGACCAGCTGTGTAAGGGTAGGAGGTGCTGATTTTGAGCAGTTCTTCCACTTTAAGCCCAAGACATCTTCACCAGGGAGATGTCCCTCAAAACTCCGACAAAAAAGTTTCGGTGTCCGCGACTCGGTATTTCCATTTTCTTGGAAAATTCCCAGCCACCTCAGAAAATGGACCAGGCCCATCACCTGAGCCAGAGGACTCTCCTCCTCCTCCCCTTATCCTTTACCCTTCATTGCCTCTTCTCTCATAAAGCTCGTCCCTTGCTGACAATAAAGGCTTGGCATCGCATCCGACCCACAGCAATGCCGATGGCAGCAACTGGATTTAGACAGCAAGGACAGAGGGGCCATCCCACTGCAGAGTGACACAGTTTATTGCCCTCTGGCATTGCACGGACCTACTGTCAGCAAACGGCAAACCAGCTTCTGTCAAAGTTTAATGCCAGCTTAATGAGCAGAAGAAAAACTCCATGGGTGAGATGTTGAATATTTCATGCAGATGGTAGGCAGCGAAACTCATTTTCCCATTAAGTAGTTTTAAGGTAGATGTTATCTTTTAGTGCAGCTGCTGTGCAAAAGGAGCGATTGCTTATCTTGAGTCCCGGCTGGAGTATTTGCATCAGCCGCTGCACGTCCATGCTCTCCCCTTGCCGTGTGAAGAAGAGAAAGGGCCGCCTCTAAAATGCAGCAGGAATATGAAGGGGGTTTGCAAAAAGGAGCCATCAGTGAAGGACATGTGTTAGGACATGTACGTCCCGCAGGTCCGGAGCAGTCCCTGGGATCTGCGACGCTGCCGTTGTCATTAAGGTGTCATCAGGCTGGAGCAGGCAGCCCTCAGCGTGGGGAAGGAATGTCCGCGTGGAGTTGAGAAGTTGGGCGGTCAGTGGGGCTGGTGTCCTCCATCACGCAGAGGTGGTTGTGAAGGCACCACCGAGCTGAAGGCATTGCAGAATGCTTCACCTGCATGGGTTGGAATTGGGCTTTTAATTGCAGGAAAGCTCTCGATACTGTTGTGGTCCCTTCAAGCACAGCTGTGTTATGGAGTGGTGGTTGGCAGCGTGGCCTCCTGGCACAGCCTTGGCCCAACCTGCTGTCTCCAAAAGCCCTGGAGAAGCCCAGATGTGTGGTCCCCACCACGTCTGGCACTCCAGAGCAAAGGCAAGGATAGAAACTCCGTCTCTAGAGGAAACCTGGCAGGTGGCAGTTTCAAGCCACACAAAACAAAGTAAGTATTGAGATTGTGTCTTCAAACTATGGGACCCTTGCTAGAGGGTAGGGTGGAGGCTAAAAATGCATTTGGTTTCAGAGAGTGACATGAGGTGTTCATGGGAGAAGGATCCATCACAGCTATGACAGGAGAAGAGGCTGTCACCTGCTGCAGAAATCCTTAAACTGGAGCCTACCAGGGATTTTCTTTGGGTGATCAGGGAGATCACCACATACTTGCCCTGTTCTTTTGCCTTTTTTTGGGCACGTAGCCCTGACCCGTGTTGGAGACAGGCTACTGGGCTGGATGTTTTGAGTCTCCTTCAGAGTTGAGATCTCTGCCTTTTGAGGGAAAGAGTGTCCCCTGGGCTGGGATGGTGGGACTGACATGCCTGAGCCATTCTGGCTCCAGTTTAAACTCCTGTGGGGCAACGTGTCCTCCCTGCTCACTCATCTGTTTCAGGGCTGAATAAAATACTTGGGGTCGGTGCAGGCTCCGAGCACCCAGGCAAGGGGCACCAGCTTCCAGAAGAGGTGGGGCAAGGAGCTGTTGAGGAGCAGTTACACCTCCACACTGCCGGCACTGGCTCCCAGGAGCATATTTGGCTCCATTAGTGTTACATTAACAACAGGTTAAGAACTGGCTGGTTTTCCCTGCAGAAGACAGCCAGCACTGTGTGGGTAAGATGACGCCTGCTTGAAGACCGCTGACGGAAGCATCCCCAAGGCAGAAGGTGCTTGGGGGAATAGAAAGTTCAGCTTTAAATCCAGCTTGTTTGGAACAGCGTTTTAAAAGGGCGTTCCTGTCAAAGGACTAGTATATATGTTTCACTCTCTGTTGCTGTAGATGAAAATTTAGTGCCTGTGCGCAGTTTATCTTCCAAAGAGATATCGCACAAGTCGGATGTTGGCATCCCACTCTGCGTGCAACCCTGGACTCTGGCCGGCCATGCACCCAAGCACTCAGTCAGGGCATCATCTGCCATGACGAGTGCCCGGCGCTGCCTCAGGGAAGAGAAGAAAAGTGCTGCGGGTTGGGAGGAAGAAAGACACAAGGCAGACCCCCCCCAGTTCCCTTGAGGACATCCACGTAGATCTTGCAGGTCAGGGGAGGCACTGAATTTGTCTTCTAAGGTGGTCCAGGGATGGGTAGATGCCTCCCTGTTGCTGTTTGGTACTGCTACAGGTCACTGAGGTGGGGAAGAAACCTCTCACTGTCAGCTGTGCTACTGGCTCTCGTTTTGCTGGATGCAAAGTGAGTTAAGCACAAGGCTGCCCTGTAATCTCCGTTCCCAGCTCGGACTCACTCTGTTTATTGTTCGTGTTTACTCGAGGGGAAAAAAAATAGAAAAAAAAAAAGTGGGTCCGTAAACTACAGACAGGCTTATTTGTCCTGCTGCCAGTGACAATGCAGAGCAGGGATACAGCGCTCACTGTGCTGGAGATAAATCAGGACGAAAGGGAAGACAGCAAGGGACTGCAGGGAAATAAGGCACCAAGAGTTAACAGGGATGTCTGGAGGCCCAGGAGCAGGCAGAGCCTTTTGGTGTTTCCCAGCAGAGTTGGGCAGCACCCTCTAGTGGGATCTCCACCGTGGCTGGCTCTCCACAAGCATCCCCTAAAAACACACTTGCCAAGGGAGGATGAGGATGTGCAGACTTTTCACCCGCTAGAGACTTGAGGGTCCACTCAAGAACTCACCAAGGTCTGCTCACACAGAAAGGCGAAGGTCCCTGCAACATCAGGACCTCATCCAGAGAGGTGAGGGATGGCGGTGGAGATGCCAAATGGGCTGGTCTGTGGATCACAGAGCGAAATAAAAACCATGGAGTCATAGAATGGTTTGGGTGGGAAGGGACATTAAAGATCATCTAGTTCCACCCCCTGCCCTGGGCAGGGACACCTCCCACCACCCCAGGTGGCTCCAAGCCCCGTCCAACCTGGCCTTGAACCCCTCCAGGGATGGGGCAGCCACAGCTGCTCTGGGCAACCTGGGCCAGGGGCTCACCACCCTCACAGCAAAGAATTTCTGCCTCAGATCTCATCTAAATCTCCCCTCTTAGATCAGAGTTGCCCACACTTAGATAACAAGTTGCCCACACTGCCCCAGCCGAGTCCCTCAGCCCTCCTGTGCCTCCACTCTCCCTGAGATGGTAAATGGAGACAGAGACCTGCTCAGAGCACCCTGGGACTGCTCTGGGGGTGAAAGAGCCCCCCGAGCACCTGGGATGGGGCCAGGGCTAATCCTTCAGGCAGAGCAGGAGGTTGGCCACTTTGCCTCCAGGATGGAAGGTCCCAAATTCTGCAGCTTCCCCCCATCCCTGTGCGTGTTTCCTTTCTGGCTGCAAAGCAAGAGACCTGGAGGAGTCGAAAATCATCCTACAGGAATTTGCCATTAAAGAACACAGGGCAAAATACCTCCCCACTTCTCCCCATAGCAGAGCAGTGCTTTGCTTGGCCTGATTTATGTTCTCCATCGGCAGCAAATGCTGGGTGCTGTTACTGCCACCATGGTACTCTGTTTTCCTGCGCTAGACCAGTGTGTGCACTCATGGGATCTTCCAGAGAAGCAGCTGCCCATGCCTGGATCACAGCCACCGATTCCAGCCCTCCTGGGTTACCTTTAGGTACGCTCACATCGGTTTTCGTAAACTGCGGAGCCATTTGTCTGACTCAGATCCTGAGGCAGCGAGTTCCCCGGGGCGATTATTTGTGGCCTAAAAAGATGTTGCTTTGTGTCCTTTGATGCTTTGCCGCTTCGTCCACAGAGTGGCCTTTTGTTCCCAAGCCGCGGTGCTGAGCGTTGCTGCCACATCGACCGACAAATAATTTCTGGAGATTTTATGGGATATAGAACAGAACAAATGGCCTCTCCTAAAATATTTTCTTTCTTTCATAAATCTTGATTATGCTGCTATGTCCTTTCCAGACATGCGAAACTGCTTTGAACCCAGCTAAAAATGCTGGTTTGGTGTTTGTGGGTTTTTGTATGTGTGTTTGGTTGGTTTTTTTTTTAATTTAATCCCACATGTAATTCCTCTGTGGGAAGGGTGACAGGGCAAAGCTGCACCAGGCGTGTTTGCAGAGTCGACCCTGCGGAGCAGCTGGGTCTGGACACCCGTATCCCACTCGGACACTGCACCTGCAGCCAACTCCATCATCGCAGGGAGCAGAGACAGAATAAGAGGGAGACATGCCATGCCTCATTCCTCCTCTCTTCCGATGCTGGACTGAGAGGGAAACTGGTTCTTGACCTGATTTCCCATTTCCAGCAGGCTGCAGGCTATCGCTGCACAGCTTGTTGCCGTCTGCGAGGAAGCCACCGCGAGCGAGGGCCTCCTCACAATCCTGGTCCTAATCCAGCGGCTGGAGAGATCAGCAGAAAGATGTGGAAATGTTACCGAGTTTGTAAATCTGAGACCATCGGATGAAGTTAATGGGAGCCTTTGCACTGACCCCAGTTTGGGCTTTTGCAGTAACCTTATATCTCAGAGATTTCTGCAGCGTGGTTTCACCCAGAAGAGCCTGGGAGACGTCATTTCTCAGTCATTCTATTTGTTTTACCAGTTTCACCCCAGAAAATGGGGAGGGAGCATCCTTAGATCCCAAAGGCAGCTTATTGCCAGCTGTGCATGACTGTGAACGGGGAGGGAAGAGGGAAGAAATCAGCTTTCTTGTTGATCTAGCTCTGGCCCCGTGTCTAGATTTATCTTGGTGTTCAGGAAAGCAAATAGAGAGCTAAAGACAAACAGCCACCTTGATTTACCAGTGAGATTAAGAGCACGTTAGCAGAGCAAGGAGGAGTCTTCATAAAAAATGAAAGAAGAGCAGGTGGCTGGAAAGAGCAGTGAGGATGAAACTCAATGAGTTATCTAGGGCATGTAAGAAAACCATCAGCCCAGCAAAAATGTGAGAAGAGAGCACAGGAGGTGAAAACTGTGGCGAAAAACAAGGCATTATGTTTTATTAATCGTACTGTTTTATGTTTAAATAGCATCGTCTTACTAAGAAGATGGGTAGACACATGCCTGTGTCTGTACGATGTGGTCACCGAAGTCAGGGCAGTCCGGCAGGTCAGGAGCGAAGGCCAGCAGGTGACAAACAGCTCGTCTCAGGCCGTGGAGATTTCCCTGTGCTGGGTCTTGTCCATATATCTAAAAACCATACACACACACACCCACCATCCCCAGCAGCTATACCTTTGTGGCACAGGGATGAAATGAAAAATCTTGTTCAAATTCACCTGGGAGGTCCAGGGCATATTAAAATTCCAAGTTCACCCTCCTGCGTAGCAGGGCAGGTCCCTCCTGGCTCAGTGACGGGAGCCGGGGATGCTGAAGCGTCGTACTCTTGCAGGGGACCCTTTGGCTCATTTGTTGCTCCCATCTTCTCCCTCCCACTTCCAAATATATAGAGAAGCAAGGCTGCCACTGAGTTTACAAAGCAAAGTGCTGCAAACCTAAGAACGTCCAGCTCTGCAGCTGCCTCTGCTATTTTAATTCCTCCTACCCCATGTATGTGTTGTGACAGAGGCTTTGAGAATATCTTTGTTTGGTGCTTTACCGTTGACACCTAGCACCTTGCAGAGCCTCAGCCAGACGTGGCCTGGGGCACATTCACAACGCGCTGGAGCACTGATGGGAGGCAGGAGCAGCCTTACACTGCTGAGTGTCCGCAACTGAGAATGATTTATTGAGGAAATTATGGATGTGAATCTCTTGAAATGCTTATGGATTGAGAGCAGCCCTGAGGAGAAAACTTGGGGGTGCTGGTGGGTGAGAAGGTCAACATGAGCCGGCAATGTGCGCTGGCAGCCCAGAACTCCCCCGCAGCCTGGGCTGCACCCCCAGCAGCGTGGGCAGGGGGGCGAGGGGGGGATTCTGCCCCTCTGCTCCGCTCTGTGAGACCCCCCTGCAGTGCTGCCTCCAGCGCTGGGGCACCAACAGCAGAAGGACACGGAGCTGCTGGAGCGGGGCCAGAGGAGGCCCCGGAGATGCTGGGGGGGCTGGAGCCCCTCTGCTGTGAGGACAGGCTGGGAGAGCTGGGGGGGGTCAGCCTGGAGAAGAGAAGGCTCCGGGGAGACCTTCCAGCCCCTGCCAGTCCCTCCAGGGGCTCCAGGAAAGCTGGGGAGGGACTCTGGGTCAGGGAGGGGAGCCATGGGACAAGGGGGAAGGGTTTTACACTGGAAGAGGGGAGATTGAGATGAGATCTGAGGCAGAAATTCTTGGCTGTGAGGGGGGTGAGCCCCTGGCCCAGGTTGCCCAGAGCAGCTGTGGCTGCCCCATCCCTGGAGGGGTTCAAGGCCAGGTTGGACGGGGCTTGGAGCCACCTGGGCTGGTGGGAGGTGTCCCTGCCCAGGGCAGGGGGGGGCACTGGGTGGGCTTTAAGGTCCCTTCCCACCCAAACCATTCTGTGATTCTATGATTCTGCCTGTCAACACCTGGTAAATGAATAGTTCAATTAAGCCATTGCCACTTCCCAGTGACTCTTTCTTTTTAAGCCCTTGTTCTGCCACTTTAGGTCTGTGCTGAGGCAGAGGATGGCATGGGTACATGTCAGTGACATCAAGACACGTCAGCTGGTGCAGAAGTTTGGGACAGAGCTTCTCAGTGAGTGATCAGGGTTGCCCAATGGGAACCAGGCACAGTCAGGGCTGCAAACCCTGATTCTGAAGCTAAACATGAAGGCAACATGGAGGCTGCACCAGAGATGAGTCTGTCTGCCTTCTTCCTGGCTAAGGTCACCCTGCGCAATCCAGCTCCAGGCTCGCGGTTCCCAAGCAGTGCCTGGCACCAGCTGAAAGCCAGATTCCCTTTGTTACCTTTCAAAGGTGTCAATGGTTCAAGCCCTAGACACATCCAATACTGAGATTTCTGCACTGGCAGAGTTCCTGAAGCCAAGGCTGAAGCCCACGTGAGCTGGAACCAGGGCATTCCCTCCTCAGGTTATGGTCATGAAACTTCTAGAGATTAGGCAAATTTAGAGCTACCATTACCCCTAAAATATTTCCACCAAAAGAGTATATCAGGCTTCCTCCCGACCTGAGGACCACAAAGGATGGATGGAAGAACCAATCCTTCCACCTGGGCCATGAGAGTGATCCTTAAGGCATCAATTACAACCCCTGTCCTGCTGCCCCACAGCCAGACCTTGAGGCTGCTTCTCCACACCACTCTCCAAATCCTCATTCCTAGCTCCTGACCCTGGCTCCTCTCTGGATTATTGCTTTTGGCTCCAGCACGGACCTCAGTTACTTGTGGGACAGGACTCGCACCAATGCCTGTCCCAAAATGCCTGTGGTCCTTGGGCTTCAACAGGACCTGGCTTCTGCTTAACACTAAAGTGTATCCCAAGGTGTTACAAGGAAACAGCACTGAGGCTTCCTTTATGCTTAAAGCTAAATTATGCATCATGATTACACATCTTGCTTAATGAGTGCCATTAGCATCCTGTCTGACTCCAAAATCTCTTGTAGGTTTCTGACACCCTTTGTCAAAGGAGGGGGAGGACGAGGCAGACAGAGGTTGAACCACAGCTGTTCTCCGTTCAGCACTTTGACTCTCGTTAAGGAAACAGAGAGGAAGAGGAGGGTGATTTCGCCTTGCTTTGCTTTTAGTCAAGCCCCCCACGCCACCCCCGGCCGCTCCAGGCTGTGTTCGCTCCGGCCGCACCTGGGCTCTGCAGTGTTTGCACCAGGGGTTTCCTGCCCTGACCTCAAGCTGGCGGCTTCGCTCAGGTTCTTCGGGCTTCCTGTTTTTCTCTTAAAGCTTTCATTTTACCAGCAAACTGTTTCCTGTTCTTAAGGCTTCTTGCGACTGAAATCCCGCAATTGATCCTCAGCAAGACGTGGCTGGTAAAGTCTTTGAACGCTCTTCCTTTCGCTAACGCTCTCTCCCCTGCTGCCAGGTGCCTGGACGGGCGATGGGCACCTCTGTGAAAATTTCAGGAAGGTTTCACTGAGATCTTTAAGTCTTACAGGTTGTCTCTAGAAAATGGGGGGGTTAACCGGCTCCGCTACAGACAGCTTTTCAATTACATTCGTGGAAAGTATTGTGCTCTCTGCATTAACTTATCAGGGAGCCGGGAGCCCTCTATTACTTTGGCTTTCAATCATTTTCCTGTAGCTGTTGCTCAAGTGCTATTATAAATGAATTAGGGGGTTTGAAGGCAATAGCGGGTACAGACGGTCAGGCTGTGGGCTGCCATCCTCCCACCCTGCCTGCCTCGCCAGGTGAACGCCAGCAGAGAGACCGAAAACCGAGCAGGGATGGAGAAACCAAGACAACCCAGCGAGGGACCGCATTCAAAGAGATGCTATGGTGACAGAATCATTTTAGCTGTAAATTTCTTCTTTTTTTTTTTCTTTCTTTTTTTTTTTTTTTTTTTTTTTTTGTCACAGCCATGGTGGAAAAAGCTTAAATAACTGTGGATGTGATTGCAAGCTCGTTAACCACACGGCTGAGCTGAAAGCCCCATCGCTATGGGGAGGGAGCTGCTGAAGGTTTCATTTGTTTCAGTTCATTGCAGAGCAATCAGTAAATTTCAGTAACAACTAATTTCTCTTAGAAAAACATTCAAAGTGCGTATTCTAAATATTATTATTTTCCTATGGTCTATATTTTTATTTATCCCTAATTCTGACTAAAATATTTGCATTGAATGTAACTTTTTAGTTGCATCCACTTTGCTCATTCCTTCACCGCCTGGATCAAAGGCCATAACAACTGCTGGTGGTTTCTGAGCGTTTATACATGACACACAGGACATGAACTGCCAGCTCCTCAGTGCTGGCTTCGACTTATGCTGGAAATACATCTCCACGAGTCTTAGCTCTGACTAGGAAGTTGTGTGAGAACTTTCCATTGATATTGTGGACTGAAAAGAGGAGGGTGTAGCCAGGTGGGGGTCGGTCTCTTCTCCCAAGGAACAGGTGATGGGACAAGAGGAAACGGCCTCAAGTTGCTCCAGGGGAGGTTTAGGATGGATATCAGGAAAAAATTCTTCACCAAAAGGGCTGTCAAGCATTGGAATAGGCTGCCCAGGGAAGTGGTGGAGTCGCCATCCCTGGAGGGACTTAAAAGCCAGGCAGGTGCGGTGCTGAGGGACATGGGGTAGTGGTGGACCTGGCAGTGCTGGGTTAATGGTTGGACTTGATGATCTTAAAGATCCCTTCCAACCTAGATGATTCTATTGTTCTAAAAAAAAGCAGTTTGTGAACAAGCAATGTGTTCTTGCTAAAAACACTGCTTCTAAGATGATTTAAACAAACCTTTTCCTTTTTGCATGGGGTTGACCTGAATCAGTGTATTTCAATACCTCAAACTGAATCAAGCCATCTGGTTCCAGGGCAGCACTGAGCAGAACTTGCCTGATCTCTCCAGATCTCGCGGTCTCCATCTCCCATGCTCTCCATGGGCTGGACTGGGAGGCAGGACCCTGCTGCGGACCCGAGCCCTCTGGTGCTTTGAGCATTGCTGTTAAGGATGCAGCCAGGAGAGATCCTCTTGATTAGGTTGCTTTCTTACTGCACTTTCCTTGTCTGTAAAGTGGTGGTCGTGTTACTCTTGCAAAATGTCCTGAGGTGCTGCGATGGTTTAAAGCTGCGATTTCCTTAGATGACTTTTAGTCATACCCATCGTAGCCGTTCTCAGGCTGTGGAGAAGCACATTCAGCTACATAAGCAAAATGAGGGCGAGAAGAAGCTGGGGTTTGTTTCCTCTTAGGCTGTGAAACCAAACAAATTTGCACTTGTTCAGCTGGCTGGAGATCCCCGGCGTGGGCGCTCGCACACGTCCCTGATGCGCTTGCTAAGAGCACGCAGCCAGGGAACACAACCCTGGTGTCCGCAGGAGGGGCTCAGCCCCGGTAACAGAGACCACGCTTGGGCTTCCCCTTCCCTCTGCGTTACCCCCTTCTCCTTTCAGGTTAATTAGCTGATTAGCTTGAGCCAGGGAAGCTCGAAAGAGCAGGAGAGCAGGGACCTCCTTGGGAGTTTAGGAGTTGTTGGCTCTTAATATTGATGTGCTAATGAGGCACATCAAGGTTAGAAACGTGGGAGCACTTTCGCTCTGCCCAGGGTACTTTCCCTCCGCTGGCCGTGGGTTCAGGCCCCAGGGACAGAGGCGGGGGGCTCGGGAAGGCAATCCAGCCCTTCTGGGGGAGCCTCTGCCCTGGTCTGCATGGCTACAGGAGACCAGAGGGGGATCCATGGGAGGGGAACTGGGGACGGAAGGGGAAGCAGTGGTGGCCCGAGACTCCTCTTCCCCTGCTGTTTCTCCAAAAACGAGTCTTTTAGGGGACTGAGGAGAGAGCGGGGTATCCCAGAGCAGTCAGCCGAAGAGGAAGGAAGAGCAGCTCAACACCCTCACAGCAAAGAATTTCTGCCTCAGATCTCATCTAAATCTCCCCCTTTTCCGTTTAAAACTGTTCCCGCTCGTCCCATGGCTCCCCCCCGCCCCGATCCAGAGTCCCTCCCCAGCTTTCCTGGAGCCCCTTTAGGGGCTGGAAGGGGCTGGAAGGTCTCCCCGGAGCCTTCTCTTCTCCAGGCTGACCCCCCCCAGCTCTCTCAGCCTGTCCTCACAGCAGAGGGGCTCCAGCCCTCCCAGCATCTCTGGGGCCTCCTCTGGCCCCGCTCCAGCAGCTCCATGTCCATCATCTCCCCAGCCTGTTTATGTTTCACAGGAGATGCTGTGCAGCCTGCGGTGACCAAGAGCATCAGCGGGAGGCACACACAGCTCCCACTTGCTGCCCTGTTCGGGTATCACCATGGCTTCTCTTTGGAGCTCGCTGGAAAAAGATGTGTTCAACCCACAGAAAAAGAGGCTGCTGGAAACTGTTCGTGTCTGGGAGATGGGGAAGAAGAAGAAGATGTCCATACTCTGTGTTGTGGGTGAGAACCCCAGGGGACTGGGAGACAGGTTGAGTTGCAAACCCAGGGAGGTTTCTTGCAGCTCCAGTCAGAGAGTTTGGTCTCTGATGGCTCTTTTCCTAATTTGGGAGAAGAGATATGACCACTGTTTGGAATGCTGTTTTTTAAGATTAAATGAAAGAAATCTTAATCCGAAGTCAGGAGATGTGCCATGTCGGTGTAGTATGTCAAGAACTGGCAACAAAAGCATAAATTCCCTCTCCAATGTCTGATGATCTTTAGCTGGTTAGAGAGTGCTGGGTTCTGCAGGATTGCTCCCTCCACCAATGTAAGATTTATTTTTTTTTTACCATTTGCATCAAATCTGTCATTAGAGGTCAGCAACAAACCATTCTAACACAACACAGCGTTACAGCCTCATTCTGTCTCTCCGTAGTTTTGGTGAAAGTTTTAACAGTACCAAGACACTTCAGGAGTCCGTAACTATCTGATTAGGATCCAAAGGTGCAAATGCTTTGGGAAATTTTCCATCTCCTTTGATCTGTGCTTTTCTAGTTTCTCCAGCACTCCTGAGAAGTTGTTAGTATCGATTTTTTTTGACAGACTTACTGGGAAGAGACTTTCTTGCCAATGAGCTTCTAGACAGCATAGTCACCTCCTAGAGGATTAATTTGTGACAGCCTGAGCCACAGTATTTGACCCAAATGATGTGCCCCATCTGCCTCTGTAGTCAGTGGAGGCCAGGAGGAATGTCTCCAAGGGATGATGTAGCCACCCTAAAAGTAGCATCTAAACTACATGAGTTACCCCTGGAACTGTCCATGCCAGCTTTCTGGAGGTATCTAGCTCATATGGGCGATCTGGATTATAATCACATGAATGATGTACAGGGGGTACTTCCCAGATGAACCAAGAGGTGACTGGAAGCTAACTGGCACTGGAATTGATTTTTAGTGGGATATGTTAGCGTGGGTATCAGTCAAACGATGCAGTGCTTTTGGACCCTGTTGTAGGGCCAGCAATGTGGCATGTAACAATCATAAATCTTATTGCACTAGGGTGCCCTGTTCCCGTCACATTTGGGTCTTGCTGAAATATTACTTGTGCCTTGTGTAGAGCACAATGGCCTGGTTTAAAACTCATTGAAATTACTGGGAATCCTTCCATAGGCTTGAAAGTACACTGAGTTAGACCCCAGAGAGCACTTTCCATATCTAAATACTCAACGAAGAGAAAAACCGGTAGAAAGCCAGTAGCATCTCTCCATACAACCACAACGCAAAACCAGTGTCTGTGTGTCCATCTGTACCTGACCACTCACACTGAACTGTTGTGTACTGGGTTAAAAATAATACTGTGGGGTTTTGTTTGTTTTGTTTTTTTTTTTTCCTGTCCCTTATCCTCAGTGGACACTTTTAGGCCGATGCAGCCGTTTCTGGTGAAGGTCAAGGTAGAGCGAGGAGAGCAGTACAAGGTGGCCTACAGGTGGCCTTTAGCAGAGCTGAAGCTGGTAGACGGCAAGACTCTCAATCAGGTAGGACTGATTTTCCTTCTGTGGCAAAGGGCAGAGCTGATCATGGTGGAGAGACAGGAATATGAATCTAGGCCAGGATCCATAAGGGGATTTGGGTCCTCTGGAGCTCAGCCCTTATGTTTAGACGGTGGGAAGAGCAGTGCGTGTGTGTGTGATTTCTAATATGGGACTGAACCAGTCTGAATTACGCTGATTTTGAGGAAAAAATCATCATTAAAAAAATTTTAAGCCCCCTGCCTTCCCTCAGAGCTGTTTCCTACGGTATGGAGGACTGAGGTCCCTCCCTGGATGGTTCCTCCATCCTCCATCAGTGCTTTTGGACTTCTGATTTCCCTGTGCCCAGGATGCTGAACTGGAATGAATTCCTCCCTCCTGAGTAACCCCTCTCTACGTTAGGAAATGTCGGGCTGGCCAAATACCTGACCAGGGTGAGCAGTGAGTGGGTGACTGCTGCATGGACACAGCTTCCATCAAGATCAGTGGGCAAACTCTCCTTATCCCTCAGGCGCAGGAACCTCCTGACGCTCTTTGCAGCATCCCTCAGAGGCCAGAGAGATGGACGGCAAAGCACTGCTCTTGTCAGGTCTCCAGCATTTGCAGAACACATTGTCAGGCCCATCTGTCGATCCACGTTGACAAAGCTTCTTGACAGACATTTGCATAGGGTATTTAAAGATTAAATGGAGGCATTTACTGAAAGGAGGATTATAGAGAGCTGGAGTCAGTGTGAGTCTGTGCTTTTAGGGTGACATTAAGGTTTTTGGGAAAGAAAGCATGGACAAGATATTGCCGTTCTGCTGCTGGGGCTGGCAGAGTGTCGTTAAAGTTGTTATAATTAGTTTTTTTATTAATGTGAATGTTCCAGGGGCTTTGGCAAGGTGCCTGGGTTTTCACAAGCATAGAAATAAATGAGAAAAAGAACAGCTTTCCAGTTCTACATCCAGGACAAATAAAGTACATCTGCACAGCATGTCTGAAAGGAAAAATCACATTTGCAGGTTTGCAGGGCATCTTGATGCTATGGGCAGAACTGAACTGATATCTCATTGTCTTACATTTTCCCATGCACAAGGGAATACATGCTTTCATCCTGCCTGACCTTTCCTCTAGCAGATGATCCTGGGTCCACCGAGTCTTCTAAACTGCTTTGTCTCCTGAGGAATCAGGATTACAAGATACCTCCAGGATTTTCAGTCCTGTCCCCCTCACTTACCGTCCCAATGAGAAAAACTGATCATACTCTATCTTGAAGTGTTGGCATATTTTTGAACCCCTTCCTACTGGGAGGCAAACAACAAACTCAGTTGTCCCGATGGCTAAAGCCTTCTTATGACTCCCAGCCTGTGTTCCCACCCACATCACCCCTGTTTGTGCTTGTGCCATGGCTGTCCTTTAGGTCAGACAGCTCTTCTCCTTTGCAGATGTATTTTAAGATGGCAGTCACCTCCCCTGTTAACCTTCCTTCTGGCAGACTAAGCAGACTGACCCATTAGTGTCCTCTTCTGTGTTGACTTCTCTCTTCCCTTTATCATCCCCTCTTCCTTGCCTCTTCCAGGCTGAATTGATCTTTCTTGAATGCAGGCAGCCAGAATTGCCCATACCATTCCAAAAATGGGATCTACTCACCAGCTGAAGCTGCTGTGCAAGGTCCCCGGGCAGAGGAGAGGCTGAAGCAGAAGGCTGAGGCCAGGACATGTTGACATCTCTCAGGGTCCCACCACGGAGGAAAGCTCCCCGGTGCAGCCCAGTGCTCATGTCAGCACAGTCCCTCCCTGTTGCATGGCTTGGCAAGTCCATGGCAATCAAAACAAGAGCTCCTCTCTGTTGCTTAGCAGATGGTATCGACTACAGCCAAACCCCAGCTCATGGGTCGATATTCAGTACGCACAGCAAGGGCTCTGGTCGTCAGGTCTGCTCCTTTGCACTGGGAAGCCCTCTGGTCCCTGGCACCAGCAAAGTCCTGACACTGCAAGTCCAGCGGTGCTTAAACCTACAGCTCCCTTGACCAAAACAGTATTAATATTTATGAAGCGATTAACGGAGATGCCTCCCTGCTTTAACAGCGCCTCGTAAGGCGTGCTGTAAACCACGGGCACTGCAAATTCCTCCCCCAGCCATCACCTCTCTGCGCCGTTGCAGGGGCTGCTACCGAGCCTGCAAAGCAATGCGGGGGCGTGATGTATTGCTTCGAGGTGTTTAGAAAACAACGCTTAAAGCATCACAGGACTGCATCAATCCTCATAAACTCTGTGTCTGTTATGATGATTAGTATCAATAATTAGAAGTGCGGCTTCTAAGTTCTCCAGAAGATGGGATCAGGCTGTGCCGCAGAGCTAAAGAGATGGTGCAGGAAGGAGTTTCTTTCTGTGGGATGTTCCTAGTCCTACAACCTCCCTTATCCTCTCCACCTGTGTACCGCTTACTGGCAAATACTAAATCTCCCGTGGCTGGACTTCCCTCTCCGCGGGACTACATCCTTGGGCATAGATAGATGCAGAGATATTGACGCTTATATGGATGAAAACAACCTGGGGAAATGCCACGGGTGCTCTTTTTCCAGTCCATGCTCCTGTTATCTCAGGTGACCTTCCCCTGCCAGGAAATGGGGCGCTGGGAGATGCCAAGTGAAGCATGTGTGATACCACGGTGCTGCCTGGGGGAATTCAGGACTGTGTTTGTGGAAGCCGGTTTCTGGGTTTTCTCTGGGTGTTCCCAGTTCTGGATTGAGGAGGGGTTTGAGATCTCAGGTTGGATGGGGATTGCAGAGGGGAATATCTGCAGTGGGAGGCGGGGTGGGTGCTGGCCTTACCCCAGGTGCCTAACTCCAGTCGATTCGAGCTTTCTCATTCAGCACGTCGTTACAGTGCAGAGCCTATTGCCACGGGATGCTGTAGACGTCAACGCTATGAATAAGTTCAAAAAGGCATCAGAGGAAATCAGGGACAGTAGGTCCTTCAAGGGCTGTTAAACACTGGGCTGGGGATACAGCCTCTGGCTCAGCGAGCTGCTGGGTCACGGGCTGCGGGAGGCTGGCAGGGAATCCGGAAGGCAATATAGCTCTGGACTTGCCCTTTGAATGCTTTTTCTCCCAAGCATCTGCCACTGGCCACTGTCAAAATTCATCAGCATTCTCATCAGCTCCCACAACCTGCAGTAAAAGGTGAGGGATTTATATAATCTGAAAAGAGATCAGCGCGCCAGATCAGGACACCGGGACTGGCCGATTGCTTGGCCTGACCCACTATGAGTGTCCTGGTGTCCACTTTTAGGGTCAGAATTGCTGTACATCCTTTTATTTTCAGTGCCTTTATCATGCCCATGATTATTTGCCAAGTGGCATGAACATACTGCTGAAATGCTACCCAGTTGCTCGGAGGTAGCAGCAGAAGTCCAGGGAAAGATGTCTATGTCTGCAGGAGAGAAACACGGAGGAGGATTTGCAGTTAACTAGAGGAATTGCCTGCTGTCAGCCTGGAAATGCAGAGCTTGTCAGGGAATTCACTGATTGAAAGACTTCAAATCAAACTTCTGACAACAGTTAACCCTGGGCATGGAACAGTTGGTGTCCATCACATCAGGTGTTGTGGGGATGGTGGGGACAATGGCCCATTTTAGCCATTTTTTAGATCTGAGTCTGACTATACCTGTGCAGCTCCACCAAAACCAGTCTAGTCATCGGCATGGTGTGGCTGGTAGCACTGGTCTCCCTGGGGTCACCTTCAGCATGCCCAGCCGGGCGTTTTGCTAGATGGTGTCGGGGAGATGTCAGGATCTTCCCCCTGGTTGCAGGGGCTGAGCTTCCCCTGCAGACAGAGCTCTCTCCTCTAACATCTAAGCCTTCCATGGGGCTTCCTGGGGCCACCAAAGACCCCAAAGCTTGAAACAGCTTGTCTCCCTCACTGTGTCTCCCTCCCTCCTGCAACCGGGAGATGTTTTTCCTCCCGGTGCACAAGGTATTTTCACAACATCAGTGCCTGCCATTAAAATGTGCTGCAAACCTGTGCTGAGTGGATGTGGTGTGGCAAGTGGCATCCAATTGGTGTGCTAATTAACCGTTGACATCTAGGCAAGCCTGGATTTTGATCTGCACTTCGATAAGGTTTACAAGTGGACCGCTAGCAGCTTTGACGAGAAGAAAACCTTTATCAGATGCTTGTGGAAGCTGAACCACCGATTCCTCGCCAGCTCGGTCACATTCGTGAATGTCCCCTCCTGTGCAGCAGAAGGTAATTAGTTTCCTTGTCACACTCAGAGTGGTTTGGGTGTTTTCCATCATCACTATCATCACTTTTAGGAGCAGGAGGTGAATAAATGTCAAAGAGTGAATGCGGATGATGGGAGATGCTGAGGTGGGTACCAGCGAGAGGGAAGCAGGAGGATCCATGTTTTGTGTATCTGGAGGCACAGCTGTCTGATTTATCCACTGACCCTTGCCATGGAGGCACAATGCTCAACTGTGAAGAAAAATAGATGGACAGTTTTTTTTATCTGCAGAGATGGTATCTGCACTCTGGGTTGGAGGGGTAAGCAGTAAAGTGTTGGTAATGTCAGGTCAGGGGAGACTGGCTGCCTGCCTGGGAACATTCCCCAGCACTATATCAAGAAATACAGATATATATACAGATATAAAATTATATTTTACTCTACAACGCATGACTATCAGTATATTTGATCAGAAGAAGCCTGTTCATCTCTGAAATTTGTCTCAGCTTTGTATAACAAACATACCAACCTGCCCCAACACAGAATCCTAGAGAGGCGAGCAAGTAAAGACACAACCGGAGCTCACATTAAGTTTCAAATGCCTGTTTTGTCCCTCTTACAAAGCCGACCCTTTATCCCACCCACATCTTTCTTTGCTCCATGCTGTGATCTTGTTCTAACTCACCAGCAGACTGAGACTACTGGACTTGTGCCACTTGGTCTCAGTGCGTCCCCTGGGCTAATATTAGCTAATATGACATAACTAGAAGGCTTTGCCCACCTCTGCGTCTCCTCCTGTCCATGCAGGGAGACAAAGGCCCCAAGAAAACAGGACGGACACCGTGGAGACTGAGAGCCAGGAGGAGCTCAGTGCGTACCAGGAGATGACACCAAAGGAAGCTGCCGATGTGTTGAAGCTGATGGAGGAGTACGAGCCCCTTGTGAACAACTCTGTGGCCTTTGCAGAGCAGCTGAGCAAGGACCTCTATGTGCTGGATGAGGTAAGGGGGTCAGGGGCTGTGACTCAACCAAAAAGAAGGTGCCTGGATGGAATCTCTGGGCATCAGCAGCTCTTTCGTTTGCTGTGGGCCCTTGACCTGAGAGAAAGTCATCTCGGTGTTGTGCTACTTCAGCTCAAAAGGTGTCTCGCACGTCAGGAGGACACTGCTGCTCCCCTCTGGAGGGTCAGGGTTTGTCCTACTGTGTGCTCTACTGGCAGCCAGGCACCAAATGTCTGTCGCTGCTGAGCTTAACTGCCCTTAGACATTGGCTTGCCTGGCGTCCCTCCGACACGCATGGGGACCAACCAATGAAGCCCACCCTCAGTTCTGCAAAGGAGTAAAACAGAACAGAGGCACAGACCCAGCGGCATGGAAGGATATGGAGCCCGTGGACATGCAGCTGTGAGGGATTATGATTCCCGGGGGTGGCACAGGGGTGGGTAAGGGTCTAACTGGGGGCAAAATGAAGTGGGGAGCTCTGGGGCTGGCTGAGGGAGGTGGGTGAGACTGGGGATCTCCAGGATCTCCTCTGCACTGGACAGAAGGTCTCTGTGTCCCACGCAGTGCGAATTAGGACCATCATTTCTGTAGCCACCAGTGCAGAACACATTTGTGTTAGGGCATTGCCTCTGGCCCTTACTGCTCTACAAGCCATGCCTCCAGGCAGGGCAGCGGGCAGCAGCGATCTTGAGCAGTCCCACAGCCTTAACCACACCTGGAAATGATTTATAGGAACGGTCCCAAGGGGAAAATGTGGTGACGATGCCCACGTTGTGTGTCTTCCCCTCCCTGGGGGGTGTCCCATGGGGAGGGTTGGCCTGCCAGGCACCTCGGGGCACCCAGAGCTCCCCAGGCTCCTGCCAGGTCCACAGCCCATGGAGCGCCTGCTCCGGCATCACCATCCACAAGCAGGACATGCAGAAGCAATAGGGACAGGTCCTGCCAGGTTGCCATGAGGGCTGTCACAGATACATCAAAAATTCCTGTTATTTCAGTCTGTTGTTTGTTTCTTTTTTTTTTCAGCTTGAGTGCATTAGTTACCTTGGGAAGGGGAGAACAGGGAAAAGCTGGGTAGGAAGGATAAAGGCTGCTGAGTGCGGAGGGAGGGAGGGGATGAAAATGCATGTGAAAAGGGGGGGGTGATGAAGAGCAGAAAGGGGTCTGACAGACAGGGATGCCTGGAGGAAAAGGAAAGGGCCAACAATGATCCCTACAGAAGGAAAAGCAGCAGCTAGGGAGAAAGAAAAGAGGGTGGAAAATGAAACAGAGCTGGAAGGAGATAAAAAGTAAGAGATAAACTGTAGTCGAAAGGGCCGATGAAGAAGGCGCACATTATTTTCAGACTAGTGAGCTTTATTTACTTGATTAGAGTTGCTGTATTTTATTGCATTTCTGCAGAGGATAACTTTTTTTTCTGAGTGCTGGAGCAAAATAATGGGATAGCTGCTTCGAGCATTTATTTTATGCCAGTATATCTGGTGCTAGGATTTTGTGGGTAGGTAACTGAAGAACAAAGGGAAAAAAATAAGCCAAAGGAAATATCCTACAACATATGAGAAACCACAAACCCTAAATCCAACCTCTTTTAGCTCCAGTATTTGCTGTATTTCCAATTTGTATTTGTATATGACTTATTACACTTGGAAATTTAGTAGTTAATCTGGAAGACCAAACTCCTGAGGTCTGCTCTGCTCTCAGCAAGTCCTACAGGCGCTTTGCGACTGTTTCCCAGCTGTAAAATACCCTGGGAGAGTAACTAATAAATCTCTATTAAGTTATTTGAGATGAAAGGCACTGTCGAATACATTGTTTTAATGCCTTCTAATGAATAAATGTCACTTATTGCTAACACAAATTAATCAATAAGATGTTTCTATTTCTAAGGTTTAATCTATGATATTAAGTGTTATTAATACCAGCAAGTTAGACTCGCACATGCATATATTTAAATGTTTTTTCCCCACGCCCCAGTGGTAACACCATGTCCTCCTCTTACAAAACTAATCGCCCTCCGCTAACCCGTCTCTTCTGGGGATCGCGGAGCACTGCACCGACAGCGAGGAAGCGCTTATCCGCTTCGGAGGGAAGGAAAGCACGGCCGGGGCAGGCGGGAGGCAGCGGGCTCTGATTTTCACATTGGTATTCCTGCGTCCTTGCAGCATCCCAGCACCCGCTGAAAGACAGGCAGCTCCCGGCAGCTTTGTGCCGCTTCCAGCGGGAGAGTTATTACCCTCACCCGAGCAGCGGTTCTCCGGTGAGCCCTTTCTGTCCTGCCGCTGGCACCAGTGATGCTTTGCTCCAGGCAAACGCCCCTGGGTCTGTTAAGCCCTAATAAGACAATCCGGAGGCGCAGCGGTGACAGGCTTGCAGGAGGTTTATGGCTGTAATTTAGGAACATTTAATAAAATGTGAAGCTCCAGGCAGGGTCCCCGGCGTGCGGCTGGAAAGCAGCAGTCTGGGAGCGGGGCTGTTTGCCCCCTCGCACCGGCTTGCGTAGGATGGTTGGGCAACAGGCAAAAGGAGCATCGTTGGTGCTTTTGGAGATGAGGATCTGCCTGCGTTAGCAAGCCCTGCTTCAAAATCCCACTGGCAAGTGAAACCTCTGCCTTCCCTGGAAAAGCTACATCAATTTGCACTGGGGTAGCTTCATCTCCATCCTTTGATAGAGATGCTTTGCTGTGCTTGCTGTGATATCAGGCTTTGCTTTTCCACAGAATCCCTCTGACCTTTCCACATCCTTTGTGAACCTGCCTACCTCTGAAGCCATTCCCCACAGACCTTTCTTTCCCAGAACAACACTACCTTTGTCACAGGAGAGTGCAATCCATGCTTTTTTAGGGAGACCGAAGCCTTGGTGTCCAGGCGTGGGCTGAAGGGAGGCTCTTGCATATTTCAGGAGCTTCTCCATGTTCCTCCAGCATCTTGTCCTACATGGACCACCCCTAGAGTGGAGCTGCCAGCTCATCTTCATCCCAGTAGCAATGCAGGTGGAGCTTGGAGAAGAGAAAGTCCTTAACACAGTGACCGTGGATGCCCAGCATCTACTGCGCTTTCAGACACATTCCTAATTCAGACCATGGGGTAGGTCCAAGCCACCGTAACCTGACTTGGGTTGAGAAGACTTTGCTTCTCTTCCTCCTATCATTTCCCACCGGCAAGCAGAGCACAGGGCGTGCTGGGGGGTGCAGATCCTTCTGTTTTTCGTCTTCATTTAATGAAAAAAGACCTCAGGTAATTGAAATATCAGCAAAGAAAAACTTCTTTAAAAGCTTTATTAACGAAGAGAAAAATAGCAGTCTGGAAGCCTTATGCCTCCCAGGTCTGTGTCTATTGATTGTGTTCTTTGATATTCCGCATGGTACATAGGCCCTGAAAATGGTACAATTAACATTTGGAAGCAGTTAATCTCTAGCGGAGCTTGTCGGCAGCAATTAGCATGCCGTTATGTCTCTACCACCCGTCAAAACAAACACCTGAGATCTCCCTAGGCAAATTGCGCCTTCACTTTCCATATTAGAGACATATATATGTGCATGTCTCATGCATGATTTAGCTGGTTATTAATTCCACTGCCAGAGCAGCTCAGTTGGGTGACACGCTGGCAGCAGTGGCAGTGCCCGGAGCTCTGCTAAACGTGTTGTGACAGGCACTTGGAATGCCATGGTCTGCATAAATGCGCTAGAGCCAGGCAGAAATGGCCAGTGCCTCAAAGCTGGCGTGTTCCCTTACAAATAGTGTGGGATGGACACCCAGGTCCTCAGGGGGCTTCACCGATTGTGGGGGCTGAGGGTTGGAGACTCCATGCAGTGTCCACCTGGGACTTTTCTAGTGCACAGAGGGAAAAATGGGGTGCAGAAGCCAGCAGGGCTTGGTACCCTCTCCAAACCTACAAAGGCTGTATTCTGCTCATGGTCAGATTTGCCCGGTGACTCCGTAGGAACCTCTTTGCTGTGGAAAATGGAAGTCCTCTGAGCGTACACCTTGCTCAAGGAAGAAGTTTGTTCTGCCCTGGCACTTGGGACTTGCAGATGGTTGGTTATATAGCGTTTAGCCAAGCGCAAAGATAAGACATGGACCACGTAGTGATGCAGGACAGCTGCAGTTATAACGGCATCTTGCATGTTATAATGGCAGGGTCTCTGCTTTGACTTGGGAGGGTGAATGTCAGGATATTTGACTCTGAGAGGGTGGTGATCCGTCCCTGCGACAGTGCTGAAACCCTCTGTTTCTCCATTTCACAGGCCAACCTTAGAGCCATTATCTCTTCTGAGAGGCAGGTGACACAGCTGATGAGCTCCATTGACGAGGCCCTGGCAGAGGTGGCCAGAGTGGAGGAGACCTTGCAGATCTGTGATGAGTTACTGGGAAGCGTGAAGCAGCAGATGGACCACATCCACCAGGAAAACTCCTTGCTACATCGCATCGTTTCCAACAAGACAAGGCTGATGGATGAGATCCTCTTCCTCACAGTATGTGGATTTGCAAAGACATAAATCTTCATCCTGTTGAATCTGTCAGAAAAAAACTTTCAGTGAGCTCAAACACTCTGAAAACTATTATCTGTCTGCAAAGGCTACAGAGCTTCTCTGGCCTAGAAATGAGGGACTTTGTTGTCTTGATAATATGAGGACGACCGCATGGCTGGGATGGACTACTGGTGGACCAGCAGCAGCCATGATGTGCAGTACCCTCGTTGTGGTCCAGGGCTGTAAGAGGGGTCCCTGAAAGTTCTCTCTGTGGGCAAGATGAGCCTCAAATAATGTAATGCCAAGGACCTTCCAAATGCAGCTCTGCAGCCTTTCACTTGGGATGCTGTGTTCTGCATTTCACTAGCAGCTTCGGGACCTTCTTCTTACACGATCAGAGGCTGGTGGGACAGTGCTTTTGCCCTTGCACCCAGAGCACTGAGATCCTTCCAGGGATCCCTATGTCTGATTTGTGGGATTTCTTGTGGGAAGCAATTGCCACTGAGGGTAGTTGCTTTCTTCATCCCTCCACATGGTAGCTTTCAGTTTATATCTTTGTACTAGGGAAAACCAGCTCTCATTAGTAGATAATTGCCATTTCAATAGCCAATACTCATTATCCAGGAATATGAAAACATAGTACTTAACGAGCAATTAGAGCCAGAGCATGCAACACTGGCCTCTGGTCAAAGCATGCTCCCATCAACACTGCTAACCTGACATAAAGAGAAACCCTTGGGGACTTTGACTGGGTCCTGGGGCAAACTACACATCTACCATGGGAGGAGCATTGTGGGGACTCCCTGTTGCCCTGGAGAGGCTGTTTGTCCAGGGGTTCTCTTGTTTCCCTTCCTACTTCCCACTGATGGAAGTTTCCCCATTTTCTCTCCTTTGTTTTATTTTTTTCTTATTTTTTCCCCACCCTTGAACGTAACTTAACTGTTAAGTCAATATCTGCCATCAGCTGTGGACTTTGTGCACATCAGCCTGTCTCAGCATCCATGGTGGAATAAGAAGTTTTCTCTGCAGTACCTTACAGCCACGGAGACACTGGGGCAGGGGACAGCATAGTCAGTGGAAAGACTCTTGATGAGCTCTGGGAATACGGGAAAGGAAATTATTTACAAACATAACATACCATAAATGCAAGAACTGTGCTGTAATAGCACAGCTAATCCTCCCTTCCACTGCTTATGGTGACCTCTGTGCCATCGACCTTTTCATTTCTGAGTAACTCAAGCTGCAGTTTCCTTAGCTTTTTCTTTCTCTTCTCCATCGCTTTGCTGCCAGCAGCGATCCCAGAGGTGCTGGTCCTTTGGAAACTCATACTGAGGTTTGCCAGGGCTTCCTCTGGGACTGCTGCAGTTGTTACTCTGCAGACTTTTGTTTCTGGTGGGGATAGAGCAGCAGGGTCCTCTTGATGGACACATGCAGCCTGAAGGTAGCACTTGGCTATTTCAAGCCAGCACCCTTCTGGATGGGATGAGAAAGGATGAGAAGCTGGACGGGCTTGTACCTGTTCTTTTCTGGCTTTGTTTTCAGACCCACCTCGACCTCAGCAGGGAACACTGTGATGCCTTGAGCCGGGCAGATCTTTCCAGCACCAGCAGAGTGAAAGCCTGCATTGCTGCAGCAGAGGCTTTATCAGGCTGCATGAACATCCAGGTCCAGCCCGGTGAGTAGAGAGCAGAGATTTATGCCTGCAGACAGCAGAGCCACCGGCTCATCCACGACCTGTGCTGCTCACCCAGCACCATTCCGTGCTGTCCAATCTCCACAGGTGCCCCGGAACCCCTGAAGGTGTTCCCAGGAATTAGCTCTCACCCTCGCTGGGCAGCCCTGGAGGCTCCCTGGGCAAAGGGGGAAAGAAGTAGAAGGCAGGCACGTATTTGGGAAGCTCAGCAGCAGCACTGAGCTGGGGTGTAAGGTGCAGAGCTACAAACACCCTTTCCCTGCAGTGCACCTGGAGCCGGGAGCTGGGGAAACAGGCTTGAAGGGTCGGTTTTCTTCTGGAAATATTGCTGAAGCTTTCAAAGTCTTCAGCAGCTTTGCCTAGATGCACAGTCAAGCAGGGCCGGGAAAGCCAATGTGACGTTACCTCGGAACATCCATGGAGAAAAATACCTGGGGGGGTTTTGCTCCATTCCTAGAGAAATTGAATCCACTGCAAACGGCCAAGCTGGGGCACCCCCACTCCCCCAGGAGGTCTGCAGGCACCTCCCTCTGGACTGGCTGGTGCGATTTACATTAAAGTTGAGGCAAACTTATGGCAAGCATCTATACAATTCCTCTAAATATTCGGACATGAGGCACCGTTGTCTGTCGTCTGTGTAAACACCTCTGGTAGTTCAAAAAAGGAACTGGTGGAAAGACAAGTTTAGAAATTGTGGTCTCTTGGGGCAACCCAGTTGTCTGTACTTGAGCATGGAAAAAAGATAATTCATTGTAGCAATATCCACTGTGGGTGTTGTCGGAGACCTGCCAGCGAACAGGGACTGGCATGAAACCCCGTGCTTTCCTTGTGAAGAGACTGGGCGTTTGCCCTTGGCCATTGTTGGAGAGATGGGTGTTTTGCAATTATTTTTTCTTTTAATTTAAACTCCCTCCCTCTCTGTATTTGCTTGGTACCGCAGCGAATCCTCCTCCCTTTGTTGGCTTTTAGGTGGTAGTATTTTTCCCAGAACTTGCTCCTTGAAGACCTGTTTTATTTGCCAGTGTGCTGAGTGATGTTGGTCTGCAGCCACGACAGCCCGTGATGCTCCGTACCGCGATATTCTCTCTCTTTTTCCTCAAGGTTACCGGAAACTGCAGCCTGTGGCTGAGCAGCTGATCATGTTTGAAACACTCAAGCAGAACTTCGAAAACTCTTTCATCAGTCACATTACGAGCATCTTCGAGCTGCAGGTGGGCTTCGCTCTTCATGCGGCAGCTCAAAATCCTGGGAGATTTGAATATTCCAGTAAAATAGTACCAACAATATAGGGGATGCCACCGTAAGAGGATTCTCCAAAAGCGTCTCCCCGAAGAGGTCTTTTCCCATGCCTTTACCCTGCTGTTCCCCCCAGCCCTCTGGCCTGTTTTGCAGGCACGCAGAAGAAATCCAGCACAATTCTGCATCTATCAGGCTATCAGGTTCCTTCCCGCGATGGTCATTAATCCTCTGTCCATGAAGATTTTTGCTTTAGATTTTCTTGTTTTACTTCGGGAGCGGTGGTAGTTGTTCGTCTGTTTGTAACATAAAATCCCAGTATAAAAGCCAATCCCTTGATCCTTTGATTAACATTTTCAAGTGCTCCTCTTGCAGTTTAAAAGATGTGGTGGAAATATCTCTGTGGGGAGAAACCTGAAAAAAATGTTACTCTTCCAGATTTCATTTCATGAAGAGAAAAGGAGTGACTCCCAAATCTTTAGCATTATATCCTTAAATCTTTAGCATTTGCTTTCAAGCATTGGCTGTGGGAAGGGATGTGTCTGGCAGGGAACTGAGGGAACTGTGGGATCTCCATCCTTGGAGTATTTCAGACCTCGGCTGGACACATCCCTGAGCAGGGACAGTTTCCAGCATGCTCCTGAACAATGAGCTTTTCTCTTGTGTCTTCTCCTGACCACTGTGCTTAGCTGGAGTATCCCACATATTATTGGTGGGCCAGCTCACTCTTCTGGGCTCAGAATTCCTCCCACGACACGGGATTAAAGCTAGAGTTCAAAGTGATCACTCATGCTCTGCTTCACCCTTTAAATTTACTTCTCAAACATATTCAGAACTGGAAATTTAAGCGGAATAATGAAGCAATTATTTTCCAGAGCTTTCCAAGGCTGTTTTATTTGACCTTTTCTGCCGTTTCTGTTGCTTTAGGGTAACGCTCAGGTCCCTGCTCTTGGTCAGCCCGTTGACAAGCTCTCTGCACCAAGCCATGGACTCCACCATGAGGAACTGGTACCCTACGCCCCGCTCATGGCCTGGCTGAGGAACGCCAACCCGGTTCTGTTCTGTGATCTCCCCAAGGTACGGCTGAAATCCTGAGCAAATATTGCAAACAATCCACCAGGAACAGATTAGCCAAACTGGTCAATTCGTGGTGAGAGCTTGGTTTCACCACACCCCTACCACCCACGAGCTTCCAGCTTTTGGCCCTTCTAGGAGAGTGTCTGGCCAACTTGGCCACATGATGTTGGACCTCTGTCCTTGACAAAAAGCAGGCTGGGACTTTGTGGTGGACATTGCATTGAAGGAAAAGCTCTGAAATGCTAAAATTTGGTCTTTTTGCTTTCATCTGGCCATTTCTCTACTGAGTGATAAGCATTAAATGAATGTGGTTAGTCTTCTACTTTATTCAACATTGCTTTATTTAAAAGGTTCTAGGGAAGGGGCATCCTAAAGTCCTTGGCCTCTTCTGTTAATAGGGACGTTGTTAAGTAAGTGAGCGGGTTCTTTTTATATCACTGAGGCTTGGTTTCTATTTTTCTTGCTGGTTTTTGCCTTTCTGAAGGTCTTATGCACCAAAACCAATAGGTCTGCTTCAGTTGCCATCTACTGACTTTCATTTTAAGTGGGCAGCTGAAGAAAAAGCTGTGAAACAGGCGCTGTTCACAGAGAGATGAGATACACCAGGAATTTCTGTGCCCGTCTTGTCTTTCCAGGTCTATGCCCAGAACCTCAGCAGACTCTATGACCGGGAAATCAAAGCCTTTTTTGAACAAGCCAAAACCTCCTTGTTAGGAAGAAGAAAAGGAAGTGAGTGACTTGCGAATATGACTTTTGTGCTGCTGAGCAGTGATTTATTTGCAAGTGGGTGTCTTCCCCAGGCGTCTTCCCCATATTTTATGCCGTGAATTTACTTTCTCCTCCATGGCCTGGGTCTGCAGCTGTGCGCGTCTGTATGCGGCAAAGCTGACTCTGCCTCACACCAGGCAGTGTTTGCGTGAGTCGTGGCTCCCTGTACAATCCAGTTTCGTTTAGCTGCTTCTCAGAGCTGTAGCTTTTGTGCACCTTCCCTTTGCAGGACTCAGAAATGATGCATGGGTGGCTGAGATAGTGTCCTGAGGAGCCATAGAGAGGGGGACATGGGACTGCCTGGCTGATGCTCGGTCCCTATTTCATACAAGCAGAGCTGGTCACAGACTCCTCAGACGCTTTTTTCCCTGTAAAGAGATGGCACCAAGCCTGTCCCTGAAGACATAAGTGCATTCATAGCAATATTTGTGAGAGCAGAATGATTTCATAGCGAGCTGACTGTGGGGCCGTGTTGTCCCAAGGTGATCATTTCAACAGAAATCGCTGCATCTGACTCAAAATATTCCAGCCGGGTGTTTCTGAAGATAAAAAGAGAAACTGATCTGTCTCCTCTGGAAGTGTTTGATTGTGCAGAAGTCACATTTTCCTTCAGCAAAACAAAGCACTGTAATGGAAAGTTCCATGCCAGCCTGGCCCTGCTTGAATGTCAAAAACCACTTCTCATGGTGTGTTTAGTCTATCAGAACGCTAGCGCGGCTCCTTCCAGCTCTGCACCTACTTCATCACTTGTGTCCAGATCCTGGAGCCAGAGGACGCAGCCGAGGGAAGGAAACAGGGCTGGTGGCTGAGGGATCCTGGCGAAGTGCTCTGCCTCACTGCGGAGGCTGTGCTGGCCCCACAGCAGCCATCATACCAATAGCCCCTGTCCTACACAGCCGCCCTGATATTTGCCCATCCCTTGCCTGCTGGGGCGAAGCCCATGCCATTCTGCGGGGTACCAGGGATGGGCAGGGAACCTGGGCCGCGGGCAGCTGGAGGGAGCTACCCTGAAGCTCACCAGGCTGCAGGATCAGACCATTGCACATGATTTCCACTTCTGTAGCCCTCCAGGGCCCTTTCTCTCCCTTTCAGAACTGGCCATAAAGGGCAGAGCTAATGTCGGGGTGTTTTGTTTTAACCTCATCCCTGCTCTGTGCATCTGTGAAGAACCTGGGGAGTCTCAAGCAGCGACAGAGAGAGCCTGTGCTAGCAGCGACTTGCACAAGGGTGGGAATAGGACGGTGCTTCTGCTGGCAGCTTTTCCCCTGCTGGGGTAACAGAAGAAGGTTCCTCCACATCCCAAGCTCTGCAGCTGTCGGACACAGGAGCACTTCTCAGCTCCCGTTTTTGGGTGGGCATCACGGCCATATCAACATACCCACCACCCCTCCCAGCTCCTCCGGGAAAGACATCGGTCACACATACCAGGAAAATGGTGTGGGACCACGAGACCAAACCATGATGGGCAGTGCTGGCAGCATACGTGTACCTGTAACGGAACACACAATCCTGAAAAGAAAGAAGGAAAATTTCACCTAAATCGTCTTTCGCCACTGGAAAGAAGGGGAAAAGGAAAAACACTCAGGCTTTTTCTCCCCACTACTTGTCTTTTTCAAAAATGTATCCCCTTTGAAGAAAGAAAGAGACAGTAGAAGCTCAGATACTAATCCTTAATTAAAATGTTCCTTTTTGAAATTTTGCTAGAAATGGAAAAAGCAAACACCTCCAGGAAAAATCTTTATAGTCATCGGAAATGTATTTTTCCGTGCCAGAATGGTTTGCCACACCACGGGGCCAAGAGAGGGAAAAACAGGGATCAGAACCTCTCTGCTACTTCCAGCAGAACAGTAGTGACATGATAAAAAGGGTGAAAAATTAAGTTGTATAAGGAAAGTCAATAGGACATTATTACTTGCTTGTAATTTAAAAATGAGGTAACAGGCAATTATATCAAAGGGACATGCTGAAAAGAGATGATAGGAAGTTATTTGTGTGTAATGCCATTAACCTGTCGTACTTGTTGCTATGAGCTGTCACTGATGCTGGAGGACTCAGGAAAGCCTATAGCAAGAAGGTAACGGGAAAATAAAATGAGACGGTAATAATAGTCCTGGGATAATGCTGAGATACAGACTTTCAGAAAAAGGATAGCATTTCATAAGAACTGTGAAGGAAGACACTTCTCCCACAGGGCTGTTGCAACACACGTTGTCACCCTGAATGTCCTTGGCCCTCCTTGGAGGTGCCAGGGACCCAGCAGTGCCGGAGCACTCAGTGCATCACTTGTTGGATCTGGCCTATCCACCCTTTGAAGGCTTTGGCAGCCCCCACTGCTGCCATCTGGACACCAGGGAGGACTCCAACATTCAAGCAGACAGGGATGGGCTGGTGACCACCACCTGTGAGGATGTAACGGCCCTGGTGGAGGGCCCCGAGCAGAACAGAGCACTGCTCCTGTGCTTCCTTTCCAGCTCATCAGGGATGCGGGGTCTGGGAAAAACTCTCCTGTATGATTATGGCAATGATGTACTGGGACAGGACACGGCCAGTTCACGTGTCTCTCCAGGGTTCGCTTGCTTTTGCCATCCCTGAGCTGCTACACAGCCGGCACTGGGTCTTGTCCTTATGGATACCCACCCTACTTGGGAGAAGGGGTGTGCACACCCATAAAGCAGTCATTGTAATGAGATATTCTGGTCAGGACCAATTTGCTCCCAGTTTCCAGGTGTTTTATGCCTCCCTCACCCGGGGACGGGCTCACCGTGCGGCTCCTGCACTCAGCCCGGCAGAGAGGGCACATGGTTTGCCTCACCTGCCACGGTGCGTAAAACTAACAGCTAAAAAAAAGATAATGTTCCTCTCGTACACCACTCTCCTCCACGCCTGGACACAGCGTTTCCTGGGGAAACGTGCTCTTTCTTGCTTAAAAATAGGAATTCCTGATAAGAGGTAATGAACGTACTGGCAGCAGGCAAGCCTGGGGAATTAGCAGCGGGGATGCAAACTCCGATCTGTGGTTTGTGAGATAATGTCACCAAGCGGCATTACCTGAAGAAGGGTGACTGCTTTTATTTAAACAGAAGGAAATAACAAAGATCGTGTATAGGATAAAGAGGCCCTGGTTCCTATTTCCAAAGTGATTGATGGGCTCCAAGCAAGGGACTTTAATTCTGCTGGGCGATAGAAAATAAAAACACACAAGTTTTGTCTCCTCCCAGAGAACAGCTGGGTCTGCTCAGAAAGCCATTAAAATGGGGACATTGCAGGGGCAGAGCTGGCTATTAAAGAAGCCCTTTATGAAAACGGACTTGTTAGGTTAAAAAAAAGATAGTGTAGGGCGTGTGTTGCAGCCAGTCTAGCTGATCCCCTTCTGGAAATGAACTTTGTCTATCACTAATGCCTATATGAGTCCCATAAAACGGGAGTAATTAAAATCCCAGGAGAAAATCCAGTGTCTGTGAAACCCATTGTAGCGATAGAAGGACACTTTGATGTCTACAAGCCCATTACTGCACCGTTATAAATCACCAGCCCGGTGCTGGTGTTGCTCTCGTGTTCGGGACGAGATGTGATGAGTTTTGCCGGTGCTGAGGTGTGCTGGCACCGTGCTTTGCTCCTGGGGGTGAGAAGAGGTCTGGGACAGGTAGGAAGCCCCAGGCTTGGTTGGGGATGCTCGTCCCATCATTAAGGTGAGAAGGATGCTGAAACTACAGCCACCAGCCATATCACTGTAGAGTGCAATTACTAATAGTGGGAATTTTTAGAAAATTGTATCCATGGAGCTTCTGCCAGCTGCAGAAAGGCACCTTCCCTGGGGCTTGGGGTGCCACCAACTGAGATTCACCCTCCTGCCCCTGAAGAACCTGGGGACAAAGCAGGAGGGAGAGCATCACCTCCCTCCAGAGGTGAGGTTGACCTCCTCTTGGCTCAGCAGAGTCAGCAGCACCCTGGCAATGCACACACAGGTCCTTCTGCTGCAGGAGCTTGGCAGCAATGGGCACTGAAAGTGAGCACGGCCTCTCCCAGCTCCCGGAGAACCTCTGGAGACTTCTGCTGAAACGTTTTCTGCAAAATCCGTTGGTCTCAGGCTGTTTTGCAGGGAAGGTTTGGCTTTGAAGAGGTTCTGCAGGACCCTCATCCGATGTCTTCCCTGAGGTTTCACCTGCTCAGTGCTCCCTGGGGTGACCCGCTGCGTGGATGAAAGCTGCAAGGACACTTGCCTGATAACATCCCTCGTCCCGCCTTTAAAGTGTCCCAGGCTCGCTGTAGCTCTCCGCGCCTCATTCTTTCTACTGATTACCATGGCAGTGAATTTTTAAGGTTGAGTCCCTGCCCTCATAAAGGATTATTTATGTCGATCGCTTCTAAATATACCGCCTGGTGATTTATTGCCATGTTTCAGTGTTATGGGAGAGTTTAGAAGGCAAATCCCAAGTTGTTTAAAATTATGAGCCAATAATTAAGTCTTTTCTCCTCATTTTCCCATTCCCTTTTCCAGACTAAAATTTACGGGCTCATTAAATTCTTTCCTGCTTGCTATGGGGAGATGTTTTTTCCTGGTTTTGCCACTTCCCAGCAAATGACATTATCATCACCCATTGCATAAGGCTGGGAAAAAGATTATGAAGCAGCTTATTAATTTTCTCCACGGTTTTAGCAAGGCTGAGGTCGCGAGCAGGGCTGTCTGTCATCTCTCATCCCTGCTCAGCGTGTAGGACATCTGACAAATCCTTTCCAAAGGTAAAAGCCCTGTAGGTAATGGCTCGAATAAGAATATTTCAGATGTTTTGAGAACTGGAGAGCTGGCCTGACTCACGCGGGACCTCTGGGGTTAGTGGAATGATACCAGCTTTTAGAATTAATTAGGAAATAATATGGATGTTTCCCCACTGGTTTCTTTCAGTGAGTATAATAGTATTTTTGTAATGCATATTTCAAAGAAATTTTTCAACTTTTCCACGTAAGCCAAGCACCCGGTGAAAACACTGTGGTAAAAACTGGTAATGTTTCAAAAGTATATTAATTTCCAGGTGAATGTTTGTAATTTTAGAAGGCCAGTTTTTGAAAAAAGCCAACCCTTTCCCCTGCCTGGATATTGTTTTATGGCTGCTTACCATCAAAACTAAGGAACAAACGTTTTTCCTGAAACGTTTCTGACGATTTATGCTCTTTTCACTTAGGATTTTTCACTCCCCAGTCCTCAAGAGTTAGTACTAAGCACTAAATAGCACAGGGGTAAGCATCACAGACAGTGAAATAAAAAAAGGGTGATGAAAAAGAGAGAGTGGTGGATGAGAAGGCAGATAACTGCATCCCCTGTGTATCTGAATCCAACAGGAAAAGGCCAATTCACACATAAGATCAGGCATAAAAAGAGACATTTCAATCTGTTAGAATGATCAAAGGAGCTGGAGAGGCCACGAGGGATGGAGACGTCTAACCACCTACCAACATACCGTGCAGGTCTTCAGGAAAGCTTAGAGAAGCCGATGGCAATGGGGAGCAGGCAGCAGTCTCGATGGAGCCTCCCTGGGAGCAGAGAAGGGCAGGAGGACACACCAGACAAAGGCAACGTCATCAAGGTAAGGTGCTGAGGTTTCCAAATGGCTCACGTGTCCCATGGGTGCTGCAGCCCATCCTGTGGACTTTCATCTGGTTCTGTGTACCTGCAGCAGAAGCAGAGATGTTCCGCACTGCTGACCTGGCTTAGATGTCACTTCAGGTGAACACGGACATCTTCTCTGGTGTCCTCAGTGTGTGCTAGGAGGGTTTTCTAACATGCCCGATGGTTTCTAAGCAGATGTTGGAGCAGGTGCTGAGAGAGCTGCAGCCCCTTTGCACCACGGAGCAGCAGTTCATTGAGAAATTCTTCCAGCTAAGCCAGGACCCTGCAGACCTGCAAGTGCTGGAGGTAAGTGTGAGGACTATGTTCTCTCCAGTCCCATTAGCCAGTCCTCCTTCCAGCTTGATACAAGCCATCAGCAGGCACAGTGGAGTGGCTGCTTACCTCTATCAGATACCTGAGCTCTCCTGGGGTCTCGTCCTCTAGCAGCAGTCAGTGGTGGGGAAGCTCAAGATCTGCTGATGGCAGAGGAGAATTGAATTGATCACTGGATCTCTAAGCATTAAACACCGGACTCCAATATAAGGCAGCAGAAATGAAACCCAGATCTCAAGTTTTCTTTTCTGAGGGAGGGCAGACAGGTCATAATTTCCATCCCATTCTTTCTTGCAGGCATCTGCCGCTAGGGGAGGAGAGAGCATGGCACCTCCAGAGGACCCTCCTTGCACCAAGCCTCGGAGCCAGTACGTGGGTGATGAAATACAGCTGACTGCTCTGACAGGGACATGGTCTGGAGTGTCCTACAGGAACTGCCTGAGCAACTGATGGAGGCATTTTTATTCACTCTTGACCATTCTGGTGTCTACTAAGTGGTCTCAGGTTTGCACCCTGGATAGCAAAAGACCAGGAGGCATTGTAGCTGGGCGTGCAGAGAGGCTGAGCGGAGCCTACTGGTTCTGCCTCTCCCCAGCACAGTGCCTCTGCTTCAGGGTGGAGCAGAAAGCGAGGTTTATATTTCATGCAAAACCCTATGTTTTGTTCAGTTTTATTTCCTTATTAGCAATGTCATAAAGTGAAAATGTACTATGAAACAGAAATCTTACAAAAAATGTCAGCATGAAAACACTGAAATTTTTCGTTTGGCTGTAAAAACAGGACATTTCAATGCCCTCCCACAATCAGAGATGGTGAAAAGTTGAAAGATGACCCAAGCATAAAGAGGCTCCACTGCGATATAAGTGGCTTTGATCCTTTCTTTAGCTTTGCCCCTGCCTCTGCAGCTGGCCATGGGGCCAGTGTCCCTCCCCATTTCATTACTTACTTTATGTTTTGTTTTGTTTTGTTTTTTAGACTAGAAGAACCTACGACCCGGCTGCTGAGCGAGATCTTCAGTTGCCTGGAACCGGAGCTCAGAGGATTTCTAGATGTCTGCAATAAGGTCCACCCATTCGGCTGCTTGCAGGTCCTGGTTACCTTGAATGACTCCGTCTTTGAGATGTGGCGCTCTTCCTCAGCTCTCCCCTCATCCTTCCTCAACGCTGTCCTGGGCAACATGCTGCTCCTGGCCAAGAACAGCTTCAACAAATACATTGTGAGTGTCAGTAGGAGTAAGCCCAAGCAGACTTGGGTGATGTTTGACCACCTCCATTATCTTCTAAACTTCTAACATAATCTTTATTGAGGGCAATACTGGTTTACATCACGCGGGGATCTGGCTCTTTGGTTTTGGGAGGAGTAGACCCTCATTGCATCTACAACTGCGTCTGTGTGAGGGAGGTGGGACACAATACATCTAAGTGCCATCTGTGCCTCCTCTTACCAGGATGGTCAAACCAAAGGGGTTTCCCCCATAGAGAGTACTGGGCAGCTGTGGGAGCGACAGCAGCATGTCAGATGGTTGGAGCCAAGCTCTCCTGCTGGCACAGCAGGACATGCTCTGGGACAAAGCAGCAGGGAGGGGAGTGGGGGCAGGGGTAGCGAAAGCTTGTCAGCATTGGCCAAGGAACCTGTCTCTGAGTCCCTTCAGGTCAAGGGAAGCCACATTTTGACACCAAACGGTGTTTGTGCCAAGGCCTGGAGCTGCAAATCTGCTCATAAACCAGCCTGAGAAGGGCCAGAAGTGGCAGTGGTGAAAACCTCTGCCCGAGGAGCTGTGGGGGTCTGCGTGGGGGAGGGTTGCAGCACTGTGTCTGAGCAAAGAACCACATGGCCGGGGAGACCAGGTACGTCAACGCCAGGAGAGCAGCTAGTGCAGCTTCATGTCCAGCCTCAAACAAGAAAGCTCACATGTCTTCCTGTAGAAGATATTCTAAATGAAGAAAGTAGTACACACAACTGATTACATTGCGTGTTTTCTGGCCTGTGCCTCAGCGTGCCATAAAATGAGACTGGGGCCGCGTCAGGTCTGAGAGTGCTGTGTCTTGTGTGCTGTTGCCAGGGGACCTTGTGCAAAGAGATCGAGGAGGCAAAGATGCCCAGCAAGATGAAAGGTGGGATCCTGCCCTCCGTGAGCCGCTTTGAGGAGTTTGTGGACTTCTCGGAGGAGGTGTTCAGGACAGCTCAGCGGAGAGGGGAGCTGGACAAAGCACACCTCTGGCTGGCCAGCAGCGTCTTCAGCAGCAGTGAGTACAAAGGCTGATGGCTGGATGCGTCAGTCAGACAAATCATAGAATGGTTTGGGTTGGAAGGGACCTTAAAGATCATTTAGTTCCACCCCCCATGCCGATGAGACAACCTAATGACATGTTCACAGCCATGAGTGAGAAGGGCCCCCTCTGTTCTGTATGCACAACGAGCTTCTCAAGCTCTTGCCTTCTCCAGACCAGCTGGCCTGTGTCTGGCAGCGTGGTGAGCCATGCCTCCACTCAGCAGGCTGAGCATGTGCCACGCCGAGGTGCTGCTCTGGCACCCAGGTCAGAAACAGATTTGGACAGGGCTGGACTTGTATGTCTCTGCACCCTTTTGGGTAAATAGTTATTAAATGTCATGACCCCAAAGCTCTGCAAGGCAAGGTGGTTGAAGAACTAAACAACCTGTGATGATGCTCTCTGCTGTTGACCAAAGCCTGACGGAGTCTGCATCTCATCTCCCTCCTGACTTTTCTCTCCATATCTGATTTGTTCCTTTCTTTTAAGTCAATAGTCTGTCCTCAGCAAACCTGAAGGTGAACACAGATATGGTCATGATGGAAAATTTCCACCATATTCACTGCTTCCTGTGCCAAAAGAAGATCCACAGTCTGGAGGGCAAGAAGAGAGAAGCCAAGCAAAGGTATAGTGAGCACATGGAGAAATATGTCATCAAGTACCTGGGCCAGCCACTGGAGAAGCTCAATGTGAGTACAGGGTAAACTGCGCCTTCCCTGGGTCTCAAAGGGCAACTGCCCTTCACAAAATCATGAATTAACTGGTGTTCAAATCACCGCTCCCCAAATCCAGCCTGGGATTATATTAGTGTGTTGTCACATCCGCAGTGTTCTCACACCCGCTCTGGCCACTTGCTGCTGGTTTCACCGTGCAGCACAGTCCCGGCAGGAGCGGGGCTCAGTAGCATCAGATGCTGGTACCAGCTCTGCAACTCAGAGTCCATCCGGCAGCGTGAGGACCCATTCAGCCCTCGCTCTGGGTTGCGTGCCTGCATCTGGCAGATGCTGGCTTATTTTTGCACGGCTGCCTGGACTCATAAGTTTAACAGCTTCACGCTTCACCAGCAGCTGCTTTGTTAACTGAGCTAAGAGCATCTGGCTTTGCTAACTCAAACAAGCATCCCCCTTCCTCTCAGAGACGACGGCTGCTCCCAAGGCCCCTCCTCGCTCCGCTTCTCTGTTCTCACTGGCCTAAAACGTCTCACAGACTGAGATCAGCTTGAATTATTTATAGGGCCTGTTACTTTCAACACGTTTCCAGTCTTTGCTGTCAAACATCTTGTAGGTTTGACTGGAAGATCAGCTCGGTGTCTCATGCTACCTGCAGCCCTGCGACATTAATGGCTTCAAACTCTTCCTCTGTGAGGGAAAGTATAATTTCATTGCTTACAACAAAGCAAAACGAGTAACGTATGAAGGTACTCGGATTGCATTCTGCTCGGGGATTTCCAGAGTCCTGACACGGCCTTCTCTGGCAGACCACATAGCTCTCCAGGTTTGAGCACAGTTCACTAACATCAAAAGAAGTTGCAAAGGGGCCTAAGTAATGTAGGAGCCCATTTCTGGTTTTGAAAACAGCTTATACATTTAGGAACCTCTTTGCCTCTGAAAATCCGTGGGATTTAGGATATTGCTCCACAGCAAAATTGCAGTGGATATACCCAAGACAGCAAACAGATTATTGGGCTGTACGAACAGGAGGGTAGACAGCAGGTTGAAGGAAGTGACTGCTCCCTCTTTTCAGCCTTTGTTAGAGCAGATGTGGGATACCATGTCCGGCTGTAGAAGAGGTTGATAGAGATGTATGTTACATCCATCTGTGATAAGAGGTGGTGCTAAACTGGAGCAAGGCCAATGGAGGGCCACCAACATGGTGAGGAGAGGCTGAAGGAGCTGGACTTGGTCAGCCTGGAGAAGAAACAATTTCAAGGGTACCTAGTAGCCACCTTCCCTAGAAGATTACTGAGGTGCACAGCAGGATGATGAGAGACAACAGTCAGAAAATGTAAAAAGGAAGTTTCCAGCTGGATAGAAGGAAAAAATGACTATAAGGATAATAAAGCATTGAAACAGTCTGTCCAGAGAAGTTGCACAGTCTCTATCCTTGAAGATTTTCAAGACCTACCTTGAGAAATGTCCCAGGTACGCTCATTTGAATTCAGTGTTGAACCTGCTTTGAGCAGGAGGTTGAACTAGAGACCTCCTGAGGTTCCTTCCAGCCTGACAGATTCAGTGTTTGAAAAGCTCACACAGTAAAAAAAATATTTCTTAGAATACCAGGTTGGAAGGGACCTCAAGGATCATCTGGTCCAACCTTTCCTGGCAAAAGCAAAAAGTCTAGACAAGATGTCTCAGCACCTTGCCCAGCTGCATCTTAAAAGTATCCAATGATGGAGAATCCAACACTAACAAATATCTGTCAGCATTGACATTTTTGTGGAGCTACACTGATCCTGCTGCTTTTCTGAAAGCTAGCTGAGGTTTGTATCTCTTGGAGTTGTCATAGCCCTGGGCTCTCAAGCAACAGCCATGCTTGGGGTGGGACACGTGCTTTTGAAACTCCTCCTTACAGAACAGCCTTTTCTGTTTTCATACAATATCTTGGAAGAACTGAGGAAACTTGAGTTTTGCTTTACACTTTGCAGATCCTGGGATCCCCCAGACCCACTTCTGGCTCCAAACCCTCTGTAGGTAGCAAAGCTGTATGAAGCACCAAGGAACATGAGTGATTTTTCCAGCAGTTCCATTGCTCCATGGTGCTACAGCCCTTAGAGATGCTGTTTGCCAGGCAGGGAGGGAAGAGAACTGATGAAATTCCCTATGCCCTGCTTTCCTGGAGGATAAACAATCTCCATACTTCATTTCCACTTAATTAGACATGGGAAGGGGACTGAGGAAAGCGATCAGGTTTCAGTCCTGACACAGGAGTCTGCCTTCGGGCAGCTCACCGGTGAATGTCTCCTTGCCTTTCCAGCACTTCTTTGAAGGGGTGAAAGCCCGTGTGGCTCAAGGGGTGAAAGAAGAAGAGGTCAGCTTTCAGCTGGCCTACAGCAAGCAAGAGCTGAGGAAGGTCATTGAAAAATACCCTGGCAAGGAAGTAAAAAGAGCCCTTGAGACGCTCTACAGGAAAATCCACAAGTATCTCTCCCCAGAGGAAAACCTTTTGCCGGTAACTGGAGTGGGGTCTGGGTGTAACATTACAATGTTTTGCAGGATTCAGGACTGCAAAGCATGTATAGCTGTCACGGGCTGTTGAAAAGTGATGATGGTTTGTTTTTCCTTAGGTGGTGTGGCATGCTATGGAGCAGGAGTTCATACGCCAGTACCAAGAGTTTGAGGATCTGATCCAACGCTGTTATGCAGGGTCAGGGATTGCCATGGACTTCACCATGGAGGACTTGCTGAGCTACTTCAACTCCATCACTCTGTCCAACATGTAGAGGGAAGCCTCTCTGGATGTCTGTTGGGAGCAACTCAGGAACCCTTGTCTGCAGCTACACCTTTAAGGAGCTAAACTCCAAACCCTTCCAAGCTGAAGTTTGATATATGCGGGTCCCATCCTGAACTTAATGCCAGAGTGCCTCTTACTTACTGGTCTTAGGCTAGATCTCCCTTGGGGAAGTGAAGTTCTCAGACACAAATCACAGCTTCAAGAAACCATTATGCAGCTAGTAAAAAAAGCCTTCCAAACCTCAGATTTCTGCCAAACCTCGTGCTGGTGCTGTACCTCTTCAGCAGACCACTTCCCAGTGCAGCTGAATAGTGAAAGACATCTTTTCTCCAGGAACTCTCTCCTTTTTATCTACTCTCAAATTTCACAGTGAACCTGTGCTAAAACAAGAATATTACAACACACTGAGACACCTGGATGTGTGCAGTGTTACTATATCCAGGTATCAGAACGTGCACCATTGCTCTGCCAGCTCTCCAGTAGAGACAGATGGAAGTTCAGAGCTATTGATACAAAAAGTTTTATTGCTTTTAGCTAAGAAAGGATTTACTTACATGTAAAGTGGAGTGGAGCAAATGCTACAGTTCTAGAAATCCAAACTGGTGTCTCAGGGAATTGTCTGTTCTTACTCGTTGCCTTATGAAGCATCCCATAGCAGCGTCACAACTTGCTAATATATTTTTGTTGCTGAAAATACGGCCTCTGTATCTTGTTATGATAATCATGGGGCTAATATACTGTGCATTATAACCATTTCTCTAAAAACTGAAGAACGTGAACTCTTTGGTTCAGTGCAAAATAACAACCAGGTCCCTGATGACATAGGGTCAAGGACCAGGATATCAGTCTGTAAGCTGAAATCCAGACCAGCAGGGTCATTGGTCAGGTAGAGGCACATCTGGAGCTAGGCTAGAGACCAGCACCCCTACACCAAAACTCAGGCATAGAGCAAAGGCCTTGAGAAGAGATTAAATATGCTCCAGGACCCATAGATGTGGGTGGAAGCCCCAGGTGAGGCTGGTCAAGGCTATTAAGGCCCTCAAAGCCCTGTCAGGTGTCAATGATCCTGTTACTAGCACCTGTGGGAACAACTTTGGAAGTTTTAGTAAATAAAAGGTAGTAGGATTTTTCCCAAGAAAACAAGGTTTGGGAGGTCCATCTGCCACTTGTCCTACTCTCTGCCAGCCCTGTTGTATAGCTATTGAACCTCTTCATCTGGAGTGAACAGGACAGAAGAAATCACCAGGACAGTCAGCTCCTGCATGTCTTGTGAAAATCGGGCTGATAAAAGGAAGAGGTGTTGACAGGCTCCTCCAAGTGAGGTTGCAGCGTGAGCTGAGCAGCTCTCTGTCCTGCTTGCCCCACTCCGGGCCAGCTGGCACAAGGCTACTCCAGAGCCCGCAGGAGTGGGCTGTCACCTCTGTTTCAAAAATAAACGAGGTCTGTTTTCCATAATTATCCCCCAGGCAGATTTATGGGCTTCTTTCCCCTTTCAGAGCATTGGTACCCTCTTCTTTTCTGTTGTTTTGTATTGAGACCGGTGGCAGTTCCCCCACTGGAGGACTCCTGAGGGACACCACCTAGGGCAGAACAGCCTTTCGCTGAGCTCCGGCTGTGGGATTTCCACCTCAGCTCTGCCTTCTCAGTGTGAGTGAACTCACAGTGACCTTCAAGACAAGGAAGGCACAAGGGTGGTGTTGCATGTCCTGGAATTAGCTTGTCTAACCTACTCACCCTCACCATCGCTAGTTGACAGTAGGTTATAACCCATGGAGTAGCTTTGGGGGAAATTCTGTGGGCCAACTTGGACAATTAGGGCAGAAAAATCCAACAAGGATGTATGAAAAGGATACAGGCACTTTACTCCTTCCCACAGCAACCCACAGATGTCCTTTCCCTTGACCTGAGGCAAAAAAACATTTTCAGGTATTTCCACACATCAGAGATTCTGGTTTTATTTGGCGTGTTGCTGTACACAGTGAAGCGCGGGCAGCTTGGGTGGAGAAGGTCTAGGCAGAACGATTTTAACACAGAATGTGCTGTGCCATGAACCACTTGCCCGGCAGCTTTTCCGCAGCCTGAGCTACACCCTCCTTTGGAGCCAACTGCCCAGAGAGCTTCACACCTTTCAAAACTCCATTTTATTTTTGGCAGATTTGTTTTTGTAGATGAAGCAAAAGGAAATCTCTAAATCTGCCTCAGGCCACAGAGGACCCCCTTGGACACATCTGTTTGCAGGAAGGGGTGTCCAAACGTGCCCATAGAGGTTCACATCACCCTGAGCCTCCTTTTCTATTGCTTCTTGTGACACGTTGGCTGTTAGCATGGCACCTACAGCTCATACACCTTTTATTCGTGGGACCTCGCAGTGCTCCCAGGAAGCGCAAGTGCCTCGCAGCGCAATAAGATGTCAGCCTGTTGCATGGTAGAAAATAATCTTGGAGGCAAAGAGGTGAAGAGGCATGTTGCACGCTGCCGGGAAGGGGGGGAGCCTGTGGCGGCTGATTGCAAGAGCTCCTCTTCTCCAGGGATATCCTTGCTTCTTCTTAACAGTAAGTCACCCCAGGCTGAGCACCAAGCTCAACCGTGTGCTTTAACAGAGCACATTAACACATCTTTCCTTTGCAAAGAGTGGCTAAAATATCCAGGCTCTTTTTCCAGGATTTTTCAAGCAACTTTGTGGAGTTGGACTTTCAGGTCCTTCGGGTCAAGGTACATCCCTGCGGGGAGCAGTGCTCAGAGCTCCTGTTTCCAGTCTCGTTCCTTCCCCCCCTCCCCATTCTCCGCTGACGTTGCTGCTCGCACAGCTCAGCTCTGGACACAGGAAGAGGACGGCCATAAGGGGACCGTCCGGCACCGGCTTGCCCAGCTCTTTGTCCTCTCTCGCAGGTATTCAGCTTATTTTTGCCATCCAGTTTCCCTGCACTTGTTCACTGAGGGGTTCGCGTGGGAGGGGAGGGTTGTATTGGTGAGGTTTGCTGTGCAGGAGGTGGGAGCTGGAGGCAGTGACACGAGGTACCTGCAGCTTGGGAGCACCCAGGAAAACTTCCTGGGTGGGAAGGACTTTGCAGAGGGACTGAGCCCGGGTTGCTCGGAGGTGAGGTTGTTACGCACCAAACGCCATCTGCAACAAGGAGGAGCAGTGACTTTCTGCTGCCTCTGTTAACGGCTTCCCCCTGTAACTGGTGCAATCACTGGGCACAGTCCAGGTTTTATGCTGACCTTGCTCCTGTGGCAGCGGCACTTTGAGATCTCTCCTTGCCAGCCATTTCCCATGAACTCTGCTGCAGAGTCATAGAGTCATAGAACGGTTTGGGTGGGAAGGGACTTTAAGCCCACCCAGTGCCACCCCCTGCCCTGGGCAGGGACACCTCCCACCAGCCCAGGTTGCCCCAAGCCCCGTCCAACCTGGCCTTGAACCCCTCCAGGGATGGGGCAGCCACAGCTTCTCTGGGCAGCCGGGGCCAGGGGCTCACCACCCTCAGAGTGAAAAATTTCTCCCTGGTATCTCATCTAAATCTCCCCTCTTTCAGTTTGAAGCCATTACCCCTTGTCCTATCACTATATGCCCGTGTAAAAAGTCCCTGTCCATCTTTCTTGTAGGCCCCCTTCAGATACTGGAAGGGCAATGCCAGAGGACGTGAACCCAACATAAGAGAAAACACCAAGAACCACTGTAAACCCAGGCTGTGGAGTCCTCCATACCCTCATGCTGCATCTCCTCAAACCTCTGGCATCAGCCTCACCCTCTGCCTGCTGATGACATCCAGCAGTTTCAAAGCAAATGACAAAGAAAAAAGGGCTTGGTGTTGTGGGCTGTTTTCCTGATTTGTGCCACTTTGTGCTGCATTAGCAGGGGTTTATTTTCCACCTGTTCCCCCCCCCCCCCCCGAGAGGCAGCAGAACTGTCGGTCTTTCCTTGCACAGGGGTGTCAGTGGAGAAGCTGTTGAGGGTCTCAGAAGAGTGAATTGTCATCTGTATCAGGATTTGGGGCTTTTTAAGAGTGAGAAGTAAAGGTATCTAAGTAGAGAGCTGTTACTGATTTGAAGGAAACTTGAGTCCATTTGTCGTTGACGGGCTTGTCGCAGCCCTCCTAGTTTCCACAAACAGGTTTTCTGAAGGTAACATAAACCAAACCCAAAATGAAACGAAAACTTCACAGCCTCCCAAAAATGTCATTCAGGCCACCAGGGCCAAATCCATTTCCTTTTCACGGCTTGCTGCGAAGGTGCTCCCGGGCTCTGGAGAACAGCAGGAACATCTGCGGCCACTGAGTTAAGCAGCCCGGGCCTGCTTTAAATGCGTGTTGATGATCAGGGGTACAGGGATCGTCAGGGTGTCCTTGGAGTCACCACAGGAGGATCATCAGGGATGGGGATGCAGATGGGGCTGAAGTGAAGCAAAGACGTGACAAGTACGTTGCTGAAATATTTACAGCATTCTTAATTTTCCTAAAACTGATTTTCCTCTGCCAAGCCACCATGTCACAGTCCCCGAGCCCTCAGCCATTTGCCCCTTGGGCTGAGTCACACAGTGCAGCCATGTTGGTGGCAAATTCCCATGGTCTTGGCACTCAACAGGGCCATAGTCCCTATCTAATGGTCCATGTTTTATTGCTACATTATATAGCTACCAGAAGAGATTCTGTCCCCTTCCTACAAGACAATAACACAGCACCTTTCCTTAGGGACACCAAGCAGCTGCTTCAGCCCTGGTGTCCTCCTCTCATGGGAATATTCTTCCCCCAGAGACATTTCCTACTGCACTGCCAGGGCCCAGCTTGTCTTCACTCTCTGTCTTTGCTCCAGCTGGATGATCATCCGCACCTGGACATGAAGGAGGTTGGGAGGACACCAGAGGCAGTTGGAGTGAAGGATCAGACACGTGGTCCATCTTTGGTGCACACAGGTTTTAGTGCATTGGGAGCTCAGCATCTAGGTGACATCGGCCCTCAGCAAGGTCACCCAGAGAGTCCTTCAGATCTGGCCCCAGACAGGTGCTTTGACATGCTCAGGTCCCACCAGAGCAAACCGGGCGTCTGAGGCCCTTGCAGGGAGGAGAATTTATTGCTTCTGTACTTGTGCCACCCGCAGGCCAAAAGAAAACCTGTTTGATCTCCATTCGCAGCTGCCTGGACTGTTTCCCTGAGCAGCTGGATGTTCCTAACCTTCATGTTCTGTGGTTTGCATGCTAGTTCCCAGCCCTGAGATGTCCTGGAAGGAGGAGTGTCTGAATCCACCCCCATGTTTCATCCAGTGCCTGGACCACCTTGTATTGACTGTGAAGAGCATTGAGGACACTGTGGCCTTTTATTCCAAAGTCCTGGGCATGGAGGTGGTGACTTTCAAGGTAATATGCGGGACAGGCTCATCTCAGGTCTAGGGGATCTGGAACTGAGGGTGGCAGAGCACTGGAACAGGCTGCCCAGAGAGGTGGTGGAGTCTCCATCTCTGGAGACATTCCAAACCCGCCTGGACGCGTTCCTGTGCCACGTGCTCTAAGGTGACCCTGCTCTGGCAGGGGGTTGGACTGGGTGATCTCCAGAGGTCCCTTCCAACCCTATGATTCTGTGATTCTGTAACTGCAGTTCTAGGCCAGTGGCTGGACCTTGTGGATCTCTGATAGGGTCTCTGGAATATCTCTTTGGAGTAGGGATGGGACGACCAGCATAAGCGGCAGCCCATCAAGCTCTGAGTTTCAACAGAGTGAAGCTGAGTCAGAGGGAAGTCCAAGTCATGCTGCAGAAGGACTTAAAGTGACAAAAAAAAAAGTTTCTTTGAAAAACAATTTCTAGGACCAAAGGAGGAGAACCCTCAAACCCACATGTCCTCTAAAGATGTCTGACAGGCTCTTGTTTTGATATTTCCATTGGCAAAGAGAGGGAAAGATGGTTAACATTTTCAGAACATCCCCAACTTGTCTCCTGCCCAAGCTTCAGGCCACATGGCCTGTTTTGGATGCACACATTGCACCTTTTTAAATTTCAACCTTATGTTCTTCTCTCCTGCCCCATCAGCTCTCTTAAAAACAATTGCACTCACATCTCAAGGCTACAGTGAGCCTCAGTTTGTTCTTCAGGTGGGCAGAGATAGCAGGTCAGTGTCCTGCATATCCACGGGGTCTCAGGACTCAGCTGCCACATCAGCCTGCAGAAATCTCCTTGAGGGTCTGCAAAGAAAAGAGATGCCAAACCCTCCTTCCTCACCCTCTTCCCATTGCCTCATCTTTGTTCCCACTGCAGTGTCAGCCTGTTCGTTATTTGTGTGGCTGTCCCACAGGCAGGATGGACAGTGCCCCAAACTGAAAATGTACATCATTATGGTTTGGAAGCAGCTGCATGTGGCTGTAGGACTTTCTTGGGTCACTCCACATTTCCAGGGATGTCATGGGAGACTCGCAGTGGCCAGTTCATGTCTCGGGTTGCCACAGCAAGAGTTAAGAGTTAGCAGGTCCCCAGGACTTTTAGGACTACACAGGTGAGTGGATGCTAAAGGCTTCCCACCCAGTAAGTCTCATTGCACTGTGATTCTTTTCTCTTGGGACAGGGAAATCGCAAAGCTTTACGTTTTGGCAACCAGGAGTTTAACCTGCATGAGGCTGGGAAGGAGTTTGAACCCAAGGCTCGGTGCCCAGTCCGCGGCTCTGCAGATATCTGCCTTATCACACAGGTGCCCCTGGACCAGCTGCTGGATCATCTGAAGGTGAGGAAGGTGTAGAGTATGCACAGGGCAGTGTGACCCCAGGCGGCTTGAAGCCAGAGCCTTCCAAGTGACACTTTCATGTCGGAATGGGAATGTCAGAATTGTCTCATCCAGCAGCTCATGTTTTCAAGGCTGGGGGGGAAGAGTGCACATGGCCCTGATAAGACTTCCATAAGCATTAAACCCCTGCCCTTATATATATTCCCAGGTCTGTGGGGTGATCATTGAAGAAGGTCCTGTGGCCAGAACTGGTGCCGTGGGTCCAATAACATCCATCTACTTTCGAGACCCTGATGAGAACCTGATTGAGGTTTCCAGGTACAGCACAGATGTGACTGCAGTCAACGGAGGGGAACCCTGACCACAACCCATACTCTGTGTCCCAGCAGGAGACAGGATGCAGAGGCCAGGCTTTTGATGGCCAGTTTCAGGTTCAAGCTTTTATTTTGCAAACCTAGGACAAGTCTCAAATCCCAGACATAAAAGTAGGGCTGCATGAACCTTGGGAGCTTTCCCAAGGCAGCCTGCTCAGCTCTCACCCCTGGGTGTGAGTTTTACTTTTATAAATCAACATCAGTGGAGACTTCATGACCTTCTTGGAAAATCTGTCCTGCTGCTGCTGCACTACTCTCGTTGCTACATTTTTCCTAATGTCTGACACCCCTTTTGCTGCAGTCGAAGCCCCTCATTTCTACACTATCCTCTATGAACATAAAGAACCTGTCATGTCTCTTTCCTCTTAATAGTCACATTTAGACAGCCAAAGATTTCTGTCTCCCTTCCTCTCCATCCGCCTGCTTGGCTTGACTCAGGCTGACTGGCACCGGTGGCTCTCACCGGTGGTTTAAATCCTGCCTGGGAACTAGGAACTTGGCCTCAGTGTCTGACACAGAAAGCACTCCTGAGGTGGAAGCTCTGTGCCTCCTACTCAGCTCTGCATAAACAGTTATACGGTTCCTGTAACCCAGGATGGGAAAGTGCAGAGATGAGATGGCTGCATGGAGGGGAGAGTGTCTAAAGTCAGTGAGTTCACCTAGATTTATGCAGGGATGAGGGGTAAATAAGGCGCTAAGAAGATGCTGGCATCAGGCAGGAAAGATTGTCTGGCCCTTGCAGCCCAGCCTGGTTGCCCTGTTTTCCCATGAGGCAGCAACGAGGCTTTGCTCTGGCCCCTGTACCAGCTGCACGTGTCTGGCCTGCACATCCCAGCTGCCAAGGGAAGGATGCAACCTTGTACTGCAGCTGCAAGGGATTTGCTCCTCCTTTCCATCCCATGCGTGACACATTCCTGTGGACAGTTTGTCTCAGTCATTCATTTTTGGAACAACTTGACCCCCCCATGGCAACATGTACAGAGCTTGGGAGAACCTATGGACCAGGGAGAGCAAGACCAACACCCTTGCCTTCGTCTGTCCAGAAGAAGCATCCAGAGTTGGTCAAGGAGCTCTGGCATGCAGCTGCCTGCATGGAATGGAGGGATGCAGGGCTCATCCCTGTGAGGAGGAAGGTGTGTCAGCAGAGCTGGGGCAGGGGTCTAACACAGCAGAGTCCACTCTGACTCTAACTGATGTGCACTCAGTTACTTGTGGGACTACCCTAGGTTTTCTTCTTTCATTAATTATTTAAAAAGCAGTTCTTCAATTATTTAAAAAGCATAAAACAATAAAGAAGGACTTGGGGGTTTTCAAGGAGTGCTGTTCCCGAGCTGGCCACACCGTGGTAGCAACGTTATCATCACGGAAATAGTGCTGGAAGGCAGAGAGGACTCTTCTGACCTCTGCAGTCAAAATCCTCTCTAAAATTGAAATAGTCCGTGAATTGTACTAATTTTTTTTCTGCTGGAATTTCGTGGGAAATCCAGAATTCTACATGTTGTGAAAAAAATGCAAAGCCCGACAAAATTAATCTCTTCAGATTATCGAAATCTTGTGCCGGCGGTGACTGTAGGGATGAAAGCTGCTCTCAGCTCGAGTTGAACCATTTGTGGGAACTGAAGACAAGAGTTGCCGTCGGAGAAAGCCATGGGCACCTCATAACCTTTACCTGGTGAAGAGAGGCCCCGGTAGGGGACCCCCAGGGAGGGATCCCCAGGGAGGGATTCCCAGGGAGGGACCCCCGAGGAGGGAATCCCAGGGAGGGAACCCAGGGAGGGACCCCCAGGGAGGGACACTCAGGGAGGGGACCCCCAGGGAGGGTCCCTAACGACGGACTCCTAAGGAGGGGACTCCCAAGGAGGGAGCCCCGGGGAGGGACATCCGGGGAGGGACCCCTAGGATGGGACCCCAGGGAGGGACCCTCAGGGAGGGCACCCTCAAGGAGGGACCCCAGCGAGGGACCCCGGAGGAGGGGACCCCCAGGGAGGGGACCCCCAAGGAGGGAGCCCCGGGGAGGAACCCCGGAGGAGGGACATCCGGGGAGGGGACCCCCCGAGGAGGGAACCCCAGGGAGGGAACCCAGAGAGGGACCCACAGGGAGGGACAGTCAGGGAGGGGACCCCCAGGGTGGGACCCCCAGGGAGGGACCCTCAGGGAGGGACCCCCAGGGAGGGACACTTAGGGAGGGGACTCCCAGGGTGGGACCCTCAGGGAGGGACCCTCAGGGAGGGGACCCCCAGGGAGAGACCCCCAGGGAGGGACCCTCAGGGAGGGACCCCCAGGGAGGGACACTCAGGGAGGGGACCCCCAGGGTGGGACCCCCAGGGAGGGACCCTCAGGGAGGGAACCCCCGAGGAGGGACCCCGAGGAGCGGAGCGGCCCCGGCCCCGGCCCCGCCGCCCCGCCCGGCGGCCGCTCTCCAGGGTGCTGAAGGCCGCGGCGGTGCCCGGCCCTCCCGCGGGGCCCCACGGTGGGTCCTGCCCACGGGAGAGGGACGATGCCCACCGGCGAGGGCTGGTGACGGCATTCTCCTCCCTCCAGCCCTGCCTCAGCTTTACCCAGCTCTCTGATGGACAGGCCTTCGTTATACCTGGCCAAGCACTTGTACCAGTGGAGCTCTATCAGTAGTAGCCCATTAATAAGAGCCTTATTAATTTCTGCCGTGGGATTGTAGTTATGGATTGATTGATAACACGGATCCTGCCTGAGTCTGCACTGCAAGTATCCTTTCATTCACTGAGCTTGCTACTGTAAAAACGTTTGTGGAGAAAGGTTTCCTTTTCTTAATTTTAAGTGTCATTTATCTTGGAAGAGCAGTAGGAAGAAGGACAATGGCTCTTTTCTTATTCAGCTGAAAGGAGTAGTTAGGGACCTTGGTGGCACCATACTAACCGCTGAATACCCTCCGTGTCACACAAACTGGTCTATAATTTTCACAGGCCATTTTTTTTCCTTGGCTCTTTTAAGGCCTCGCTTCCCTTGCCAGTGGTTTGGTCCTTCTAATTAGCTAAGGAAATGAAACATTTGCTGTTTGAAACTGGAAATAATGAGTGAGACACTTTCCTGGGCTAGGATACTAGAGACGTTTTCAGGGTCCTAGGCTTGTAGAGGAAATACCATGAATGAAAAAAAATATCAGGTATGCCTTCAGCTCCTAGATGCTCTGGAAAAGGTACTTACTGCTTCAATTGATAAGGGGGCCAATAAAAGAAAAGTCGGACCTACCAGCCTTCCTGTGCCTTCCCTTCTTAATTTTACACATCTTCTGCTGAAATGTGTCAGGATAGCATCTGATGGCACAGCCAAGACATGAATAAGGTTTAGAAGGGTTTCTGGATCTCATGGACAAAATGTATCCTGAAACCTAACTGAAAAGCTCTTTTTTCTGTTCCAACACCAGTAGGTAAAAGGTGCTAGTTCCCTCCTGTCCTGCTCAGCTTCACTGCTAGATGGCATCACTGCAGCATGGTGCAGAAGGCATGAAAATGAGAACGTAGGAACAAATGTTAGGGCACTGAAAACACTGATAATCCATTGAGACGCATTGTTCCCTCCACTGAAGCCCTTCTATATTCTCTCACAAATATTGATTCCCATGACAAATGTTGAGCTTATGGCTGATGTGGAAGGCACTGGCTCTCTGGGTTTCCAGTTCATTGTGCTGTGAAACATGGAATGACAATTTTGGTGATCTCACACCTGACCCAAACCAAGGGCAACTAGAAGCTTGCCATGGAAACTTAGCAAGTATTTGAAATTTGTTGCTAAATGGAGAAACACTGGATAACTTCAATTTGTTGAGAGATCGTGTTTAACCACAGCCAGGCTTTGCTGGCTAATAGCTATTGCTTTCACCAGGAAAAACAGCCTGCAGGGCTCAATGGAAAAATATGACTGGAGAAATCACTGGCCACGGGCCAGCTGGCCCTGTCCTAGCCTCTGCAGAGTTCCCTATCTATTGGCAAAGCTTCTGTATTGCATATGTTCAGATAAATACTGAAAACCTGATGGTCTACATAGCATAGCATTAAACCTTTAAGCAGGAAATGAATTTACTTCAATTCTTTATTCAGAAAGATTCAGTGTGAATGTGCCAGACGCTGTGAGAGAGTGGATTAACAGGTGGACAAACAGTTTTGCTTTGGCTGGGAAATTCTCTGCATAAACCACTACCAGTAAGCTAAAAAGGAACTGGCCCACATTCCTTCTTGCATGTCTAATCCTATCTTGGTCCCCCTCACTTTCGCAACAAATTCTGTATCTATATCATAGTCATATTGGCAACAAGTCCTTTGGATCAGCAATCACAGTATTTGTTTAATGTACAGAGGAATATTGCAGGGTTCTTCATCTCACTGTTCAGAAAGGGTGCAGGGTAGGAAAGCCTTTCAGGAATGCCAGTACTGATTTCATCCCGGCTGGAAAGACGAGTTCAGAACTGAGTCTCAGTAAGCCTTCCCTCCTCTCAGTGGAGAGAAACAGGAATTTCCCAATGTGAGTCACAGCCGTGTAAGTGCCCAAGTCACCACCCAGGGGTGCCCGTCTCTGCACAGACTGTAGAGACCACCTCTGGTGAGCCAGCTCTGTTAGGTGCCTGGGTGACCTGAACAAAGCCAGGAGGATGAAGTAGCACAGCCCTTGGATTGGCAGGGATCACCTCACAGGAGGCATAGGATGTAGGTGTAGGACTGATGTAGGGTTCCTCACCTACCAATTGCCTTCCATTCAGAAAAGGCATATGGGTTTTAAGGGTCTTTGAACCATCCCTTGTACACAGAGAAGTGACAAACGCTTCCCAAGTGCTGGAGAAATGGGAGGCTTTTACTGGAAAAGAAAAAAAAAATCCCTCTCTGCCTGAGAGTTTTGCAGGCAGGGCTGTTTACAGTAACTGATAGATTTTTCATCTGGCCAGCATGACTAACTAACCATGATCTGAAAAGTGCCCAGAAGAGCAGTAAGAAAAGCACACATTTTGCAGCTGAACTTCCTCTTCTTCCCAGACTCAGCAGTTAGGCATTCTGTACAGAAATACCTTTGAATGTGGCTTTAAAAAATATCCAAACACAGTTCCTTTTGGGGAACTGGCTTCCAGATGTTGCTCCAGGAGTCTCATAGACTTCCATGGGATTATTTTTTTTTATTTGTAGTGGCCTTTCAGCTACTCAGACAGCATCAACTATGAGTTGAAATTTAATCTGTGTACTAATTACCGACACAGACACACCTCCTGCCTTGTGGACTCTCTTGTTTTTAAAGCATCTACTTTAACTTCAAGGGGTGGGAACATTCCTGTCATTGGAAATTAATAGTAAAGCACCAACGAAGAAAGGAATCAGATTTTCACGAGGACAAGTCCCTTCTATTAAAAAAACCCCAAGCTTGCTGTTCCCTCACAGGCTGCAAGCCAGCTGGGAACTGTCTGACAGATTCTCCAGGTTGTCCACCATAGTGATGATGGTTTCTATTTTTTCTTCTGGAAGCACATGAGAGGCGTTGGATCGAAACTTCTTCAGGAGTGATTCTTTGCTCAGAGGCTTCCTCCAGTGCCCATAGAAAGTGTCACATTTGCCTGTCAGGACATCCCCGCTGTGCAGGAGCAGTGCCACCTCTCCGTACATCTTGTCAAAGTTGGCCACATTGTCTTCAGGGTGCTCCACCACCACTTTGTCCAGCAGCTCCCTCAGCTCCTGCCTGTGGATGCTGCTCTCTGTGAAGGAGCTGAGGCCCACTTCACCATCCAGCAGGGCAGTACAGGCGTTGAACTGGAAGGAGTGTCTAGCCTGGTGTTCAGAGCTGGGGAAAGGCCGATTGATGTACTTTGACACTGGGATCTTCAGAACAATGGTGCGGATCAAAGAGGGAGAGAACGACCCTGCATAGTTGATGAAAAGGTTCCGGACAGACAAGGCAGCATCCACCACCCAGTGCATCCCCAGGTGGGCTGGGAATCGCTTGAAAGCAATATCCTGCTTCTCCAAGAGGAACTCATGATTGTCACTTGGTGTGGACAGTGGTTTTGGTTGATAGACACTGTAGAAAGCACTGAATCCTGAACAACCAGCGATATCATCCAGAATTAAGGGGTTAGCCTCCATCCCTCGGGCGGCCAGCAGTGCTGCTTCGAAGCCCAGGCGGGTGGCATTTCCGATATGCAATGGCTTGGCTTGGGTGGCTGCGTTTGCCATGGGTGCCCCGGCAAGCGATGCAGCAATGCCCAAAGCGTGTGCGCACTGGGCCGTGCTGAGAGAGAGAAGTTTTGCAGTGGCTGCAGCACTACCCATGGTACCGACCACCAAGGGAGGGTGGAACCTAAAGGGGAAATCACAGTTATGAGCATCCCTGCCCGCTTGGCACAGGGAGCACCCCAGCACCTCACCTACAAGACCTGCCTCCGGGACTGGAAATGAACTCCCAAGTCAGCCAGCGGAACTCCATCACGGCTCTGGTGCAGGTGGGATTCACCTAACGCAAAATTTAGCCATCTGCAAACTAAGCGTCTACTTGAAACTTCATTGGAGACAACAGAGTGAGCTCAGCAACTCCAGAAAGCAATTTTTAATTTTCCCTAAGAGTAGGTGGCACAGCTTGTGTCCGTACAGCCAAACTTCCTCCCCCCAGACAAATAAGGTGGCCTCATCCAACATGCCCAGGGGTAACAGTTCCTGGTCCATGTTATGCCTTGGACCACACCACGGCACTGCCTGGTGAATGGCACTTGGCACAGGCAGAAATTGTGCCAGGGACTGTGCCCGCAATTAAGCTGTCTGCATGGTGGTAAGGCCACTGCTTGTCCTGGTTATTTTAGATGACAACACTGCAGACTCAGCGGTAGTCCTCTTGTTGGCTGTTTTTAAGGCAAGATCACTGGAGGTCACCAAATGAATATGAAACAAGTGGTGTCTCATCAGCTCTGGCAGAACTGGCACTTGGATCTCAGTAGGGCTTTACCCTGACGCTGGCTTCAGCTGGACTTAAACTAACATATTGAAACCCTGAGTAGGCCTGTAAACAGACTCACCAACCCTATTCCTACTCAGTGAAAAAAAGGAGGTTTACCTTTTGGGAATGTTGTGAGCCTCAGTGGAGAAATGCATGAGCCTTCCTTGCACTTCCAGGCCCACATTAAATGCCAGCAGGAAATCCATGCCGTTGGGCTTGGCGCCTGGTGGTAGCATCTGGGAAGCTGCCAGAAGAGCAGGCAGAACAGCCCCTGATGGGTGAGTAGCAGGGTGCCAGGTATCATCAAAGTCCATGGAGTGAGTCTGCCAGAGAAATGGAGGTAAGGACATGCTGGTGTAGGGGGCTGGGAGCTGAGGTAGCTAGAGGTCCTTGCTGATTTTGCTGGGGCTACGTCTGTAACAACGTCCACCCAGTCACCTGGTGGTCCCCAAGGCGGCTGTCTTGTCCCTCTAAAAGCAGCATGGAAGACTGCAGAGGAGTCCACAGCTTCTTGTCCCCCACTACCCCTCCCAGGCACCAGTCTGCTTCCTATAATACTAATTAGTGTCTTTGAAGGCACCACAAAGCAGAGCTCCTCCTGGAACTTCTTACCGCAACTCCGTTGGTGAACGCAGCCAGCGTGGGGGAGAGCTTTATGCCTGGCTTGCCATAGACAGAGCTCACGGCAACCGAAGAGTACAGCTCCTGCGAAAGGGGGAGAAATTCAGGTGAGGACCTCGAATGAAGCAGTGATTGTGTGATGCTAGAACACGCCTCTAGTGCAAGGCAGAAGTCCTCCATCAGCCATGAAATAAGGCCTTGGTGGTGATGTCAGGGTGGGACCACATAACGACATGGCACTATGGGGCTGTTCCTACCCGGCAGTACTGCAGAGCAATATCGAACACGTGCGTCGTGCTGCCCACGAGGCCAACCCCAATGCTGTCAAGGATCATCCTCTTGCTTCTGTGGCGGACGGTCTTGGACAAATGCTCGGGTTGAACTGCATAGATGAAGGAGGCAAAGCTGCTGGTCACGGTCTCCTCCGGAGCGCTCCTGGCCACCACTGCAGCACCAAGAGAGAGGGGAGGGGGTAAAGACACATGTGGGCTATGTGCTGACAGCTCACAGGTCTTCACCCTGCGGTCTCACTCAATTCATTGAAGGGCAAAGGCAGGTGGAGAGTGCAGGATCTGCCCAGCATGTCCCTAGGGTCCCATGGCTGCATACAGCCCTGCAGATTTGGGAGGTGACATACAGCTTCTCTGTGCTGTCCCAGACTGTGAGCCTTCCCCTGAGAATGCCATCTCTGGCCAGAGTCACCTCCTGTGGCTTCCGGCACTTGTCAGAATCTAGGAGAAGAGCACCATTGCTCCAGGCTCCCTCTATAGAGGGTGGAGAGATGCTCCTTGCGAAGGGACTGGCATCTTCTCTACGGGGAAGTGACATTTCTCCCTCATCGCCAGCACAGGGAGCCCAAGGCGAGCAGGCTGGTGCGAATCCCATCCCTCTCCATGGCCTTCCAAGGGTCCACAGCACATCCTGGCTCCTACTGCCTTTGCATGCTGTAAGGACTGCTCTGCGCAGCTCCTGGGGTGGCTTCAAGAAGGTCCAAGTGAAGCAGTTTCAGGGATCAGCCACATCCTCTCACCCTGGGGTTCAAGCAGCCATCTTTTGGGGTGGTCAATACAAATTATGTCCCTTTTTCTGCAGAAAAAGCAGAGCACGTGCCCTGCTGCCATACCAGTTGTGCCCTGTTGGGAGTGGATCACACGAAAACAAAACTTCCTATAGCTTCCATTATTTTTTGGCAAGCACGACTAGCCCCAAAGCCTGGATTTATCCAGAAGTTTGGTCCTACAAGGCACTGAGGTGTCTTGACTCAGCCAGCAAAACTCTTAAGCCCTATGCACTCAAAAGGATGCTAGTGCTTAAAAAAAAGGCCTTTGTGTGTCCTTTCATAGTCGAGCTGAGGATTCAGCCCATGCTTCAGAAGGAGATTAAACCAGAAGATCTCCTGAGCTTGGTGTTTGAAGGAAAGCTTTTCCTGTCTCTGAGACAAGAAGCAACACATCGAGCTTCCCAAGGCAAAAGCGGTGCCTGTATTTGTGACCTGTAAGGCAGAGCCGGGCAGACAGCACAAACTACCGGCGTTTTTGGATTTGGAGGTCACCATTCCCAAATCTTTGGAGTGTTAAAATTCTGTGGAAAATATCCAGTTTGACACCATTGTAGTTTTTAATTTCAGTGACAAATTGCTTTGTTTTGGTGAATTTATAATTCATAGGATTATAATTATTGTGACCCATAATAATTTATAAGATCATTTTCAGAGTGCACATGAGAGTAGAAAAACTATAAAATTAATTACAGCTAACATTTGCATGGTTGTGAATCCATAAATATATATGTATATAAGTATGGGGGGGGTACAAATAAATGCACACAGATGAAAGACGGCATCAACGTCCGAATGAAACTAACTGCATGAAAAAGTCAAGACGAGCGAAGCAAGAAAATAAACATACTTTGCTTCAACATCTTACAGGAAACCTCATCAAAATCAGCAGGTACGTATGACACTTTATTTTTTAAACAGAAAATACCCCAATGAGAAAAAATGACCATTCCCTAATTTCACTAGCGTGTATTCATTCCTAAATGTCACGCCGACTGACTCACAGTTTGCTTGCAAATGTATTTGGACTCACCTAGAGCCTCGGAGTCTAAAACCTACTTGTAAACACAGCTGAGAATGTCATCACTGCTGTGACTCACTGAAATGAAATCCGCCCCTCGCAGCGGCTCGCCGAAATATATTGCTATAGGAATCTGTACCACTCAGCAGTTTGGAAACCTTCTGCTGACAGAAACCTGTGTCCTCTCCGCGTGCTCGCAGGGCATCTCCGGCGCAAGCGACGGCACCAACGGCCTCGCGGAGGAGGAAACAGCGGAGTCAAACCAGACCAGAGAGGCTGGAGGAAAATCTGCTAGAATCACAGGGCACCCATAACACTTTGATTGCTTCCTTCCCGTCGTTAAACCCTCTTTGGCGCTTCAGTCGGCAGCAATACTTTTTAACCCTCCCGTTAAAAGCATTTCATTTCTCTGGCGTTTTCGTCCTGGTATGGCAGCCGTGCTGCAGAACTTAATTAAAAAAAAAAAAAAAAGACTCTGTCCAAGAGCAAATAGATCTGCGTGGTCATTGTTGTTTCTCTTGATCTCGAGTGTTCATTAAGTAAGATGCATTGCATTTATGGTATTAATAATTGCATTTATGGTATTAATAACACGATAATTAGTAAAATTAATAATTTTAAAATAGGTTGTTAGACAAACCTCCAATAGACCAAGTGGCTGCACAGCAAAGCATTGCATTTATGGTATTAATAACGTGATAATTAATAAAATTAATAATCTTAGAATAAGTTGTTGTTAGACAAACCTCCAATAGACCAAGTGGCTGCACTGCAAAACTCTGCTCGGTTTGCCTGAAGCAGGGGAGCAGTGGCCGCGCAGCGTGGGATGGGAGACCCGCAAGGTGAGCCCTGACTCACTTGGAGCAACGCTAAGAGCAAGATCAGGTGTAATAAAGAAGTAACGATAAACGGAGGAGTCCAGGAGCTGAGCAACCCGATGACAGATACAATTTAAATATCCTCCATTTATGGTCAAAGAGTAAGAATTTGGAAAGTCTGCTTCTAAATCAATTAAAGTTTGTGTTTTTAGCGCAGGACTAGCAACATTTTTACCACTTGTTACAACCGAGGGCAATAATCACCACAAGACCCCCCCAAGCCCATTTTGTTAGCCGAGAATTTGAGCAGTTTATCTCAGTGCACTTTGCCCAGGACCTTTTTTTTTTAAAAAAAAAAAAAAAACCAAATAATGACATAATTATTTTGAGATGCTCTTTAAAAAAGGATAGGGAATGCTGTTCTGCCGATACAAACCGTGAGCAGCAGTTTTATGAACTTGCCGGGAGCTCGCCAGGAACTTCTGGGATTTCTAGAGTAAAGACAGAGAAAGAGCATTTGTCACCGAAGCTGCTTGAACTCTTTCAGAGCCGTTTTACTGGTTGTGCCTCTAACATGGCATTGTAAGACACTCACAGACCAAACGAGCGGATAAAACTAACTACATATTTAAAGGAGAAAAAAAAAAACCAACCTATTTTCCACAGCTCGGTCCAGCAGGGGTGCCAAGAATAGCCAGGGAAATAAAGCAGTACAGTAGAAGGGGCAGCACAGTCTTTTCAGACCTACCATGAAATCCTCTTACGGCTGCGAGCAGGACCAGCTCAGGGTGGACACAAGGAGAAAAAAAACCACACAGCACGTCCCAATAACAACAACCCCCCCCGCCACGGCACCGCGCAAAACACGTTTGGGATGCATAAAAGGAACAGGCGTGGAAGGGACAAGTTAGTAGCTATGAATAAAGTGTCTGTGAAAACCATCTGATTTTGTTAGTATTGGGGCAGGTTCCCATCTAATGTCACGACAATTTTGACCAGCTGAGGAGCCGCCCGGAAAACGACATTACCTCCTTAAAGTGAAAAGGGAAAGATCAGAGATGGACAGGTTTGGTACATGCAGTAGCAGTTACCTGTAAGGTGAAGAAGACCATGCTGGTGGCTGTCACCACTGCTGGATCCCCAGCTCTGCACTGCTCGATTCGAGGGATGGGAGAGGTGTCTGTCTGAAAGGTGCTTTGGTGTCAGGGTTTATATATGCTTCTGAAAGGCAATTTGCTTTTTGTTTTTTTGCAACTGAATTTCAAGTGTGATGACATCAGCCTCTGGGGACCGAGAGGGTGGGGGGAATAGATGAGGAGGGGTGGTTTTTTTCTGCCGAACAGAAGGGAAACCCCCCTGGTTTCAGGAAATAAAAAAAGATTTAGGACAATAACTGACAAAGTTCAAGGAAATTCCTGTCTCCAAAATGCCGCAGGTGCCAATGTGTGAAGCAACTGGCCCCAGGCTCCTCCTACAGAGGAGGACTATAAAACTGGTCGTTACCAGGAAATGAGAGGGACAAGAGCATCCTCCCATTGAGCTGAAGTGTCACCAATCCAGGTAATCCAAGCCTCGGAGGGAGAAGCGTGGCATTGGTGTTTTTCTTTGATGCTTTTCTTGAATACATTCAGTGTTTTGTCATTTGGCTGAATCTTTCCGTAGCTCTCCTTCTTCTCGATGCTCAGCTCTGCGATGTTGCCTGCCATGTGCTGCCGGTTCATTGAAATGTTAGTGCAGACATGGACTCTGTAGCTTCCAGGGGACGTCGGGACCCTTCATTCCCAAATGAATGTTTGGACCCTGGGGGAACGCCACGGCTCTTTGCTTTGTCCAATAGTCAAACCTGGGGACATTTAACATGCTGCATGTTATTTTGTACAGAATAACAGGTGGGTGTGATACACCTTGCATTTAAAACCCGCCTGGATTTTCCACTAAATACCAGGCAGCCCCTTGGTCACTGCGAACGTAGCAACGCATCTCAGGCAACTTCGTGCTGTGTTTCACCAGAGGCGAGTCAGGGTTGTGATATTTATTCCAGCTGTGTAGGGTGGTTGTGCACTGTTAATCTTGCTGTGTGCTTATCCAAAAAGAATTGCATTTCATTCTCTTAACGTCTTTATCTTGCGAGGCACAGTATTTTCTCAGAGCTATATAAACATTTGTTATCATTAATAAGGCAGGATGGAAAACTAATCACAAAATGCCACTGGGGAATAAGTGTCTGAAAATTTAACGTTTTGGTATTTATGTATGTGTCCTAGGGTGTGCTGAGCCTTGCTCCAGCCTCCTGTGGGGACAATGTTCACGCACCAGCATATTCCCATTAATATTAGTCAAGGTAAAGCAGCCCAGGCAGCAGATGTCAGTGCAAAGTAGACACACGCAGTGATGTCTGCAAAGCCCAGGTATAACAGCGAAGTGGAAAGGGGATGCAGAGGGGAACGACCTTTTCTGGAGGGGGTAAAGGGAAATTATTACTTAGACGACTCTATCATTCTATTGCGAGCCAGGCGGCAAGGAAAGGAAAAGATGTTCAGAGGCTGCAGCCCAGCTGGCCCGCCGGCCACGTGGGCATGGCTGGGAGGTCATGCTGCGGGGAGAAGAGAGAGGACCTCACCAGCCATTTCTGCAAACCCCTGGCTGAAGAATGTCAGGGGCAAGCAGGAAAAGGAAAGAAGGTGGAGGAGGCTGGGTGAACGAGGGGATGGCTTTGGCTTTGCCCTCCCTGCACGAGGGATTTGTCCAAAGGAAGGATCATCCTGGGCTGCCCCATCCGTTTGGCAGAGCCGGCTCTGAAGGGTCTGGCAGTGCCCCAGGTCTCCAGGTGCCTCCTGACCATGAGGAGGTCTCCACACTTGTGGTTTCCTGGTGAGTGGCTGTGCTGGCTGGTACCTGGTGTGTACAGAGAGCCACTAACCCCACATGGTAGAAAGGGACCTCCCGTTTGCTCCTCTGCCCCCGCTGCCCCCCATTGCCTGCGTAACCTCCGCCCAAAGAGCTCCTTCGCGTCAGTCCCAGCCGAGGACACCCAGCTGGCGGACTTCAGTGCAAGGGAGAGACTTGGTGGGAGATCCCTCCTCGCTGCATTGCACAGAGTGGGGAGCAGAGGTGTCACGTTGTCCATTTTCTGTAGTGCATGCGGGGAAACAGGTCCTTACAGAGAGCCAGGGGCAGCAGCTGCACGAAAGGGACAGTGACCGAGCAATGAGGGGGTTTATCCCAGGGACAAACAAGGCTTGGGCACACTTTGAACAGAAAGCACCTCTGAGTGTTTCCACGCAGATTCTCATTTCTCCAGGTCCTGGTGCAGCCCACAGCGTTACCAGTGCTGCTCCTCCTGCGAGAACAACGAGAGGGGATCAAGTGTTTGATGTGTCCTTATGTTGCATGAAATAGGGGAGGGGAGGCAACACACAAATGCTGAAATGGTCTTCAGACAGGGAGCACAAGTCTGCGTTTGCGGTGCGTGGGGGCATGCTGTGAGTGGGTGTGAACAGAGCAGCTCTGAAGCTCTTTCTAACCCCGAAACCTTCTCCTCCCAAGAGAAGTTCCTTCATCCTCCTCCTTTTCCATATCTTGATCTAAATCCTCTCACATCCTTTCCTTTTACACTCCTTAGCCTGATACAGCATATTCTGGTATTTCTTTTCCCCCCTTGTCAGATGTCCTATGAAGGATTGCACAGCAAGCAGAGGCAGCCAGCCCTATTAGTTGTGTCTCTACATCCTTCACCAAACCACGCTGTATGTCGCAGGCTCTAAAACTGCTGCCACGGCTGGTTAGGCAGGAACCGCCAACAAAGTGAGCCTTGGCAAATTGCAAACCACTTCTGCGAGCCAAGCAGTCACCCGGCCAGCCCATCTTCCTCCAGAAAACCCATCTCCTCCTCCCCTAGAGAGCGACTCAAAACAGGGGCTTGTTGCAGCGTGCCTAGAAAGCCACTGTCTGAGCTATTTCAGAGCGAAACATCTGGAGGGACTTAACGTTGTGGCCCGCCTCCAAGTGTAACCATTGAGACCAAACCGCTTATTTATATCTGAAAGTCACTTAAAAAAAAAAAAAGACAACGTCATGGACTCCACAGGTAGCTGCTCAGCTCTTCCTAAGAGTCCATCATTTCTTAGGGCCTCCTTCATGTCAGTAGTTTATGCAGATGCTTGACATTAGAAGAGAGTGTTCCTCCTGCAGAACTGTGATTTGGCACATCTCTCTTTCTGAACCAAAAAATCTAACCTTAGCACAACCAAATAATTGAATGAATTAATTGTCCCCCAAGGTTCACTTGAAAGTTTTTACCCTTTCCACATTTCATGAGAGTTTAAGTTGCTGAATCAGTTCAGACCTGTTAGGAGTCAATTTACCTTCATTCTTTATTTTTGTGATAATGACACCCTTTAGAGTAAGTAGAGAGAAGGAAAACATGGGATTTGTAGTGTAGCAAAGGAGTCAAGAGGCCATTGATGTTTGCAAAACGTGTATGTCTGCCCAGAAATACTGAGTGTTTAAGAGTAGACCCTGGGATTTATGTTCGTTAATATTCACAAAACTATTTCTTCTTTGAGTGCTTGCTCCTTCCCTCCTCCTCACTTCCCATATCAATAGTAGTGCCGCATGCTTTCCTTTCTTTCCAAAAGGCTTTTTGGAATGGTTGAGAACAGGATACATCACTGTCTCCTTTTCCAGCTCCTTTAGGTCATAAAATGTTCTAAAACTACCAAAATAACAAGAACATTGCTGTTTTATTTTCATCTTTGTTTCCTAACAAAAACCTCCAGAGAGCAAACTCCAGCTCATGGTACCCAGGAGTGCAGAGGAATGGAAATGTGGGGGCTGCCTGCAAATAGACGAGTTAATGGTAGAAATATGAAGGGTTTGAAAATAGACTATTTAGTCATTAGGGTTTCAAGAAAGGGATGGAGCTGGAAAATTCCGTCTGGAAGGGAGACTGTGTATGCGTGCGTCGTGCCTGCCTGTTTGTCTGTAACAGTGGATAAGAAATGTCCTGGAATGGCTCAAAAATACCTTGTGGGTTTCGTCTGAATGTTTGTTCATTTGTGTTAGGCTATTCATTCCTCTCCATCTCGAGCAGCCTGGAGAAGAGGGGGCAGGAACCATCACCACCACCTGCAGCGCTTTGAGGCACCTAAACATGTTTTTGCCAGAAATCCTCGTAGCCTAAATAGGTTGTGTGTGTTTTTTCTGGATAGGACTCTGGAAAGTAGGCACCTAAAGTTCTGCTTTGAATCGAGCCTTTGTTTGGAGCCACGAACGGGGAGGCTCTATGGAAACACCTGAGCCTGTCACCAGTTTCTCCCTCCTTGGAGCAGGGGCACGGCTCTGAAGGCTGGCCGAGCGCCCGAGCCAAAGCAGTGCTGGTCTAGACGCCGACGACGGTGAGGTTGTGGGGGTGACCGCCGACATTCTTGTTTTGTCTGGAAGGGCCATGGCGAGCACGGCGGGGTTCGCGGCTGTCTTTTACAGCGAGCCGGCGGTGCTGGGGCTCCTCGCGAATGTGGTCAGTGCCTTCCTCCTCTGCCTGCAGAACTTCACCGTGGTGCACACCGGCCTCAGGCCACAGGAAGCAGAGGACATCCTTGCAGGTGGGTGATGCTGCTCATGGGGGACACCGGGGATGCTGGTCGGTGGCTCTGGACTCTTCGAGAGTCATCCCCATGGGCCAATGGACAACATTGGTGGGACAGGTGGGGAGATGTGGGCTTTCTCCAATGTACAGAATGTCTGTGTGCTCCCTAGGATGGCTGCTGCTCCTTCCCCAGCAACTCTGCTGGGAATCTGGTCCAAACCATTCATGTGACAGTCCCCTACTTTCATAGAACCAAACCCTCATGGACCCACTCACCATACTGAGCATACCAAGGGGCTCAGTGGCCATGCACCAAAGCTCAGCACAGAAATTTGTCATAAAGGTGGGAAGAGAGGGGAAGACAGGGGCCGTAGGGCTGGTCACAAGAAGACTGTGGGACCTGCGGTGGGGTGACCCCCAGAGCTTGGAGACACAGCACTGCTTCATGCAACTCAAGCCTTTTTGTGGTTTGCTTCCTACCTGACCTCTTCATGTGTCTCTCAGGTGTCCACCTCATCCTGACTGGAGGCTTTGTCCAGCTCCTGGCAGGATTCCTTGCCTTCCGGAAGTATGACCACCTCGGAGGTGCAGCCTTTCTCACCTTCTCTGCTCTGTGGAGTAGCTACGGGGCTACACGCATCATTGCAGCCGCTTACCCCTCCTTGCAGAACACAACACTGCTCCCAGGGAATGCCAGCCACCTCCTGCCCACTGGCATGGCCCACCTCTCTGCCAGCCAAAGTGCGGTGGCTGGGCTGGTGGCCTACATTTCCATTTCCTTTATCCTCTCCTTCTGCTCAGCCACAGTGAACTACATCATGCCATTCATATTTGGGGCCATCGCACTTGCCCTGGTGTTTGAAGCAGTTGCATTGTTTGGCCAGTGGGCCCTGATAGTGTCAGGTGTCATTGAGCTTGTCATTGTCATCTGCGGGCTGTATGGAGCGGTGGCTCTCTTATTCAAGGGCATCACACAACGGTACGTCCTTCCAGGCTTTGGGCATCCTCTCTTCAATGTCTTGCTACTGGGGTCAGCACAGAAGAGGTCTTCCAAGGCCATTGGGGAAGAAAAGAAAAAGAATACAAAGTATGCTGAGCCAATGGCCCTAGGCAACATCTGTGATACTGTCTCTCCCTTTTTATTTGCCTTTTACTTCTTTGGGTACATGAAGAACTTCTGTGTTGGAGCAGCGTGGATATCCATCATCTCCAGCTGCCAGCTGCTGTCCAGCTTCTACAGTTATCTGAGAGGTGATGTCTACTACACTACCAAGTTTGGTGTCCACAGCCTCTACTGGCTGGTATTGTCTTGGGAAGAGTTTACACTCACCACCTTCCTTGGGCTGGACAATGCTCAGGAAAGCAGGCTGGGAATGTTTGGAGGGTGGTTCTTCCTGGCCATTGCCTGCGTGCTCTTTCTGATGTCAACCCACAAAGATATCCTGGAGATGCTGCAAAATGCCTCGTTCATCATTCTCACAACTGCCTTCATCCATCAGATCCCAGCGCCAGGTGCTTACTTGTTCCTTGGGGCTGCCTGCAGCCTTTGCACTGCTCTCTCAGTGTACGCCACTTTTGCCAGCCTTATCAACTCCATCGGGGAGAAGGTTTTGATTCCAGTTGGTGTCCAGGCTATGTCCAGCTCAGCTCTTCAAACCACACTGATGGCTGCCAAAGTCTTCTTCACAAGGTCCAAGAATTTCCCCAGTGGCACCAGTGCTGAAGTGCCAGATGCCTTGTTCTACATCTGCAACGGCCTGGCTGCAGTCTCCGCCATACAGGGTAGTTTCAGTGACCCCAGCAGGCAGCAACTCTCCATACCCTCTGTGCTCATCCCAGGAGCCATAGTGCAGCTGTACGTCTGCAGGATCCAGGTTCGAGGAGGGAGAAGGTTTGGTTCCGTTCTTCCATTCTGCTATGCTGCCTTCTGGGGAGCATGGACCTGGCTTCGGTTTGCAGGTAATGCAATGTCAGGATTACTATTTTGCTTATTCAAAAAAAAAAAAGAAAAGAGGGATGTTTTTAGGAAACCTCAAATTGCGTTCTCCAACATAATTCCTACCGCCAGGAGATTTTCAGTGACACCAGGTTTACCAATATTCGTCCTTGTAAAAAGATAATGGCCAAACATCCCAGCTTGTACTCGCGTAATTGATTGCCATTGCTGCAGTCACTTGGTGCTCTCACAGCTACAGGAGTCCGAGTTGTGCCTTTGACTCCAACAGAGGTCAAGATTTCCCTGCTAAACTATTGTGAGACAGCACTCAGACTGTCTCTGGGCTGTTATCTCAGAACAACAGTTCAGGAGATGCTTTTTGGCAGTGGAAGACTCCGGGTTCTGAACGTATCCTTCAGAAGCCTGGAGAAATTCATCTTGGTTGTAGCCATGAAAGATGATCTCAGAATGATGAGCCTGGGCTTTAAAAAGCCTTATGTAGCTCCAGGTGGGCAGCACATTCATACAGCTTTCATGCCAGGTCCTATTTAAATGAGCACCTGTGGGGAAAGTTAGAGCTATTGCTTAAGAGGAACGGCAAGAAGCTATTAGTGTTTTCAGCCAGACCCTGTTTATTACAAGCTGGAGGTAAAATCATCAGCTTTTTTGGATAACCCTCACCAGTTCTTCAGTTAATACCTCAAATGCTTTGCACTGCAGAAGCAATGGGTTTCAGTGTGGTAGATTTGCTTTATAGTAGCCACCATCAATTAGTTTGGATTGCAGTCATTCGAGCTGCAGATATATATTCTTCTGTTACACCACACTTACTGGTTTGCTCACAACTAAATCTGCTGGTCCTATTTCAGGCCACTTGGTGGACATCAGTGCAGGGAACAGCGAAGGATTCACTGCTGGTTCTATTGCCTTTTTGGTGCTCAATGCTTTTTTAATTATTTTAGGTAAGTCTCAGTACCATACATGATTGTTTATTGAGGGGTATTTGGGGTCAGATCATTAATCGCATTTGTGGTCACTCTGTGGTGGTGATGCAGGAGTGAGGGAGTCTCAGCTCTCTCTGTCACTCCGATTAAGCAAGAACTGAAATGTTTTGCCCACAGCCAGTAACAGAAGCTGAGTTGGGCTTAGAAGAAACAGTCATAAGGGAACGGAAGAACATTTCAAAGAAAATAAAAGGTTCAAATAAGGTGAAAGTGTTAGACGGACTGGGCCACTGGCATATCTCCACAGTCACCCTCCAGCCCAGCTGCTGTAAATCAGAATCTTCTTGGCTGCCCAAGAAGTGTTTTCCATGTGAGCACAGTGTTCTGGCAGGTTAAGCTTTTGGCAGCTTGTCTCTTGAGAGCTGAGGGCTGAACAAACCATAGCCGTACCTCTCTGTTCCTCCATGAACAGGGAAGTCAGATAAAGGAGTGCTCAGTTTAATCAAGTAAGATCAAGCTGATTCAGGAACTCTTCTTCTGTTTCATATAGAATTTTTTGGCCGTCCTCTGATGTGAATCCCTCTTGTTTCTATTTCTTTTCACAGCTTCCTCTTTTAACGTGGTGCTTCTCTGTATGACCCTTGCAATGGAGCTCTTGACCATCTGTTTTCTGCTCTTTACGTTGGAGAACCTCCCTTTGCCATTTGAAAGTGAGTTGTAGGTGAACTTGGTCCTCAAACCTCCACCCATAGAGTGCAGTGAATGGGTCCCTGGTTGGGGAGCAAAGTTCTGCACAAGCTCAATATGGAAGAAGGCAAGCAGAAGAATGTGCCATCTTTCTCTAGAAGACTGGTGTGTGTGCAAACTGCAGACGTTGAGCCTTTCAGCTCCCCGACTGGAGGAGGAAACCTTCCCTCCTGCCATCACGAGGTCCTTGAGCTTTCTAATATACATTTAGGTGTGGCTGATACTGACGAATCAAAACAACCTTCTGAGATTCTGTACGCTCCTACTTTCAAGTAGTTGTTCAGTCAGCTAACATTTAGGATAAATTAAAGGGGGCACTGGTGTGAATGGCTGTAGTTCTGTCGAAGCTCTGGCTTTGCAGCAAGTGAGAATTTTATTTGTAACTACATAGAGTGTTTTACCAAGATGCTTTGTAGAAGCTTTTCCACCAGGAAAAAAGAAAAAGCCATATGGCAAAAGTTGCACAGGTAGGAAAGCCTGGAAATGCCCTGAATTTTTAGACCCACAAATATGCTGGACCGCAAACGTTGCATGACAGGAAAGGCAGAAGTAAGTTCGCAATGCTGGGAAGTCATGAGACATAGAAGAAAATAAAACTTTGTCATCACCCTTCCTGCCTTTGACTCTCTCTGGTGGTTTTTTTTCCAGTTGTGATGCTAATCATCTTCAGCATCATCTGCTTCTATGGAGCAACAGCATCACTTGCAAACTGCATGTTTGGGAAGGATCTCATGATGATGGGACCCCCTCTGTTCACGGTAAGAGATTTTTTGCATGATGGTGTAGCTTCCCTGGTCAAGAGGGACATTCTGGGGTCTTTGGTCTTACCTACGGGAGTTCAAATTTCCATTGAGTCACCTTCCTTTGAATCCCTTAGTGCCATCTGAAATACCAGTCCCATGGTCCTGTGGAATTAGCCATCTCCAATCCAAGAATTGTTGACAGGCTGAAGTTTTAAAGGCCATCACACTGGGGGTAGGGAAATATGGACTTAAAAGTTTCCTAAAGTGGACAGCAAGAGCTTGCCTCTGTGTCTGTTAACTTTAAACTTTTTCTGCCATCTTTATGTCTGACCAAGGCGGTTCCACCTGATTGATCTGACAGCTCTAATACCTGCTGCAGAGAAACATTTTCATTAAATCAGCTTTTCTAACCAGAGACTCACGAGAAAGCACTTGAAACTTGATCTTACTGAAGTTCCTCTGGATTTAACATTCCTGAGCAGTTTCCTTAGGTCATTTTGGAGAGTGGTTATTTCTTCAGGAAGCAGTCATTATGCTGGGTGGGATTCATCTCCTGTAATTTTGGGCATCACCAGTTCAGATGTCTGCACCTGAGCTAGTCTCTTTGACTTTCTTTATTACTGGGACAAAAACATCTCACCTACTTTAGGTGAAGCATCCCTAGAAGTGCTGCTTCTGCCCTTTGACTACAAGGGAGCATGGCACAGTGAGATGCCTGCATTTGAGTGGACTGAATCCTACCCTGTGTTCCATTTGTTTGCTTATTCCCAATGTAATGGATTTGTTGCCTCCTGTTTATTGACAGGTTGAGAGCTCTAAGAAGGACACCGAAGACCCTCTACCCTGCATCTGCCCCAAGTCCCACTGTACAAGTGGCTTGAGGACCATTGCTGACTTGCTGAACACAGGGGCGGTGTGTGGGGTCCCGACAGACACTGTGTATGCTTTGGCAGCCTCCTGCAAACACCCTGAAGCCATCGAGAAGGTCTACAGAATCAAGGTGTGAATACAAGCTGTCCTCTTGTTACTTGGGTCCTGCTTATGTCCTACAGAAGCAGAAATGGGAGCGCCTTGTTTCAACTTGTCCTAAGGCAACTCGGGTAGAGTTTATGAGCAGCCACATCAAAACGTCATGGACCATTTTCTGAGCTGAGCAACCTGGGGTAAAGCACCCTCTGCGGTGGGTGTTGGGTACTGGGAATTAGACCGGCTCCATCCTGCTTCACTGGAGGGGACAAGCACAAACCCAACGTAGAACAGCCCCGACGCTGGTCACAAGCGGGTCCAGACCTGTATTTGTCCTCTCTGTCTTACGATGTGCTGAATCAGAATCCCAGCTCTAAATTTCCCCAGACTTTTGGAGACATTCAGTGCTGGAATCAGACCCAAAGTTTGCACCTTCAATACAACTTTTGCAGCCTGGCCCCGTCTCTTCTCCATGAGGCAATTTCCTGGCTAGCCTGGAGAAATAAGCATAACAGACTATCTCAGCTGGCACTTAGTGTGAACATCAGCAACAAAGGCAGTCTTTTCTGTCCTGCTTTGGTGCCAATGCTAACCTACCCTGTCAATGAGATAATATAAACAGAATGTAAATACATGCCCAGTTCCTTAGTCATTTGGCCCCACTGAAACTGATGTCAGTTGAGGACTGAAATGACACCGCTTTGTGAGCTCTTTCTCTTTTCCCTCCCTATCACTGTTGATTTTACAGCAAGCTTATTTCAAAGCACCGAAGAACTGAAGAAGTCGTCATGTAGGTGTTGGTTTCCAGGGGGTTAGGCTCTCCTTCTGTTATCCTGTTGTGAATTGGTGGGTTTGACCTTGGTTTATACCAGAGTAAGAAGAAAATCAGGCCCCTGATGTATAAGATGTTAAAAGCAGCGATAACGAGCAGAGCATCGCTGTCCCTCCGTTGGGTGTGTCTAAAGCAGGGAATTTGGATGTATCTCACCAAGATCTCAAGGGCAGACCACTGTTCTCTCTCTTCTTCACTTTGCACATGCAGATCTGAGCTGTGGCATCAATCACAGCATGCAGTCCCCTCCTGCGCTCAGCATTTTGTGCAGAGATAGCGTTTTGCTTGCTTGGAGCTTCTGGTCCCTGGGAAGCACACAAACTAGGGTTTCAGTGGGCTTCAATATTCTCAACACAAACTTTCTCTCTTCATCTATTTTTTCACCTCCCTCTCTGACTGGTTTTTGCAGGACAGGCCTCAGGAGAAGCCCATCTGCATCTTTATTTCAAACCTGGACCAGTTGCGAGCAGCTTCTCCCCCCATCAGCCCACTGCTTTGGGAATTCATGGAAAAGGTTTACCCTGGTGGCATTGGCTGCATTATCCAGAAAGGAGAGTGGCTGAAGAAGTTAGGTGAGATGAACAGGACAGCCCTTCTCTCCCTCTTTCATGTTTTCAACACAGCAGGTCTGCAAACCACACACCCTTTTGGATGTCAGTGGGGAGAGATTCTGTTCATTCTAGTCTGAGAAATCATCTCTGGAACTCTTACATGCTTTGTTAAATGTTTAGCAGAGGGTGTTAATGAGCTGGAATGACTCATTAACCGTGTAAGCCAGCACGATGATTTCTTTAACTCAGACTCCAAGGAAGGGAGGTTCATCAGCCTGGGAGAGTCACCTCTTTCAAGCCCGTAGCTGTTAGTTAGGAATGAGCAACCCCTGGGTGGAGCATCAAAGACAGATGAGAGGTCCCCAGGGGGGACAGGGTTCCTATGGGCATCCCTTCTCCTTGCCTCTTCCTTCCTACCATATGGACACAGTGAAAACACTGTGGGCAGCAGTATGATTCACACTCAAACCTGGCTCCTGGGAATCAATGAAAACATTAAAGACTGAGGAAACCGTAGGAGTTACGGACGCCTGACAGGCAGAGGTATGTGACAGAGGGTGGGAGGGCAGGCAGTGATCACAAGCAGTTAGACTCTGTGATATCAGTAGATCCTATGTCCATGAAGGCAGCTACGCTGATCTTCAGCCATTAATCTTTTCCTTTTGCAGTTAGTCCCAAAATCTTACAGCTGCTCTTGTGGATTTTTGATCAAGAAACTTCTCTGAAACTATACAAAGAGACTTGCAATTTTATTTGGGGCGTGGAGCAGAGTCACTTGAAAAGAAAGCAGGAGGTCTCCCTCCGATGCCATGCCAGGTATTGTGCCAATCTTGCCTCTGCCAACGTCCTCTGTCTGTCTTCCAAGGGGTTGGAGCAGGCTACAGCAGAGTGGGAACTCAAGACAGTATCATGATCCGAGTGCCTGACCTGACTGTCCTGGTGCACCTCATCGACATGACGGGGCCCTTGGCAATCACCTCCGCGAATCCTAGCGGAGAGGTTGACAGCACACACCACGACATGGTCATCTCGTGAGTATCCCCTTCACTGGCCTTTCTATCGCAGTGCAAACCACCTGTCAGGCAGGTGGCCAGCACGTTTGAGTGGTGTATAGATCACGATTTGATGCCCTGCGTTGAGGGGAACTTCAGCACAATGTAATATGAAGTACCGTGTGGTTTTGTTGGGTTTTTTTCCCTACAGGCGTCTTGGCCATAAGCTGGAGGGTGTTCTCTGTGATGGAGAATCTGATGAGGTGGTGGCATCAACTGTGGTCAACTGCACGAAGATTGATGAAAGTGAGTGTAAGAACCACCCTTTCTATGTCAGCAATTGCATTTTCCTGGGATATTTCCACTCCTTTCAATAGTATCAATCTGGCAGCACAGTGTGCTCCAAGAGTAACTGTTCCTGAGTGCCTGGATATTTGCAGACATGTTGATGAAGAGAAACAAACAAAAGATGTCCTTGGAGGACCTCTGTGTTGACAGAGAACAAGGCAGTGAGGAGAAACACGGTTGTGCAAGCAAAATCTGCCTTATAAGAGCAAAAATGCTGCAAGTGGGAGGGTGGATGCTTCTGAAAGGAAGGGTGTATTCTCCTTGTAGACCACCAGAATGAAGGTGTTACAGGAGCTCATCCACAATGATGTAACAGCACAAGCCAAGGCTGGATCTGGGTTGTCATTTGAGTAAGATTCTCTAGTGGAAAACTAAACTCCTGAACAAAGTGCTGGTGGGTGTTTTTGCTTTCTGACAAAGTTTCTGGTCCTCTTGCTACACAACTTTTTTATTTGTCCTGAGCATTTGAGTGGCTTTACTGATCCAGGATGTTCCTTTATATCCTCGTCCCTTTCTTTCACCCTTTGGGGATTATCCTAACTTTCTCATTCTTCCTTTGGGAAGGTGGCATCACCATCGTCAGAGAAGGCTGCATACCAGCTGTCAAGGTGATGCAGATATTTGAAAGTGTGAAGAACAGAGCTGTCTGAAACCAAAGGAAACTTTCCCTGACAAAAAAACAGTGTCTGGTCTCACTAAAGGACACGAGGCATCCCATGCCTCACTGGAGCAGATGGCCTGGTGAAAGCCATACCTTCTCTAATCAAGCACTTACCTCCTTGGGAAACAGCAGCACTTCCCCACCCAGCGTCTCTCCTGGGAGCTTTCTGCGGCTATTTATTGTTTATCTCCAGTAAGTGCCTGAAACCACCGGGAGACCTGCCCACAGAGTGCCGGCAGGATCAGGAGCTGGTGCTTTATTGCAGGAATTCCCAGAGCGCCTGTGTTTCCTAAATGCCTTAACTGTGAATGTCATGCCCGCTTGTATATCCCCTTCCACAACACTCAGATCTGTGTACTTTAAAATGCTAAAATCCACTAAATAAATCCTCGTTTTGGAACGTAAGGAAAAGGCTTTGAGTTTCATTTGGTTTCCACCGAGCTATTCGTCCTCCAAAAATTGCAAGGCTCCATGGCTAAACACTAGAGGAAGGAATAAATATTGGAAGGCGCAATCCTGACAGAGGGCTTACAGCAAGTAACTCATCCCCCGTCCTTCTCTGGCATCTTCACAGCCATTCCCTGCGTGACGTGCGTCCGTGTCCAAGCCGGGAGCTGGGAGGGTCGGGTGGCCCCTGGCTGCTCCACCTCAGGAGCTGTCCCCGCGCTGGTCCCCAAGCACATGGACCTGCGTTACATGGCGTGGAGGGGAGGGAGTTTTCTGCCAAGAGCAGAGAACAGAACTCTCCTTTCCCCCAAAGCAAAGAAGGCCCAGGGGCAGGCAGGGACGAGGGAAATTCACTCTTAATAAAGACAAAGCTCAACGAAGGAAACAATGAGTTAGGGCCCAAAGACAAGAGACCGGCTTCAAAACACCGAGATGTGCATTGCAGATTTGGAGGGTTTCTGTAATGTTTTTTCCTGTACTGGAGGCAGTGTCCAAGTGGCAGATCTCTGCCAGTTCCCTACAGTTGTTCCTTCTCCTCCCTCCTGCTCTGGGCAGGCAGATTGCTCCCTTGGCACGGCCACAGCACCACCTCCCACCACTCCCCTTCCCTTCTCTTCTTCCTCACCATTGTTTTGGAGCATCTTTCTGTCTTCCTCATGGGTGTCTCCCTCAAGCCACATCCTCCCTCTGCACCTCCGGGCAGGAGCTTGCTCCCTCCCCGCTCACCTGACGCTGCTCTGGGACCTGAGCAGCCAAACCGGGGAGATTTTTGGGCTGGATTCCTCCCACGCTTCATTACTAACATGTAAACAGAAACTCCAGTTTTAACCGTGCCCAGCTTGCTTTGGCGCTGGGCTTGTTGTCCATCTGCTCCTCCGCGAGGTGCAGCCTGCTATTTAGCTTGCACTCAGAAGTCGCCATAAATAGCAGCATTTACTCTGGCTCCAGGTGGCGGATGTTGTTTCATGCAAGCAGCTCCCCAACCTCCCCATTAAAAGCCCCTTGTCAGCTGCTCCTTGGGTCCCAGCACGGGCTCCCCTTCACCCCGCAGCCTTCTGACCCTGCAAACCCGCTTGCACCCTCCTCTCCCGGGCTGTCACCGTGCGCTCCGCTCGGGCACGGATGGGTATTCCCAGCCTCCTGTGGTTTCCCAGCCTGTGCCAGCATCTGTAAGTGGAGTTAAGTCATGCTCTCCTCCCTGCACATACCCTGTGGCAGCTAAACAAGCCTCCGCACACACTGGGCCCTTCTCTCACACACAAGCGTGTATTCTGCCTGCCCGAGGCACCGGCCAGGGCGGCACCTATATGACCGGTCTGTGTGGCAGGAGCCCCCGTTCCTCCCCGGAGGTTAAGCTCGGCTCCCTGCTCTCGCCGTCAGTGCACAGCACGTCCCCGTAACCTCGGCAAAGTGCCATCCCTCCTCCCTCGCGCCGGCCGGGCACCGCAGGGGCCAGAGCAGAGCAAACATCTCCTCCTCGTCCCCAGCTCCAGAGGTTGCCCGGGGCTTTCCGAGATGAAGAGTGAGCCCGGAGGGCTCTGCCTCGCTGCCCTCAGGCGAGGAGCAGGATTTCTGTGCCACCCCTTCGCCCCGGGGCAGAGTAACCCCTGATTTTTGGACCAGGCATCTCCCTTCTCACCATGGGCTGAACCACGGCCCCGTGTCCTCTCCAGGACGCTGTGCACCTCGCGGCATGGAGCAGCCTGATCCGCTCTTCCGGCATAAGGGAAAAGTCAGCAGCATCCCATGGCCAGGGCGAGGTGGACCAGGGGAGGAGGAAACCACAGGAGACAGGGAGAACGGAAGATTGCTGTGGGGTTTTCTGGGGGAGTTTTGAAATAGCACCATCCTCTCTGGCCCGGACCCAAAAAGGCACAGAACAAAGTCATCAATAAGTCAGTGGAATAAATTCCTGCTGCTTCACTGGGACAGAGCTCCCCGTGGTTCTTGTGCTCCCGGTATATCTGCATCCCAGCTGCAGACGCTGCCACAGAACGCTCAGTTTAAATGTACAGATAAATGAATTGGGGAACTATATTAGGCAAACAAGGAGAAGAGGCCACTGCTAACACCAGGTTATTAGTGTAGTGCAAAGAGCTGTTAACCTCCTGCAAGCCCCAGTACGATAAAGCACTTATTGAATAACTGCATTTGAGCGCCAGCTGAGGTCCACCACCATCCAGCAGAGGCTTAACTTTAAGCATGTGGTGAAGTCCCACAACACGGGACTTCTCTCATGTTTTAATACTTGAAAAACTACGAGACCTTTCCAAGCAAATGAGGCTTTTTTAATATTGGCCATAAACTGCTGGAACAACAACAACAAAAAAGCGGAAGGTCTCTTCTTGACTTGTCACCTCTGTGATGTGGGCCTGTGTTAGACCATCTCCGCGTCGGTGGCCCAGGGCATTTCAGCTCAAGGGAAGGACATGGAGCTCCCCATCTGCCGTGGTCAGTGCACACACCAAACCGCCCGGGACTTGGTAAATCAAGGCAAGTTTTGGGCCCGGCTGGAGAAGTTCCCCGTGGGGGCGGTGAGCTCCTGGGACGTTGCACAGTGAGCACGTTGGTAGCACTGCTGCTGTCTGGCAGGTAAATCAGGGTGGGATGTCTCAGCCCTCGAGGAAAGCGCTTGAGATCATTGTGGTGATTGGAAAATCCGGGGTTAAAATAGAAACTTTTTAACAAGTTCGGAGCTATGGAAAAAATCTATAATTTAAGTTATAAATGGAGCAAGACAAGAAAATTACAGGAACCTCTTGGCTTCAGATGAAGGCTTTTTTTTGGGGAGAACCATGAAAGCTATTTCCTTTGACAACATTCTTGTGCAAATAATTACCTACAGCAGAGCACAATGAAATCAATACACCGTCTGTATTTACGGGCAGGGTGAAAGCCAGATATGTGAAGACGGGGACTCTTTTATGTATTGATTGAGTTTGTATGGCTTACTGAATGAGAAAGCAAACAAATGGTATTGCAGAAAAACACTCACCGTAGTCTGGGCTTCTTACCTTGACACTCACTCTCTCATAACTATCCTGCTGTCTCATAAGAAATTACGGGAAACAGGTGTTTGCACTGTACAAGTTCTCTAGCAGCAGGTGGCATGATAAGAAGACAAGGGATGTTTTTGTTTAACACAATAAACTGCACAATCATTTTAATTTTCCCCCAGTTTGTCCTGGGAAAAAGCGCCTCTCTGCGCAAACAAGGAAATAAACTAGATTTCTTAGTGCCGCTAAATAGAGTGGAATATTTCCTTTACAGAACATATTTGGGTAAATCCCCATCAAATTATTATCATGACAAAGCCCTTTTGTTAAAATGCTGTGAATTACAGTATTTTGCAATAATATTAATTTTTTGCTAGTTTAGCTGAGATTTATCAGGCTTCTGCTCTTGACAAACAAACAAACCTGTTCCATAACCTCCAGCGATGTGGGTCAGAAATGCCCAATTGCATGTGCAAGACCGCGGGAATAGACAAACTGTAAGACTTAAACCAATTGAAGATGTGTCTGGCTTGGGAGCTCATGCCCAGCAGATATCCTTGACAAATGCCGAAGAAAAATCCAGATTTTCCAAGGTGGTCACCCATGTCTGCCTCCAAAAGGGTTTAATTTAATCGTCTTCCCAATAGCAAGAACTCTAAATCCTGAGCACGTGTGATGAAATCCTGCACAATGCATTAGCATTGGCCATCAGATCTCCAGAGATGCTTCGTGATTTTGGTCTGTATATCAGAATCCTGTGGGGACAGGCTGAGAGAGCTGGGGGGGTTCAGCCTGGAGAAGAGAAGGCTCCGGGGAGCCCTTCCAGCCCCTTCCAGTCCCTCAAGGGGCTCCAGGAAAGCTGGGGAGGGACTCTGGAGCAGGGAGGGGAGCCATGGGACCAGGGGGAACGGTTTTACGCTGACAGAGGGGAGATTGAGATGAGATCTGAGGCAGAAATCCTTTGCTGTGAGGGCGGTGAGCCCCTGGCCCAGGTTGCCCAGAGAAGCTGTGGCTGCCCCATCCCTGGAGGGGTTCAAGGCCAGGTTGGACGGGGCTTGGAGCAACCTGGGCTGGTGGGAGGTGTCCCTGCCCAGGGCAGGGGGTGGCACTGGGTGGGCTTTAAGGTCCCTTCCCACCCAAACCATTCTGTGATTCTGTGACTCATGATCAGGTTGTCAATTCTGCCACTTTAGCGAAATGTAAGGTGGAATTCGTCACTGGACTCTGAACGGTTATCACGACAAGTTAATCCGGAAAATGGCTTAGTCACCAACCCCTACATGAGTGGGCAGCACCACGTCGAGACTCCACAAACATTACAGACCTCTGTGTCCCATAAACTCAGCACAAGAAGGTCGGGAGCTGGAGCAACGTCTGCGTGGTCACGTACCCACAATTCTTCCCAGGGACTCAAACCAAACTCCCCAGGTTTGGACCGTCCCTGCCAGCGTTTCTGCAAGGTTAGAGGGAAACAAACACACCTCCCTTAGATCAGCAACGGGAGCCTTCAATTCCTTTATTCAAGCTCTCTAAACACAGAATCCTTTCATTAGGATTATTGCTAATATTTAATGCCTCTTGCTGTGTTTTCCGTTACAAGATGCCATATATTGCTGAAGGCTCATTTCCAAATGGGAACCAGCAATGAAGAACTGGGCCTTTGGTTTCTAACAGAGCTAGGGGTAAAGGATGTAAATCATGTCATATTTGTGCCTAAAACCCTTTTGTGGATGGATTTCTTCATTTTGCCCCCTCAGTGTTTGCTCAGATGTGAGCTGTGCTCTAAAGGATTGGGGCACCAGGTCTGGCAGAGACGAGCAGCCCACTTGTGTGTGCAACCAAGTGGGAGAGGGAAAGAGGTGTAGAGGCAGGGACGGGAGAGGAAGTTTTAGGCAAGGGGACAGAAAATCATTATTTTATTAAGAGAAACATTGGTATAAAATGTTGTTGCAAAACTGAATGTCTGCTCAAGGAAGTAAATTGCACTAAACGGCAGTGGTGGTGAAGGGCATCCCATCTCTGTTCCAGGAGAGGTGCTGGAGCTTGGTGAAAGGAACATCAGGGCATGACCATCCGGCTCTCCATGGACAGGCACTTTCTGTGACGCAGAGACCAACACCTGGAGGGTGACAGCACATGTGTGTGTACCACCAAGTCTCCAACGCCTCTGCAGTGCCTCCTTTCTCAGGAAAGCAAGATTTGGTCAGTTCAGCTTGCTGGGGCTGACTCATGTCCAGAGTTGTGCTATCTGGTTTCAATTCTGCTCTGCCCATACCCGTCTCCTTCCTTCTTGTTTTTTCACTGATTGATTATTTGATGTTACCTGTCATATAATTTTATGAGACAAGAAAAGGCATCTTCCCGGAGGCAATGAGGTCATAACTCCATGAATTTGAATGTTATCAATGCACATTTTAAAAATAGTTTCGTGCAGAGTAGCAGTAAAAAATAAACAGTCTCTAGTGTTTGTTGTTCACAGGCCTGTACCCTCCTGTGTGACTCTCACCATTCCGCCCGAGATCTGTTGGGACGCACTTCCTCAACAGGTGGAATGAATTGTACTGTTCTGAGCAAAGCACGCCCAGAAGTTCAAAACGTCACCAAAACCCGTGGCATCACAGACAAGGCAACCTCGGAGGATCCAACAGCTGCTGTGTAGAGCCCGTCTTCAGTTATGAACCCCCCCGAATCTGCTTTGTGTCCTATCAGAAGTTTAGCTATGAAAAGACATGGACAAGGCCTTTAGCTTCCTTTGACTCACTCTTTGTTGTGCCTTTGGAGAGCCAGAGCTTGGAAGCGAGATGGAGAACATAATCAACATTAATTGTCTCTGTGGAAACCCCATCTCGGCTCTTTCTGTGGCCAAGGAGAAGCAAGTCTGTATCCTGTGTCCCAGCGGTCACGGTCATTGCTGCCTGCTGGATTTGGGTTCTTCTTCCCACCTGGAACTGTAACAAGCTGCTATGTCTGCTCCTTTCTTGTTTCGCCTCCACCTCTACTGCCATTTCCACTTCCCACAAGAGACTCTTGTGTTACCAATTAGGACTTGGTTTATTTTGCAAGTGAATGCAGCTGCTGGCAGCCGCAGGCAAGGAGAGCCTGGAGCAACTGTAGGGGGTGGTAAGAAGGAGGATGGGGGCTGTGGCACCCCTTGGGTCATATAGGATCTGATGACCCAGTGTGGGAGGAGATGGTCCTTAGCAAGGTCGCAGGGGAAAGGATGCCAGAGGCAATTAGGTGGCTCATGGGAATTCTGAGGAGGTAACGTGAGCTTGGTCAGGGAGAGTCAGTGCTGCTGGTACTTACTCACCCTCCAGGTTGAGTGGCACCTGTAGGGTGTTGTCACTGACTGCACAAGGTCAAGGTGGAACCCAAAACAGTGAGAAAATCGTTACATGCATCCGTCATTAATTCGGCAGATAAAAGAGCAACCGTTTGGTGTGAGCCATCAGTTAGGTCAAAGGAGGAAGGTTGTTGTATTACTTCCAGTAATTGGTGTTATTGCAGAGAAGGAATTCAGAGCTGGCTCTTTCCTGAAACTTGGTAACAAACATCTCATGAAAAGCCCGTGGTACTTCCTGCTGGGTGGATAATATGAAAAATAGGGTCTGAGGATGGAGGTGCTCGGGTAGAGAATGTGTCTAAATTTGGGATGTGATCCTACAACCCCTGCTCCTCTGAGAGCTGCCCAGAGCCAAGACAGGCTGCCCTGCAAGATGGTCGAAGCATTTTCTGCTTCTGCAGCAGTACCAGGAGAACGTGAGGTTCCTCAAAGGTGCCTGGGCATGGCTGGTCCTGACCGGACTGCAGTGTCTGTTCCACAGCTGCTGAGACAGATATATCTATCTCAGGATAACTGTCTGAACCCTGACATCCGCCTCATGGCCAGAGAAGAAGAATTTGTTGAAATTCCTGCTTTTTTGGTACCTAGGAAGAGATAAGAATATGAGTAAGACCTTCTCTTTGTGTTTTTCAGGAAGGAATGAAAGGGTGATTCTTACAAGAATCAATACTTCTGAGACTTTGAAGGCTTTTCAGTTGAGGTATTTATTATGGCTGCTGAACCATGGCCAGAGGCAGCGCAGCGCTGGATGTACAGGATAAACCTCCCCATCCAGCCCCCAGCATGACCCCTTGCACTGACTGCTCTGCAGCGCTTTCTGCTCATCTTTTTCCACCCAGTCCCCGGGGCTGAGAAGTTGGGCACCCACGGCAGTGCTGCTGCGGGATCCCTGGATCCTGTGCCTGGTTGTCTTTGTGCACCTTCACGCCCCTCCGACGCACGATGGATCTCAATGGAGAACTGCTGGGTTAGGCATCTACACCAACAGAGCTGGAGGTGGAGGAAGGCCTCCATCAGAGGTCACAGACCAACACCACGGAGCCACCGAGCTGAGCACAAGCCCTCGCACACGTGGTGGGTTATTAACTGAGCTCCGTTGGCAGTGAGATGCCAGCAACCGTGGAAATGGAGCAGGGGAATACAGTGATCTGATAAACCCACCGGTCCCTGCTCAAAGATGCGGCTACCACAGAGCCCTTCCTTCCTCACCCCAGCTATGACCGCGCCGTACATAAAGAGGAGATGAAAGTCTTGGGGCCATCAGACGCTTTCCTAGTTGGGGCAGAAAGGAAGAATATGATGGAGTCACAATGGCAAGTTAATCCCGTTAATTCCTGTTCTGACTCAAGAAGCTCAATTTCCAGACTGCTGCTTTTTCCCCCAAGATTTTTTTACACAATCGATTTCATTCACTAGGTAGATAAATTCTCTACTGCTGTTCCACACGAGACAACTCCAGGTGCGCCGTGAATTACAACAAGGGAGACATGCAGCAAAATACGACTTTAGCAGAGTTATTTTCTGCTTTGGTTGGGTGCCCGGCTGCTGTCACCCGGCTATCTCTGTGCTGACTTATTCCGAGCCTCGGCCAGAGCTGCTCCGTAAATTCAGTCTTACAGCTGGCGTGAACGCTGGGGACTCCCAGATGGCTCTAGACCATTAGAGATTGTCCGGCTCTTGGCTGGGCGCCGCAACCCAGCTCTCAGGTATGAAAACCCGAGCTGTGTTTTGTGGAGCAGCTGAAGACCTGGCTCAGGATTTTGAAATATGTTGTTCCCTAAAAAAAAACCAAACCAGATTATCTGGCCATTTTGCAGTAATAACCCCAGGCCCTTGATGTTAGAGGGAGGAGTACCAGGAAGAATGCAGCAAGGTGAGTATGACAAAAATCACTGCGGGTTGTGTTTTCAGGTGCTGTGCCCTCAACGGTGCCGAGATCAAAGGGTTTTGCTTTAACTGATTATCACGCAATTTAGCAGGGCTTTGCTTCTGCCTTTTCCTCCACCTCATGCCCCATCCCAAGCTATGGGGAGACCTCGACTTTCATATTTCAGGAGCCAAAGAGGAGCGGGCTCTGTCCCTACAGAGCTCACAGTTCCTGGTGTTCCTTTAAGTTGGAGGTGGTCAAGGGACATTCATGACTCTGCCCATGTCTCAAGGCTTCTGCTCGGCTGGTTACGCTCGAGAGGTGGTTGTGATGCCGCCCTTCCTCTCTGAACCACTCTACCCACTCTAGTATCAGGTCCACCCACTATACCAACACGCATCCTCGGAGATGTCGTTGAGTCAGTTCCTGTTCCTATGGCACAGCTCTATTCTCAGACGGGTGAGCTGGTTTTTCCCTGCGACTAGAAAATACACTTCTTTATTTTCCATTCTTTTTTTTTTTTCTTTCCATTGACACAGATGTCTGGACTCCACAAAGGGCAAAATCAAGGTGGGACACCTCTTCTTCCTGGGTTGTTTCCAACCCCAGTGGGACTAAAGTGTTGGCTATTTCACAAAGAGGCCCATTCAGGAGGTTATTTTGTCTCCCAGGGTGACCTTTCAGGCCTAAAGGCCTCCGAGTCATGGACAATGCAACCAAAATTGGCCTTTCTCACAGAAGTCTCTGATTTTCCTCAGTCACTTCAAACTCCTCCTGTGGTGGACGTCTGAGGGCCCCAAGGCCCCTTCTGTCCCTCTCACCTGGGACACTGCGACGGAGCAATTCCTTCCCATTGAGCAGGACAGGAGAGGACCAGCACCAGCAGGGCTCAATGAGGGTCTCCTGTAAGGAGGGCTGGGCAACCATTTTGGACCAACACCTACATTTTTAGAATGATGAAAATAATTCATAATTTCTTGTCAATATCTCAAAAGGGATTTGATCTGTGATTTTTCTGAAAATATGCTGAAAAAAGTTCAAATGTGTGTCTCAACAGTTTCATACTGAAGTGTTTTGGATTTGCCACTTAAAACAGTGGCTTTTCCTCTCCCTCTTCTCTTTAAAAGTGTTTTTCTTCACCTTGAATGCTGGGAAAACTCTGGAAATACTATATATTTTTTTGCCTTGACTAAACTGAAACATCCCATTTAAATCTTCTCATCCCTAAAGTATTTCTTTCCACTTTGCTTGTACACAGGATTGCTGCAGGTGAGGTAAAATAAGGTCTGAACTTAAATGAAATAACTCCCTGCCTTACATCTCGCTCAGCAAAGCGAGAAATGGTTCCCCTACGTGTTCTCCCAGTGTCCTGATACTGCCATCAGAACCTTCTGTAAGAAACAAGCACCGTGGAAAGGAAGAGGAAAAATGGACCCAGGCGAGGCACCTTGTGAAGAATCCAGCTTTTTAAACCACTTTTAACTTGTGGCACACTAAAATGTACCATCGTTTGCAGCGCAGGGCAGCAGCAGCCCTACTGTATTTAAGCCAGGGCCGTTTTCCCACAGCAAAAGGCTTTGCGATGCTTCAGTGCCTCTCCGGATTAACGCTTCTTTCCACACTCCCTCAGATTTCAGTGTTTATGGGGTTTTTTACCAAGTTAAGGAAAGGGATGAAATTCAGCCCTGGTGTTCATGAGCTCATTAGCAGTCCTCAGCAAGGGAGCTGGCACCAGGGGGTTGATGTTAAGAGTGATCTTCTCTTTCCCTACTCTTTTCCACCCTGGAAAGTGATGTGATTTGATTCCCTCCTAAGGTCCTTCGTGCCCGGCCAGGAACCCTGAAATCCCCAACCCAGGCTTTTCCCAGGTACTTGTCGCAGGTGATAGCCCAGTCCTGTGTGACATATGACCGTTTATTGAAAATATTTTATTGCTTTCTAAAAATCAGTTTTAATAAACTCCAAAGAGATACAGTAAGTAGACCAGCAAAATTACTTAACAAACTAAATTATCTGGCATTTTCTTTCTCTGCAGGGAGAGAGCCGGTTCTGGAAGAACAAGCTGAGAGACCTGGTTTTGCCGGAGCTCACAGAAGTTGAGCTCCTCTGACTGCACAGCATTTATGCTTAAGTTCCAGCAGAACTTCAGGTGAAATCAATGACTCAATTCATTGGTTTCAGCTGGAGTTTGATCAGCACCTTGCACCTGAGTCAGGTAAGAATAAGATCAACAGTTTTTCAGAGGCGAAACGAGACTGCCCAGCCCTGCAGTCTTTGCCAAGGAAAACTCCTCGTGTTGGTTTGAAACTTCTTTTCACCTCCTCCCAGTCAGCAGCTACCGCTCTGCATAAATCTGCACTCCGGAGAAAAGGTGCCGTGAGATGTGTACAGTTGTGCTATAAGGCAAGAGACCAGCTTCTGGCACCCTCACATGTGCAGACGGTTCTCCCGAAATTCCTGCTCTGCGTAAGATAACAGGGGAAGGGAGGGTCTTCCCTAATGCTCCAGCACTTCTAAGGAGATATTATTGGAGTCATCAAAATGGTAATTCCACCCCTCACACTGACCATGAAACACAGAAAATGGCATCTCGGATAATGGCATTTTTTTTAGCATTGGGTTCTGTGACCTCCATTTTGAGAAGACACGTCAGAAGCAGCCCCAGCTCCCGAGGCCAAGCTTTGCCTCACCTGTTTTAGAAAGTCCACCGTATTCACCAGCACGGAACCTGAATACATCTCCCCTTCTCCCTCTCCCACTTCAAGTTTAATGCAGTGTTTTTCACCCCAATGTGTAATTATGAAACGCTTCACGTTACTCTGTGCCCCAAACCCAAGGTATTAACTCCCAGTGAGAGGAAAAATGCCCTGCTAGTCTGGGGCCAGTCTGTCACTGATATAACACTTTCTTTGGTCACGTCTGCTCTTCGGTGAAAGCTGGCAGCCTCCATAAATGAAAATTTTACTTCTGGGTGACGGTGATTGGTAAGCCAGCTCTGTACTGGGATATTTTAGCAGTATCCATAGGATGATGAATAAGTCACTCCCACAGCTGGGAAACCTCTCCCATTCCCCAATTTGACCCACATGTCATTTTCCAGCAAACAATTTCCTAACGAGCACGTAACTGCTTGACCTGCACGGGAGTCAGAGGCGAGTCTGATTCTTGCAGCCATCCCCAGGGCACGGCGCCGGCGCTTCCAAGGCAGCCATGCCCACCCCGTTGTGCACAGCCTGGCTGTGATTCAGATGTTCCTCACGGCCTTTGGAGGTGCAAGTGCCACTGTTAGGAACCACTGTGTGTTTCTTCTGCACCTGCTCCAGTATCTGCAGCACCTGGAATTAGTAAACACAGCTGTGAGTGGGTTTTCTTAGGGGAAAGCACTAATTTCTTCTCCAGCTATTGCAATAATACCCTACTTTCTTTCAAGCTACGTGTCTGGGCTCAGCCTTGGGATTGCAGACAGCTTCTGTCTGCTCAGAGGTCTCTGGGACGGGTGTACATGGAGAGCCTGCCCCATGGAGGTCCGTGACCGTGGATCTCAGAGCTCTTTCTGGGAATGAATCAGTCTCACCTCGCACGTTCCCAGCAACACGCTTGGCACAGAGCAGTGCAGTGGTGGTCCGGAGGCAGGATCAGGACACCACGGGCAACACGGAGCTCTGCTTTGCTGCTCTTTCTCACCACCCTATGATAACTCCTCATGCTATCACAAATTTCTTCACCTCCTTATAGCACTAGGAAACGCCCAGTCTGAAACTCACTTGATGGAGATGGGGAATGGGAGAAGAAATAAAATCAAGATTAATTTTACCTGAGACTTGGGGATGATACCAACTCTGAAGAATCCTATGTTTCCACTGTCGATTTTGGTGCAGTCCACAACGGTGGAGGCAATGTTCTCTGGAGAAGGCCCATCACAAAGAACTGCATCCACCTGAAGAGCAACAGATGTTCATACCACATTTCCCCCAGGCACTTGGGAAAAGAGAGGGCAGTTTCCCCATCTCAACAGCTGGGCATCTCTGCTCCTTCCTACCCCACTGTATTGACACTAGGGGCTGAATTTGGAATGAATGAACTTAATAAAAGCAAAGAGAGAGAGCTCCATGGGGCGTAGGTCAGCAGTACAGCAAAGACAGGTTTACATCAGCTGAGGAGCTTTGAAGAAGTCCCATCCACAAAGCAGATGTGTAGAAAACCAGATTTTTGAGGATTTAGAGGTGGAAGATTTGCACTACCTTGTTTTTAAAACTGCCCTCAGAAAAGTGTAGTACCCTCAGGATTTAGCAGTGACATGAACAGCAGCCATTTGAATGGCCATGACCATTGTACTTCCAGAACTTATGAAAGTTCTAAAAGCCAGAAATATTTTAAAGCTTTGGCACCAGTTTCAGACCAGCTTCAGCTTTAGATGGGAATCCCCTGTGTTCTGAGAGCTCAATGCCAGCTGGAGCCCTGGCGCATTCAGGCATCAGTGGTTTTATAGCCTGTAAGCAAAGAAGCATTTTTTCGTTGCTCATATCATTCTGTGTTGGAAGATGGACTAACTCATGTTGCCAAGCCGTAACTATACTGTATAAAACAAAAGCATTTTGGTTTCCCACCAAGTTCTGTATTTTACACTGTTCTTTCACTCTGACACCAATGTGAGGGGTGTCCATGAGATTTTTTTAATGAGACGCTCTCCCAGATTCTTGATATCATCTATTGATTTGCCTACTGGAAATGAAGTCACTGTGTTCTTCCATCCCCACATCTTTTGGGACCAGCCGTAATGAAAAGACAGAGAGCCCCAATTACCTTATTTCCCAGCTTGGCATACACTTGGTTGTGGTGCGTTGTGTCTGCCTCTCCCGTTGGGTTAGCTGATGTGACCACAATGGGGCCAACCTGGTGACAGAGAAATGAGAATAAAAGTTCTGATCAGGTTTTGCCATATAAAACAGATGTCTTGAACTCTGAAGTTCACTCGTGAGTCTCTGTGACTCTAAAGAGAACTCAGTGTGACTCATCCAGGTAGAGACACCTACTTTGTAGGCAACTACAGTCCCACCAAATCTGTATATGAGTGACTAACATGCTGCTGAACTGGGGTTTACTGATGTTGATCAGGAAAGAACATTTTGTTTTCCAGAACTAGAAGCTGCCAAAGACCCACAATGTCCGTCCTAGATATAAGCAGAACATGCAGCGTATCACAGTTCCTCTGGCCACATTCTGGACCTTCTGAAGTTATTCTGGCTTAGATAAGCCCATGCTTGCAACAAAAGTGTTCTATGCAGGAAATCAGACAAGGTGTCTGTTAATTGCATCTTTTCTGGCTTTCTGACCTGGTGGTTATTCCTTTGACACTCTTCTCTGCAATAAAATCAGCTACCAGCTGCCTGCATACCCCACCCCTTCTTAATGATATTTTTCTTGTGGGAGTTTCTCACTTTAGCACTTTTCACTCCCCAAATCTGTCTGAACATGCTAGGATCCTCACTTCATCGAGAAAAGAAACAGAGAAGAGAGGTGATATGCCAAGACGGCTGACAGAGTGCTCCAGCCTCTCACTGTTCTTCTCCCCTCCAGCAACCAGAGGACCTGGGTGCTAGAGACTGACACCAACCCTGCTCCCTCGACAGTGGAATGGCGAGGTCTCGTCACCAGTGCTCTGCCCACTCACCAAGTCAATGAGGTGTGTGGTGACAGAGCAGTCGGGGATGCGGATGGCAACGCTCTGAGGGGTACCGACGTATTTAGCGGAGTCCTTCATTCCCAGGAAGTCCACCCATTCGCCTGTACAAGGAAGAGTCACAGGGCACTTATGGATGTACATCAGTCCGAACATAATGATCTTACCAGAAATATCGCCACGGAGCATGTGGCGTTGCAGGGGTGACTGACTTAAAGTTGGAGGTACAAAGCCAAAGCTCTCCAGAGAGCTTGGAAGTAACAGCATTTCCTCACCTCTGGGAACCACCAAGCTGATGGGAGATGGCCAGGCAGCCTCCATGAAGTCCCAGAGGACAGGACTGAACAAATGCTTTGCAGGTTCCAGTTGCTTTAGGCTAGAAATCCAGAGTGACATGGGGCGATCCTGAGCCTGGCGCTTCGACCTGGAAAGGAGGCAAGAAAAATAAGCCTGGAAGTAAGACGGGGATTTATTTTCAAGCTGAAAAGGAAATTGTGTTGGTGAGGCCCCAAGGTGTGTAGGCTCTGCTCCAGGTCACCAGTCTGTAGTAAAAGTAGGACTGTTCAATAGACGACCTGACAGAAAGGGACACTAATGACTATTCCCAATCAGGAACGTCTACCCCAAATCAAAGTCATAGCTTCTTGAGTAGTGATGGGTAGAAGTCCCAGTTGCCCAAGTTCTGAGGAAACCCCACCAATATGAGGGGTCCCGGCTGCTTACAAAAGTACAGCGAGAGGCATTTGTTAAATACCAGAGGGGGTTCGGTTGTGAAAATATGTAACTACAAATATGTACAATAATCCCCTGCCCCATTTGTCACTTGTTTGGGTTTCCTTGTGATATCCAAGCTACCTGGCTCCATCACCTACCAGAAGCCTTCAGTATCCTACAAGACAATCCCAGCTCAACTGTCCCCTTTCCTCATTCAGATCTTCTCCCCCAGGCTCATCACCTTGTTCTTCCCATGAAGGCAAAGCTATGTGTCTCACTGCTCTCGATGGCTGCTGTACCCAGCACTCAGCAGCAGCTACAAGTCCTAGAGGCTTCTTTAGACTAGCCAAGGAAGCCCTCACTGGGGCAGCAAGACAAATACTTACTGGTGAGCTTTCTCCACAGCATCAGGCCGATTACAGGCTGCCACAAGCACGTACACAGTATCTGTGGGGATGCCGCAAGTCCCTCCATTCTTCAGGATATCTGTTGGCATGTGAACAGGGCAGAACCCCTTGAGTGACTAGAAGTGAGGGGCTGTAATTCACGGATGAGCTGTCACAGACAAAACAGCCAATTCGGTGCTCTCATCTCCGTTTCCCAACTAACAAAGCATTTCCTCTGACAGTGCATTTTCTAGCATTCATCCAAGAGGAGATCTGGCATTTAGGGGAGTTCTGGGCCACGTTCATCAGGGCCAGAAGCCATTCAGCCCTGTGGAGAGAGCAAGCACCATGCATTTGCCCTGCTTTCTCTGTACAGAGCTTTCGGTGGTAGCCCCAGCCTGGGGAATTCAAGTATCTCAGGTTGGATGAGCAAACAGGGATATGATACAGGAGAGACAGCAGCAAATTCACTGCTAAACCCAGCTTCTATCAAGGAATTGGTCCTATTGCCCCCATGGTATATTTAGCTTCTAACAACTCTTGTAACTTGGTCCACTTTATCAAAATGTCATCAGATTACCATGGTTTCCACATCTGGATTAGAAAAATGTCCTTTTAATAATGTTCTGCTACAAAAGCTCCCCAAATTTACCCTCCACCCCCACATTATTCCCTTACCTGCAATTCTCTTGACTGAGGAAGCTTTCCTGGCAGGCAGGTGAAGGCACTTGGTCATTCCTCCCCCCACACCACTAAGCTGCACAATGGGCCTACCCATTGGTAAGCAGGAACCCTCAAAGACACTGTTGAAAAGGGCAGACAGGAAGCAGTAAAAGCTGACCAGGCCAAAGATGAGAGTGGCAGCAATGTCATAGCCAGCTGGAAGAGCATGGATGGCATCCAGCAAGAAGCTGATAGCGATGAGCAAGAAAGTGAGGGAGTAAAAAAACCAGGCGATGTTTAAGAAGAGCGTGCAGAAGACAATGAAGCTATTGAAGAGCATGAACGCAATGATGCCTACTGCTGCGTGGAAGCTTCTGGTAGTGCCATAGAGGCCACCATACCTTGCCAAGCCCCAGATGATCCACATGACAGCATAGAGAATGAAGGCACTGCTCTCCAGGGTTTTACCCCGGGCAAAGGCCACTGAGCCTCCTAGAAGCTTAAGGATCCCACCAGCTACCACTACCCATGGAATTACAACAGTAGCAAGTGGAGCCTGTGGGTTCCCTGTCGTTGTTATAGCAAAAGAAGCGAGGACACTGCATGCATAGCCAAGAACTTCTGCATCTGCATACTTGGAATACCCTAGGTAGGGAGCGTGAAGGTCTGCCCCTTCACGAAGCTTCAGAAAACTGCTGCGAGCAAGTAGGGCCTTCACAGCACCCTTCCCTGTTGGGATCTTGGCACTTGCTTTCACATTGTACAGGTGAATTAGAGTCATCAAGGCTGAGGCCACAAAAATGGCCACATCCACGCCTTGGGGGCCACCTTCAAAAAATCCCTTGGGACGGCAAGCTAATGCAATGCAGTAGGCCACATAAAACAGCAAATACAGGCCATCCACTGGGCTCTTAAGAGTGAAAAAAAGAGCCAAGACAACAAAAAGAATTGAGAAAACCACCAGGAATGGAACAGGAAAAGATGGCTCTTCTGGTTGCCAGATTAGGTACAGAAGGCAATAGCCTTCAGCAAATTTCAGGATGGAAGTGAAACCAAAGAATGTAGCCATTAGCACATCCATTGCACGGTATGACAAAATGCAGATGCCAATCTGGTAGATCCCAGCTGCCCACAGCCAGGGCACTTGTCCGATAAATAGTTTGCCAGTGACGCCCAGGAGCTTACAGCCAAAGACACTGGCAGACAGCATGTTCAGGATCAGACCGGTGGCTGCAAAATTATTCACGCTGCCACTGGTGGATTGGATTGGTTCATGGGTCTTTTTCGTGGCCAGGTCTGTGCCAGGGAGGGCAATTTTCTCTTTGGTTAGGAAACAGAGAATCCTTCCCAGACCAAAATAACCACCAACCAAGCAGACAATCATATAATTGCACGCCACAGCAGAGGAACCAAAAGCTGTGCTGTAATGCATGGCAACTTCATGAGCACTGGCAAGTGAGACAGCAAAAGCAATCATAGCTAGGATGACCTCTCTGCAAAGGAAGCCCACCACTGCAATAATGAGTAGTGCCAAGGTAAATGTGACCAGGCCAGGCACCAAGGCATTGCGGAAATCACCAGTGTCGTTCAAAACTCCTTGCCCTCCCAGGATGAAGACCACTCCATAGCCGCACCAGAACACTGAGATGGTCAGGCAGAGAGACAAGAACAGGGAGGCATTTCTTAGGCTTCTCCGAATTCCTGTGAAAGAAATGACAATGGAGACGGAACTGTCATGTCGAGACAGTAGGTTATGGAAAGCGGTTGTTAGGACAGGCAGCTGTGCGATAGGCACATGGTGTGTTGGAAGCGTGATCACTACGCTCGCATGGAGCTGCACAGGTCCTGCATGATGCTAGACAGAACTATCATGAGTTTGGGTAGGTCTGCACCATGGCCCATTACTGCGTAGACATGACCGTAAGGACTCCACAGCACATCACTTTGTGTTCACCAGAGTGCCTGAGGTATGCTCAAAGCACTTGAGTTCCTTCAACTGAGTACAGTACCAGCCCTGGCACGCAGTTTGCCCTAATGAAGTCAAGGTTCAGCACGTCATTGTCTTCTCTTCCTCATGATTCCTACAAGACTCAATAACAAGACCATAATATATTAATGCAAATCATGTCCTGACACTTCTTTCTTTTGGGTTTCCTGGTGTTTTTTTTGCTCCTGCTGTAAGCTGTCAGGTCCAATGTTTGAACCACAAGTGTCATACAACCTGCTGGATCCCCATAAATAATTTGACCTTCTCAGAAGACAGAAGCATAGGAATTGCAAAACCCATTCCTTCTCGAGAACTATCCTGTTGACTATCCTGATCCCCCAAATGACAAAGACCTTGATTTAAAATACTTCAAGTTGAATGGAACCCACCTACTACCCCCAAAAAATATCACAAAGTGCCTTATTTTTACTGCTCTGCTTTTTCACCTCGCGATGTGAGGATACCGATCAGCACGGATAGACCTGAAAACTCCCTTCCAAACTGGAGCTTTGTAATGGACCTGTGCTTCATTTCTTCCTCAAACCGATACAGCTTTGTGAGCCAGTCTCAGGTTGGGAAGGCAAGCAAGAGCTCTGCTGCCCAAGTGCCCACGCTGCAGAGGACTGTGATAACACAAGTACATGCATCTCTTGGAACAAGGGAGCACAGAAGTTCCTGCCTTTGGTAGGAGGCTGTTGATTCCCACCAACTGTGAAACACCACCTGCCTGGTGGTCCACTCCATATGGTCCCATCAATACAGCTGCTTCTAAGTGCTTTCTAGTAATGCTTTGTGCCACCACTGCCTGAGAGAAGAGGTGAACCTACATTTTATGGGTTAAAATATGGAGTGAATCTCCCAAGCTGTCTGCTTTGTAGCAGAAAAACTACCAGCATCAAATCTTGGATTTTCATGTCCTCGCTGCTCCGAATTAAAAAGGAGAAATAACTCAGCATTCATTCTAAAAAGTGTGGACTTTGATATAGCCAGTATTTTTTTCTCTCAGATAAGTAGATCTCTTGGCATTTACACATCGACGCGCCATTTCAATACACAGATGCCTAAAGTACCCTCAGAAAGCCTGGGAACCATTTTTAGAGAAATCATGTATTCGGTCTGTTAAAACTCTCAGAGGTTCTGGTAAAGCATTTGTTCAAAACTAACACTGATTTCTTTGGTTGCCTATATAGGAAAAATTTTCTGCGCTGACACACTCCTCTAGGAGAATGAATCAGTGGTCTGGCAAAGCTTTCATGGTTTGTGTAAACCTGTTGGGAAAGGAGACCAAATACATGCAAAGCAGGAGAAGGGGGAGGCCTTGAAGCTGGCCACCCTCTGAGTCTTACCTGCGTACGCCAAGAGAGAGGATAAAATCAACAGGAGGACTCCTAGAGCCGTGCTGGGGATCAGAGGGGATGCTCTGGGTAAACTGTAGAAATGCACTGCCAGGAGGAGCGATCCTGTGCATGACAAGGGAGGTGGAAAAAAAGAAAGAGCTTGTAAAATTTGCCTAAAAAACCAGGAGGGACACAGAGTGGCAAAAGCAGGGAATGGGGCAAAAAATAACAGTACAAGATCTGCAAATAATGAAATCTAAGAAGCTGGAGGGGGATGGTGTAACTTGGTTTGTGTCCAAGCTCTCACCTCTTTCTGGGTGCCCAGTTTTAAGAAACTTGAACTTAATCATGTTTGAAAGTGCTCCCCTGTTGTCAGATAAGGGTAAAAATCAGCTCTCCGATTCCAATTACACAAAAGGCAGACAGACGCACACACACTCTACAGATGATCACACAAGCCTTGAGCCTACAGAAAACCAGCCTAAAAATGAAAAGGGGCAGCACTCAGAAAGATGAAATGCAAAGAAGAAGCAAATTAAAGGGAGCGAACACCCAAAGCAGAGTTGCCGGGAAAACGGCTAGAAAAGGAAAAGAGCGGAAAGAGCATCCAAATAAAGATCATTTATGAAAATGACTATCAGAAAGTTTTGATTTGGTTCCCACCCAGGATGGATCGAGTACAAAAGTTCAGGCCAGCACTTTAAAGCCAAGACAAATATTTTGTTGGCTGCCGAACCAGGCACAGGGATCTCTGGATCTAAAAGCTTTACCCAGGCAGAGAAGATTCAGAATAAACAAGACTCTTTAGCCCCCTTTGAAAAGGGGGTTGTCCATGAGAGCTAGTCCCAACCCCATCCTCCCATGCCAAGAAGACTCGATCCCTACCTGCGGAAATGCCCAAGAGCCCTATGGAGGAATGCAGTGACTCAGTTTTCCTGTCTGCCATCGCAGAGTCCGCTGAAGACCCAGATGCGGGCTGAAGTGCTGCCTCTCTTTCCTCCCTAGCTCTTTATAACCAAAGCAACTCCACTGGCCCGCGTTCCTCCCTGCTCTCCACCCCTTTTCCCTACAAACATCTTCTGTTAGTGTTCCTTTCCGCATGCGGGAGGAAATGCAAACGAGTCCTGGCTGCAATAAATTTCAGGCTGTGAGTCAGCAAGGGCTGCTGGTAGCTCCCTCCAGGGGCCTGTTAATTTTACTGCTGATTAGCCCTTGTTAAAAAAGACACTTGAAAAATAACGCTGAGGGTTTATTAGTATTACTGCCTTTTTGCTACTGCCAGTGAGGAAATTACACTGGTTAAAATTAAGGTTTTTTTAAAGAATCCATCGTGCTGGAGCAAACAAGTACTTTGCAAGCCCAGGAAGTCCTTGGGGACCAGCTATTTCTCCTAACACTGGCCATGTTCCTGCTGTTTGTCCCTGTCACAGCTATGAATGCCTGGCACCACTGTCCTGTGCTGGGCAAACCCAGGCCAAATTCAGTGCCATTCCCTTAAAGGTGACTTCTGTCCATGTGTCACTCCACATCCACCTAACTCAGCCTCTCCCAGGGACGTCCTCCAGGGTTTCACGAGCGAGGTGTCAACGCAGACATGCAGCCTGGAGAACAGCAGTAGGAGGACAAATCCAGAGGAGCCTTGCTGGCTTTCCAGGAGAACGGAGCAGGCAGTGAGTGAGTATCCATCATTGCCATGGTTGCTGCTGTATCCCAAAGGTGACATGAAGGACCTATTCATAGCTTCCTACTGCTTCCCATGGAGAACATGTGATTGGGGCATAAAGGTCTTTACCGATGGAGGAGAGGCTGCAGAAAGCGGTGGACACTGTCCTCGGGATCATGTTGGGTTGCACGTCAAGTGGGGATTAGGCAATCAAGTGGGGATTAGCACTGAGAGCTCACAGAGCTTTGACGGAAAACAGGGGCAACACTTGCCTGCACTTACATACATTCCTCCATCATTTGTTTGTGTGCAACAGAGCAGTGTAGGGCCTATTCCTGTGAAGGACTCAGCTCCCGTTCCCATCAGGCCCAGTTAAAGCAAACTCCACTCTCAGCCTCTTGACAAGATAAAAGAAGCAGAAGAGTGTAAAGAGCTTCATGCTAACATTTCTGGGCTGGTCAAGGATGACTCTGCAGAGGCCCTACAGCAGCAAGCTGTGACGTTCCTCTCGGCAGATCCTGCTCTATGTTCCCCCATAAGTGATGCTCCACAGCCAAGGCTGGGGGACAGAAAAGATGTCGGAAATGCGAATTCGAGTTGCACAGACTGGAGCTCAAAGACAGGTCTCCAGCATCACCCAAGAGGCATTAGATCTGTAGCGCCATCCAGAACAATCCCAGTCTGTCAGGGTCCCCAGATAACGTCAAAGGACCCTGCTCCTCCTGCTCTCTGAGCCAGCTGGAGCATGATGGCATGCTTCCATCGCACAGCTGGATCCCTGTAACAGCTCCCAAACTTTCCTGGTTTCTTCAGTGCTTTGGAAGACAGTTATCTTTAACTGTGTTCACCCTTCAAGAAGAGCTTTGAGGCAACAGGGTTCCTTCACACTCATCTTCACTGGAAGATGCGGATTAAAGCAAGGTGTTAATATTAAATCCCAAAGTCTCTACTATAACAAATGTGTGCAGACGTTCACACAGAGAATGGAATAACTCTGCTGAAAAGTATTATTTATCAAGAATATGTTTGTTGCAGATAGATCTTTAGGTTCAGTATGTCTATTTAGATCTTATTGCACGAGGAAGCAAGCACCGGAACAAGCCTGGTTTGTCCAGTTACACCTAACCAACTACACCAGTAAGGGGAACCAGCTCAGTCAGTTTGCAACAGGCAGAGCTAAATGATGTGATTTGCAGCGAGCAGTAAGTTTGTTTAAATCATCAGCCTCTGGCTATCTTTGTTCCATCCTTAACAGGACTTCTCTCTAAGCAGCTGAAGGAGGAAGAATCTATCTGTTAAAGCTGCAGGATGATTCAGCTGTTTTTTCATCCAAGAGGAAATAATACATTGCTAAACCACAGTTAAATACCTTAGATACCAAAACAAACAACAGTGAAAAGTCTCGGAGTGTTTTTTACACATATGTTACAGTTTAGTTCCTGTTCTGTGTAATAAAATTAACTGAAAGGAAAAGCCTGTGCTAGATTAACTGGACTGCAAGTCCTTTCTCATGTGCTTTTTGTTCCTGCTTGTCTAGGTAGAAGGTAGGAGTACATGGCGCCTGCTATCACTAGTTTTAAGAGATGCATGCAATAAATGAAGTCACATGCATTAGCAATTAATATCTTCCTCATGCCTGCCACGACTAACGAACGTGCCAAAACACTATGTCATTATACACAGGATGTACTTCATATCTCTTCCAAATATGATAGACCCCCAAGGAAAATTTCCTATAAATAACCCCTGAAAACCATCCTTCAGCCATGTTGCATGAAGTTTTTTGTCCTCTGAAGAATGGCAAGACAGCCTCAACAGGCCACAGTAATTTCAATGGTGCAAAGCTGAAACAGAGAGGTACAGAATCGTCTCAGGTGCAAACATATCAAGGACGAGGAAGAACAAGTTTGTGTGAGCGAGGGATTTTCCCCACTACGTGCTGTGAATCTCGCTGCCCCACGCCCCTCCAGAGGTCAGGGCTCTGCCAGTTCCCGGTAGATGAAGAATCAAGTTATTGATTCCTAATATCAGCACCCAAAGGCCAGGAAACAACTGAGTGTAAAACATCTGCTCTTGAGAGCTGGGGTATAAGGATAAGAACATTTAAGGTCAGAAAAGGAAATCTTGGTGTTAAAAGGCTGAGGCTGCCTATGTTGGGTCTAAAAAAAATGGGCACAGAGAGGAACGCACTGGCTTGAATGCTTGCTCTGGGCAGGCTCACTTTGAGACCACCTGATGTCCAAAGACTTTGGTACTTTCATCTGAAATAGAACAGAAAATGGACAGTTGAGAAGGAAAAACACAGCTGCTCTGTTGAAGAGGTCACGTCAGCTGGGGATGCTTTGGAGACAACATGCTGAGAAGATCTGCAAGGGAGCAGTCAATTGAGGAAACAAATAATATTTACATGCCCTGCCTGTGGCACTGGAAATAGAACCTTCTTGCCAGCAAGAAATTCAGCCCAACCCTCCTGGCCCCACCTGCTCCTGGGGGAGGGATGACGCTATAAAAGGCTCCAGGCAGCGAACAGAGATGCACAGCAATTTGGGGCTCTCCAGGGAATCCTCCTGCTCCGGTTGGGACAATGGGAAAGAGAGTGGCTGTGGTGCTGGCTGGCTGTGGGGTGTACGACGGGAGCGAGATCCACGAGTCTTCTGCCGTGCTGGTGCATCTCAGCAGGGAGGGGGCACAGGTAAGCGGCGCCCTGGCAGGTTCCTGCCCCAGCTCTGGCTACTTTTGCCCTGCTCTGCTCTGCAATCTCTCTCTCTTGTCTCTAAGGAGCTTTGCAGCTTGCCGGACAAATCCCAGGCTCCCCATTGCTGCTACGGGTAATGGCACAGCGTAAGTGACTGGAGTCAAAGCAAATGGCACAGCGTAGGAGCTGCTACAGCGAGCGCGGAGACTCCCCAGTCTCCGCTTTGCTCTCGCAGCTTTGCTGTACGGGAGGATTGGCTCGGTGCTCTATGTTAAGTGCGTCCAAACTCTGAAACAAACTTTCCTAAATGCCTTCTCTGTTCTTTTTGGCTTGCACTTCCTCTTTTCTGCATTGGTGTTTCTGTTTAAAAGACTACTATTGTTTTCGGCTGTTTGAAATTCATTTTTTTAAAACCCTGAAGATTAGAACTGAAAATAGACAAGTTCTTGTGAGTTGAACTTGAACAGGGGTAGAAAGAGCAACCCTCAAGCAGCCGCTCTAACATGCCATTAGTCAGGATAGCCACCCTGCCAGACTGGAAGAGGAGGGAGAGTAGCCCTACGTAACATTACCCTCAGCTCTGAGCCTCCCACAAACCTGGGTCAGAGCCGTTCTCCTGGGAATCAGGATTGCTCTAGGAGATACAGGGGCACCGTGGCGATGTACCTGTGCTGCAGAGCCAGCCCACCCAATTCCAAAGCCTTCACAGTGTGCAGTCTCTGCTTGGCTTAAAGCTGGGACTCGTCCAAACCTCTCCTCCACTGTCTATAATTTTGCCTCTTCTCTCCCGGAGCTGCTGCAGTCGCTTCCCTCCTGCCGTACCCTGAACCGGCAGGCTCAGAGCAGCGTCCTCCACTCATCTCTTGATCGGCAAGGACCTCTAGTGGAGGACACTCGGGCACTATTTCAACCCCCTACTTTTATTTTTCAGTCATGCTTGCCTAAGGAAACAAATAATAAGATAGCATAGTCCAGGCTCAAATAGCCTATTTCAGTTGGAAGGGACCAACAACGACCACCTAGTCCAACCGCCAGACCAATTCAGGTTGACCATGTTAAAGCATGGTATTAAGGGTATTGTCCAAATGCCTCTTAAGCACTGCCAGGCTTGGGGCATCGACCACCTCTCTAGGAAGCCTGTTGCAGTGTTTGACCACGCTCTTGGTAAAGAAATGCTTCCTAATGCCCAGTCTGAACCTCCCCTGGCACAGCTTGGAACCATTCCCACCCGTCCTGTCACTGGATCCCAGGGAGAAGAGCTCAGCACCTCCCTCTCCATGTCCCCTCCTCAGGAAACTGCAGAGAGCCATGAGGTCACCCCTTAGCTTCCTTTTCCCCAAACCAGACAAACCCCGAGTCCTTCGCCGGTCCTCACAGGACATGCCTCTCAGCCCTTCCACCAGCTTTGTTACCCTTCTCTGAAAGCCTTCAAGTACCTTAACATCCTTCTTAAACTTCAAAGCTTGTACAGTCCCAAAATCTATCGCCCCTCTGTTTGCCATCCTTCACTCTTAATCACTGCATGTCAGCTTGAAAGAGTTCTGAAGGAAGGGAAGACATTTTCCAGAAAAAGAAATACTGTGGCTTTGTGAAAATAGTGGCCGAGGAGAAGAAATTCAAAGTCCTGTCCTCGAGGGAGGCATATGGTGTGACAGCAGCACCCACAGGGGATGACTGGCTTTATGGGGGCAGCTGGGCAGGGCTGGGGCTGCCCCACGGAAGGGGACTGCTTGGGATGCGGATGAAAACCTCTAAGAAATGGCTTCACCAATGGCTCTTGGGATATCTCGTTTTCCTAGGAAGGAAAGGAGTCACTGCTCTCTCTCCAGCTCTTCACACCCCAAAAACAAGCAGTGTGGGCTTTCTTTGCTTTCACCTAACACCCGCCTCATTCCTTTAAGGTCAGGGTAAATGTTCCTGTGCAGAAGCTACAAAAGACCTTTCTTTCTCCTCCCTATGAGAATAACCTTCCTGATGCCAGTATCAGATACAGGTGAGCCTGACAATCACGGCGGTCACCAGCAAAGTGCTTTCCTAACGAAGTAACCCAAGCTTTCATTCACTAGCTATGATCTTTAACATGCTTAGGATAGCATGTTAAGGCTGAAGGCTAACAGACCTTTCCCTCCCTCCTCAGGCAGAGGTTTATGCTCCTGATGTTGACCAGATGCATGTGGTGGACCATGTGAAAGGACAACCAACTCAGGAGAAGCGCAATGTGCTAGTTGAAAGTGCCAGAATAGCCAGAGGCAACATCAAGGATCTAGCTAAGCTGGATGTCAAGGGGCTGGATGCCTTAATCATACCAGGTAGGACAGCACGCGGGGTCTGCATGCCCAAAGTCTTGGGAACAGCTTAGATATGCCATAAGCCTTGAATGACAAGGGAGTTATGGGCTGGAAGGGAACTGGCCAGAGCCACTGGGGAAGAAGACAGGCTGGAAGCAGGGGCTTGAAGGACAGACATCTTCCATCTGTGCTGGCATTGGCATGTTATCTTGGACTTACATTAAAAGAGAACACGGCAATGCAGAAGCTTATCCCAAGAGGAAAGGGCAGATGACTGCCAGAAAAATTATCCTCTGTACCATCCATTGAGCTTCTTAGTGGGTGTAAAACTATCCCCTCCCTCACCAACATGCCTACCTCCTTACCAGGAGAAGAAGAGGCTGGGCCAGAGAGGGAGTGACTCAAAAGCAGAAAGCTCGGTCCATCTGGCAATTCATCTTCAGTGAAAGGATGACCACGTGATTTCTGTGGGGACGGATTAGGCCTGGAGCAAGGATTAAGAGACAAGTGAAAACTTGTCAGCATGTTCCACTATAACTCAGAAAAGAGCTCATGGGTGAAACTACCCAACAGATCATTGACACCTTTCTGTTTCGGTTCTGTATGGAAGCAAGAAAGGTGCTTTGATGTCTCATCACCTGGCAGTCAGCTCACAAAGGTTCAGTTTGTATACTTTTAATTCTTTTATCAACATTGGACAAATGCTGCCATCCACCAAATCTATTTTAGCATTCTACTAAGTAATACCTGAAAAAACCCTGCCCTGCAGTACTGATCTTCCGGTCTAATCTGCTTCTCTTTTCTCAGGTGGCTTTGGAGTGGCTAAAAACCTGAGTACTTGGGCCACCCAAGGCAAGAACTGCATCGTCTCCAAAGAGGTGGAGGATGTCCTGAAGGCATTCCACGCTGCCAAAAAGCCCATTGGCCTGTGCTGCATTTCCCCAGTGCTGGCAGCCAAAATCTTCCCAGGCTGCGAGCTGACTGTGGGTCATGACACAGAGTGTGAGAAGTAAGTAACCTTGGAGTGCTGATATGAAATCACACCATGAGCATCACAGAATCAGCAATGCCTCCCCAATGTACGTAGCACCCTGTCTCGTGCACCTCTTGGTCCCGGGGTTGGAAAGACACCAGACCACTGACTCATAAAGTTCAGCAGATCCTAGGGAGGAACAGGATGGTTGCATAAGACTTGGCGAAAGGGAGGGAGTTAAACTGTCCTTACTCATACGGGAAAGCTGTGACTGAATTCTCCCAACAGCAGGGAAGGAACTATGATGGTCTTGCGTTGAAGGGCACTTGTTGGAAGCTGGTGAAAAAAAATTCTCCAAACCTATACACAAAGTCTGGAGTGGGCAGAGTTAAGTAGTGGAACATCAAAGTCTTATTTTGGCTTTACTTCAGATTTCTAACTCATTGTAATCTGGAGGTTTCCCTAGTTCTATAGCACCAGAGAAACTCCTCCAATAGAAAAAAATTTGGATCCTATTAGCAGGCTTTCTGTAGGGACCATCCATCTCTCTGTAATCAACAGACTTCTCACTCTAGGCCTTCAGCAAATCGCTCTGTGTAATGATGGCTTTGCCACACAGGGTTTGTTCTCTTTTTTTCTTGTAGGTGGCCTTACGCAAAGACTGCTGAGACCATGAAGGAGCTTGGCTGCAAGCATGTGAACAAACATGTCACTGAAATCCACGTGGATGTGAAGAACAAGCTGGTGACCACCAGCGCCTTCATGTGCAATGCCCCCATTCACGAGATCTACGATGGCATCGGAAAAATGGTCAAAGAAGTGGTCAGACTTGCCTGAATGCCACAGAATCCATCTCCTCTGGAGTGCAGGCACCGAGCTTCGGATAATGTTTTTCCCCTTTTACACCCGCACGCCAACAGGCAAACTGCCACTCAGATGGAGTTCTTCCCCCCCACCGGACCACTGGTGGCTGCTGAGGAGGGAGAACTCCGGAATAATGGAAGCGTTGTTGTGTACTGCCAAGGAGACGCCACTTACTGCCAGCAAACTGGCAGTAACTGGAGCGTGGGCACACAGCGAGCTGGCATGCAGAAGACAGTGGGGCTTCCATGGGGCTCAAATACAGCCATTGTCTTTGGTTCTGAGTGGCTGAGGAGTCGCCTGGGTCATGTCAGCCATGATCGGGCTGACCTGACAGGTGCATATCGTGCGTCAACAGGAACTAGTACCTTTGCACATCCATCTTTGCCAGTACTTCAAAGCTCCCCACCTCACCAAAGAGATGAATTAGTCACAAAAGGAAGGAACACGATTCTGCTACTGAATAAAACCTGATACTTTTTACATGGGCTGAATTCTGTCATTTTTTGCTTTTTACTCTGGATTAGGTCACGCTTTTAGTGCTACTGGGTGGCCAATGAGTAGGGAAAACGATATAGGAGAAAGTCACCAGAACAAATCCCATTTGTTTTGCCAGGATTTGGCAGAACCCAGACTTGGGCATGAATATGATACAGGTGAAAGCAGAATCAAACCAGTTTCAGCATCCAGGTCTAATGGGAAGAGGTTAAATTCTCCCCTTGTATTAACAGATGACCTGCTAGGATGGCATGGAGTATTTTGGAAGCAGCCTTCCACACTGCTCCTAGGCAGAAAGAGCCCAGGGTGAGGGTTGGGCATCTCAGAGAACACGGTGTAGCTTCCAGTCTCTCGGAAAATTCCTTGAAACCACCTGGATGCAACAATTCTGCATTGCAACAGGGAGAGGCAAGATCCCCATCTAGCTGAAACCTGAATGGCAAGCTGGGAACTGGCTGGGCAATAGCGAAGTCTGGCAAGCAGAAGGCACTGCAGTAGTATTTGATAGCTCTGTCTCACAGTTAATCAATGTCATTTAAGATAAGCGACGCTTTATTTCCCTCCTGTAGTTGAGGAGCTCACTTCCAGCCCCTGGGTGCTGACAGGTTTGGCTCCATCAGGTTCAGGAGCTTTTCAGATGGTAGCTGGTATGTTCTTCTTATATAGGTTTTTATTATACAGGAAATATCATATAATCATTACAGACTGAGCTGTTTCATTCTCTCAGTATAAGACACGCTTTCTAAGACAGCAATGATTTTCTGAGGCTTTCCTCAGCAAACTTTTCAGGTTTTTTTACATCCTTTTCAAAACACTGGCATATTTTTGCACCCTCACCAACATGGCGAGATCCTTTGAGACTATGGCCAGAGCGGGAAGAAGTTTACCCACGTGCCGCAGCGGTGCTGCAAAGAGGGGTTCAAGCCCATCTGGCAGTGACAGAAGAGCCCAGAGCAGCAGCAACTCTACCCAGGTTTCTTAAGAAAATGTAGCTTATCCAGTCACTTTTCTGTGTTACTTTTTTCCACTGATTCTCCTACTAACCATTTGCTAGTGGTCACCTGTTGGCCACTATCCATAACTTTTTGCAAAGGTGTAAAAGCCTCCAAGATGCAAAGGACCAGCCAGTTTTGGGACAGAAGCTGGCAGGAAGAGGAGGGACATGTTGGCTAGCACAAAAAGTCCACTGTTCCCCTATAGCAAACTGTCAGTATCCCAAGATTACAGTAACACTCGGTCTGAATTAGCATTTAATTAGGACGGAAACAAAAATCCATGGGCGACCAGGCCTCAGAACTGCAGTTCTCTTCCACACTGTTACTTCTGAAGGGGAATCCACAGCTTAAGCTGTTCATTACGCTGCCAGGCTCTTTTCAGTGGTGCCCAGTGACAGGACAAGAGGTACAAACTTGAGTATAGGAAGTTCCACCTAAACACGAGGAGGAACTTCTTTACTTTGAGGGTGGCAGAGCCCTGGCACAGGCTGCCCAGAGAGGTGGTGGAGTCTCCGTCTCTGGAGACATCCCAAACCCGCCTGGACACGTTCCTGTGCCACCTGCTCTAAGGTGACCCTGCTCTGGCAGGGGTTGGACTGGCTGATCTCCAGAGGTCCCTTCCAACCCTATGATTCTGTGATTACCTCATGGAAAGTAACTGTTCCCAAGCCCATGAACTCTTCTCCTTTGCACAATGCAGGAGTTCAGGAAAGGTAGAGAAGTTTCTGCCATGACCACTAACTTTGGAGTGTTATACAGGATTTTCTGAGATTAAGAATGTTTTGACTAATTTACTAGATAGGCTGAAAAGCTACAGGATGTAAATACAATAGGGAGAATTCCAGGGATCGGCTGAAGAACTTGAATTAATCTCTGACTTTAGATCCAACCCAGACAGACACAAAGCTAGTAACAACACTTTTTGCTGGGATGTGGAAAACTGCTTGCCCTAGTGGAGCAGGAAAATCAACCCCAAAGACAAAACATTAACAATATTTTGGTGTGTTTTGACACCCAAGAAAGGCAACAAACAAGAAATAAGGAAGCTGGAGAAAAGTGACATCGTAACTACTTGTTTATATGGGAATGGGAAAAAAAAAATAATCCTGTAATTATGAGTCGGTCAGTGTCAGAATCCGTAGGAACTCCTGTCTGTTCACTTCCCCATCTCCATCCACATCTGCTTCATCAATCATCTCCTGGGGGACAGCAGAGATTTGGAGACCAGGTTAGGTTGGATCTGAGAGGGTGGACGCTCACAAAGAGCAAACACCAATGAAGGTCTCAGGCAAGGTCCAAGCGAGACAGAGATCTTGTCCATTGCAAGGCAACGCAGCACAATGCCACAAGCAGTCCTCCCTGCAGTAAGACGTTCCCCACCCTCCCTGAGCAGAGCATGAGAGGAACATGTCTGTACTTCACAAACCTGCAGCTCCTCGTCTGTGATGTCTTCCCCAACCTCACTAGCCACCACCTTGAGATTCTCAAAGGAGATCTTGCCGGTGCCATCACAATCAAACACCTTGAAAGCTTTCCGGATCTCCTTTTCCAAACATGGCTCCGCCTTAGCAAGGAAAGGAAAAATGCCATCGTGTAAACATGACATCGCACCCTCCTACAGTCCCCAGTCAGGGACTTCAGCCAGCAAACATTTGTGGTCAAATCCAAGACGTCATTTTGGGGAAAACATGGCCATAGAAGAGGGTTATCTACTGCTGCTATTTCACCATTGTCTTCCCCCACAGCCCCCATATAACTCCGTATTAAAGGAAAAGCTCCAAGAGAAGTTGTCTGAGCAGCATGGGGACTTGGCCTGCAATGTCCTGGCCAAGCTTTGTCAGGAAGAGGGGCACTAGCACTGCTGCTGGAGGAAGCAGCTGCCAAGAATTATCCAGCGGCTACTGCTTTATTTTATTTCCAAAGTGAGCCAGGCCGATGCTGGCTCTTACTGCCCATACTCTCCTTGCTCACAGGCACTGCATAGACAACCCTGCAGCAGCTGTGGGCTCTGGCTGAACTAGGGGGAAAATGGGGATCTCCACTGCCCTCTTTGTGTGGGTCCTGTGCATACACACCCTGGCAACTATGATCGCATGGACGTCACGCCAGCTATGCCCCCATCACCTCCCAGGCATCCCACGACGCCTTGCAATGAGATCAGAAGGATGGGAGAGGCAGAACCAGGTAAGCCCGTGCTCTTTGAGAACGGCCTGTGTCTGCATGCAGCCAGGCACTAGAGGATACAGAGGTTTTTGAGCCACAGGAATCTCAGATGGGTGATGAGGACTAAGGAACGTGAAGCAAAAAGCAGATCTTTGGACACCACATGAGCTTGCGTGGCTGTTGCCTGCAGGAGGTGTGGACAGTGTCAGTGGATATCAAGGAATGATTTCTCTACAGATGGTGAATTGTTCATCTGATGTACAACGTTTGCTCACTGCTGTCTTGAACTGAAGATAAATGGCCCTGTGACTATAAAGGCAGAACTGAAATTTCATGTGGAAACGTTTAAGGAAGGGAAGTGGGGGTTCCTAGGTGCTGTGTGTGCTCTGGGATGGGAAGATTTCTGCTGAGATTCAGATGTTTCTATCTGAACTAGCCATCCTGCTCCCTCTATAGTTCACAGAAAGAGGCAAGAGGGGTAAGGACAATTCACCCAAAGGCAGGTCTCTAAAATAGCTCAGATAAACTCCCGAAACACTCCCCTGCAGGGAACCAGAGTGACCCAATCCACTGTGGCTACCTGCATCGTAAAGTTAGGCAAGCGGAATTTCACTCTTGATGACCAGCTGGACTCACATACCATTTTCTGAGTCATCACCTGCAGAAACGACTTAAAGTTTAGCTTCCCTGACCCTTCTTCACTGAATTCAGAGACGATTCTCCTCATCTCTTCTTTCCTCAACTCACAGCCCAGAGCCTTTACAGTTACCTGCCAAAAAGAGAAAACAGACAATGTCTTGCTGTACGAATCAGACAGAAACAAAGAGGGAGAGATGTCTGAAACATGCAGGTATGTGAAAGTGGTGAAAAAACCCCAACTTTTCATCAACAGCTATTCATCCACTGTTTTGTCTCTAGAGAACAGGGTTCTGCAGATGTCTAACATCAGTAAGACGAGGCCACGAAAATTCGCCATGAAGAGCTGTCAGCAAGGGCCAAGAAGGGAGGCTTCAGTCCCCCCTCAGGACACCTGGCTAGGAAATTTGCACAAATCTCACCCCTTTGATGGCTGCATAACGACTCGGAGTTGGGGCAGCAAAGCCTGTTAGTGCAGCAAGCGGTCTGAAAGCATTAGGTGGCAAACCCCAATCGCTCCATCACCGCTCCGCAGCGGCGTTTATCAGGTGCTGTAAATGATTAGCCCCATTTCCAACATTTACCTTTCCTGCCAGTCATTTCTGTTTGACTGCCGTAATTCCAGTTCCAAGTGCAGCTGTGGTCACAAAACAAGTGTGTCATTTCTACCAGCCTGAGGGGATCCAGCCTGCTAATCCGCGTTACTCAGACTGCGCAAACACACCTTGAAGAGCAGCAAACAGAACACCCCTCAGCTACAGAAACTTGCACTGTCTTTGTAAAGGCAGTTAGAGGACAGGGACTGATGGAGAATTTTGCCTGCAAAATGTCATTCCTCCTCAACTTCTTGAGGATGGGGGTCACTGTGAAGAAAGGGTAGGAGACTCCTGAGATTTATTCCAGAGCATCACAGAAAAAGGACCTAACCCTCCTACTGATCCGGGCTGAGTTCAATCAGAAGCAGAGAGAAGACAAGCTCTACACTCTACAAACTCCCAGTGCAGGCAGGGTAGTACAACAGCGATACTGCAGTGATGTGATTTTCCACATGTAAAATGGGTTACGAAGGATATCCTGCACATCTGTGCCTTCTTTCAGGCCTGCCTAAACAAAGTCCCTGCAGCACAGATTAACATTATAAAATCATAGAATGGTTTGGGTGGGAAGGGCCCTTAAAGCCCACCCAGTGCCACCCCCTGCCCTGGGCAGGGACACCTCCCACCAGCCCAGGTTGCTCCAAGCCCCGTCCAACCTGGCCTTGAACCCCTCCAGGGATGGGGCAGCCACAGCTGCTCTGGGCAACCTGGGCCAGGGGCTCACCACCCTCACAGCCAAGGATTTCTGCCTCAGATCTCACCTAAATCTCCCCTCTTCCAGTGTAAAACCCTTCCCCCTCATCCCATGGCTCCCCTCCCTGACCCAGAGTCCCTCCCCAGCTTTCCTGGAGCCCCTTGAGGGACTGGAAGGGGCTCCAAGGTCTCCCCGGAGCCTTCTCTTCTCCAGGCTGAACCCCCCCAGCTCTCTCAGCCTGTCCTCACAGCAGAGGGGCTCCAGCCCTCCCAGCATCTCCGGGGCCTCCTCTGGCCCCGCTCCAACAGCTCCGTGTCCTTCTGCTGTTGGTGCCCCAGCGCTGGAGGCAGCACTGCAGGGGGGTCTCACAGAGCGGAGCAGAGGGGCAGAATCCCCCCCTCGCCCCCCTGCCCACGCTGCTGGGGATGCAGCCCAGGCTGCGGGGGGGTTCTGGGCTGCCAGCGCACATTGCCGGGCCGTGCTGACCTTCCCACCCACCAGCACCCCCAAGTCCTTCTCCTCAGGGCTGCTCTCCAGCCGTCCTCCGCCCAGCCCGTATCTGTACTGGGGTGCCAGCCTCTTGCCTTCAAGTCGCTGACATCCATCAGGCCCGAGCCGTCGCTGTCGAACAACTCGAAGACCTCTCGCAGTTCTCGCCTCTGCTCTTCAGTGACCGGGAAGGCGAGGGCCGGCTGCTCTGTCGCCGGGGAGCTCCCCCCGCCGGCGCCTCCCTCGCCGCTGGAAGCCTGCGGGGAGACCCGCCGCCCTCAGCGGGGTGTCGGGGACCGGCACCGGCCGCAGCCCCCCGCCGCCATCGCCCCCTCAGCGAAGCCCCACCCGCCTGAGGCGCCCCCGAGGGAGATTCCCAAGGACCAGCCGGGCTCCCCCTCCGCCGGCCGGTACCCGGGGCCGCGGCCTCCCCCGCGGCCGTGGCCCAGCGCGCTGAGGCGCTCCGGGGAGCGGCAGGCCCGGCCCCGCTCACCATCCCACCGGCTCGCGGCAACCGCGCTCCTCATTGGCTAGCGCTCCTGCTCCTCAGGGAAAGTGCGGGGGCTGATTGGCCGAAACGCAGCTCGGGGGCGGGACAAGCCCCGCGGGGTGGCCCCGCCCTCAACGCTGAAACCGCTGTCTCTGCGTCGGGGGCTTTGTTTGTGTTTCGGTGTTCTCACAATCCCAGGATCACAGAAAATCAGGTTGGAAAGGGCCTCAAGGACCATCTGGCCCAACCTTTCTTGGCTAAAGCATGGTCTAGACAAGATGGCCCAGCACCCTGCCCAGACGAATACTAGGATTCTTCCTGTAGTTGGCAGAATTTGGCCTGAATTAAGAGAAACTTACAAAAGAGAAAGAAACTCTAAACTTGCTTTCTTACAACAAAAGTTGTTAATCTTAAAAATGTGTAAGAGTAATCTACTCTACTGAGAGGGAAGATTTTGCTAGAATGTAGCAGCCAGCATTAGTAATTAATAAATTTTAGTACTCAAAGTATTTGGACACCTTTTTAAAGAACAACCCAGCTAATAATTGTATTACGCTTCTTAAATACTTTCACTATCAATCCTACAAAGTTTCTTCCCACAACTCTGATGGCTTAAAATAATGACACTTTATTTTAAATACAATCTTGTATTTGCAGCCACCGAATATCCCCGCAGACATTTCATCAGCAGCACTTGGTAACTTTCCTCTTCTTTTGCAAAGAGATAAATGTGCGCACTGAAGAGCGGTAAGTTAAGTTGCAGCAGTCTATTTACTTACTTCTTTTTTTTTCATTTAAAGAACATACTAAAAAAGGGGGAGGGGGATAATCACTGTGAGACAGAGTATAAAAAGCTGATCCCCGCAAATACGTCACATAAAGAGTTCACTGTAGCTGGGCCCAAACCAAAAACTTCAACTGCTGGGAAACGGAGATTTACATTTGACACCTGGTTTTTAGTCAGAGGAGGGTGTGAATATTGTCGCTGAAAAATGTGCTTTTTGTGTCGAAAACAAAGAGTGTAAACGTCTTTTGAGCGCAAACAAGCAGCCAGGTTGCTACACAGAAACAGGTTGGCAGTTGGTTCAGAGACACAAGTTTAAGATCATCGACTTAAAAACAAATATTGACCTGTATTTTCTGCTGTTTCCAAAGGAATAAAAGACTGTAAAAAAAGTGAGACAGCTACCAGACGTATATACACATGTGCAAAAATAAATAAAACTGTTTCAGTAAAGGCTGGTCTTCTTCATGATCCGCAGGAACTCTTGCTCGTTCACTTCCCCGTCCCCATCTCTGTCTGCTTCATCGATCATTTCCTGAAAGAGATTTGTACTCAGAAATTAGATGCCGATTCGAATTATTAGATTAATTCAGAATTAGAACCACTTTTTAGTAAATTATATTGGAGGTGACAGTGTTAGTTCAACATCAGACCTACGATGCTACAAAATAGTTACTAAACTAGTGTATATATATATTTATACAAAAATCTGTGTAGAGAATGTGGTATTATAGGAACTGTTTTGGAAGAAACAAAGTGCTTAGAGCAGAGTTGTTCCTTTTACATCACGTAACTCTCTAAAACTGCAATTCTACTGAGGCGATTTTGACAGCCACGTACGCTTAACCCATCTTTGACCTCAGAATCCGTATCCCAATCACACACTGACAGAATCTCTTCCATTTCTGCCAGGAGAGAATCAGACTGTGACTATTTACACAGATTTTAAACAAATGCAAATATGAAACCAGTAATACACGAAGGTTCTGTGACTGCCTTCCTATCCAAGGGGCACAGCGTGATCTGGACCTTTCCGTGTTCACGACACGCAGAGGCAGACCGCGAGTGTCTGTCTGTGATGTGGTTTCGATGGACAGACCTGCAGCTCTTCATCCGTGAGATTTTCCCCCAGTTCTTTGGCGACACGTTTGAGGTTTTTGAAAGAGATTTTGCCAGTTTCATCGTCATCAAAGAGTTTGAAAGCTTTGAGAATCTCCTCTTTGGAATCTTTTTCAGCCTTAAAGAAGTAAGCATAATTTTAAAGGAAAAAAAATGTAGTGGTTATGTTGTAGGTAACATTCAAATTAAAGTTATAAAAGACAAGCATTAGAAAAACTGAGAATTAAGAGCAAATTTAAAGCCCAGACAGCAGGAACTCTGTGTACAAAAGCTGAAGGGAAAGAGAGACACAGCGATGCTTCCTGAACCTCAAGGTTCCAGGGAATTCTTTGGGATTTCAGTATCAGGATCTTCCACTGTTAAATATCTGGGTTTACTCAGCATTTCAAAAATTTTTAAAAGCAGAAATTTCATCTGTAAATATCTTAAGAAAAGAAAATACAGCACATTGCTTTCCGCAGGCCAGAGCTGGTTTTAATCGGTGATAAAAATCTTGATTTCAGTTTTTCCCTTTTCTCACACACACAAAACTGATTGCTAAATAGACTTCTTAATGACATAATTATTTCAGCCTTACCTTGAAAAATGAGATAGGGTAGTCCCTGTCTTGCAATTCTAACTTTTACATAATTTGTTGTTAAGATTAAAATAGTGCTTTCATCTTCCACTAAAACCAGAAGGAGATGAAAGCTACTCAGCCGTTTTCAAGATTGCTTTCACTTTGACTTTTAAATCTACATACCATTTTCTGTGTCATCACTACCAAGAAGTCATTGAAGCTGATTTTTCCTGTTCCTTCCTTATCGATATCTGATATCATTTTCTTGATCTCTTCTTTTTTAGGTTCAAACCCTAGTGCTCTCATGGCCACCTGTAAGACAAAAAAAGAATTTAAATCATACAAAACTATAAACAAAACCGGGGGGAGGGAGGGAGTTGAACTTTATGCTACATCATGTTAAAACATGCACTCCGTGTCTCAAGGAAAACAGCAAGGTAAGGGGCAGACTTAAGAGCAAGGCTTTGCTACACACAAGGGCACATTGAGCTGCAGAAAACAGGAATGCAATCATTCATATTCAGTTAATTAGTTAATTCAGAAAGTTCCGAAACACATTCTTACCATCACATCCATCACTCACAGCTCAGAACTGGCAGGAATTTGGAGTGTAGGGCTATGTAATGAGTCTCAGGAGAAATATTTTCTTGGAGAAAAGTTGGATTTTTATAAAGTCTTGGCATACCTGTTTTGGTATATACTTTTTAAAATTCTTGTGATGGGCACTCAGAGCATAAAGAGTCCCACTTTGATTAATATTTTGAAGGAAAAATCCCAAACTGTCACACAGAGCTGTGGATAGCAATTTCCAAGGTGACTGGAAAATTCCTGTCAAGGGAATTGCTACTAGTATTCTCTTTGCAATGAGAAACAAGACACTGAATAATAATAATTAAAAAAAAAAGAGGCTTATTTCAGGCCCTCTTGTAAGCAAGATGGTGAAATGGAAGACCTAGAAATGCCTCAACAAAATAACTTCATGACAAGTGACCCCACGAAAGAAGTTTCCATCATACCTGCAACTCTACTGAACTCCAGCAACCTGATCTGATGGCACAAACGTGGAAGGTCTTAAGCTGGTAGACCACGGGGAACCTAAATCAGTTAATTTTTCATTCTAGTGACAAAAATCTTTTTCAAATGAATGTTGGGAAAACACAATTCAAACACTTTGTGTGCCTTTTTGACAACACTACTATAAGCAGCATATCCAAGGATGCCTTCACTTACAGACACACGCATGCACACCTATAAGCTTTACATTTTCCTTCTTTGATAAAGGGACAAGCGGCAAGTTTGAAATCAGGTCTTCTCCTAATGAACTTAATATGGACATTCAGCTACCAAATAGGAGGGACAGATTCTGAAAGCAAAAGAAGTCTCAACTTACTGATTACTGTTCTTCCCAAAGGACAGGGGTGAGGAGGGACCAAAAATGTTTTGCAATAAATAAAAACATGAATAAAACTGGTGTATTCCATAGCTTGGATAACCTAATTTGCAAAGCATGCAATCCTCTACAACACATAAGAGGGGAAACTCCTCGCCTTTTTAATATGCACAAACCCTTTTTGATGTTTTACTAACAAAGAAGAACACAGTACAGAAAATACAGAACTACCAATGTATTTTGGCCAGCCCGGTCCTAAAGACAACTGATGACAGCAGCAAAGAGCTATAATTAAAGAGAAAAATGTACCTGTTGACTGTTAACAAAGTTTTATGCTGGGGGGGGTGGAGAAAAAAATATCTCCGTTCCTGTTTAAGGGCATTTAGGCGTTTATGCCCCTATTACTTTATAACCCCAGTAGAACTGTGCTTCTAGCACCATAAAAATACTTCCCTTTAGCTCCTTAACATCTATGTTCCCGGTGCCGTCTGTGTCAAACAGGTCAAAAGCCTCCCGGATCTCCTGCTTCTGCTCCTCGGTGAGCTCCGGCTTGGGACTCGCTTTCTTCCTCTGGGAGGCGGCTCCTAGCGAGGGCTTCTTCAGGCTGGAGGCCTTGGCACAGCAACAGAAGAGCAAAGGAGGATGAGGCCGAGGCCGAGGCCGAGGCCGAGGCCGCCGCGACGCCCGGTCCCGCGATGGGCGGGTGGGGCCCGTAGGACAGCGGGCGCCTCAGCCCCACGCCCACCGCGGGGCCGCTCCGGGCTGACAGGGGCCCACCCCGCCGCCAGGAGGCCGGAGGGGAGCGGAGCAGGGCCCGAGGCCCCCTCCTCCCGCCGCCGGTGAGGGAGAGGGGAGGGGAGGGGAGGGAAGGGAAGAGCCGCGCCGGGCCGCACTCACCATCCCGGCGGCCGCTGCCTCCAGTCCTGTCAGGCCGAGACTCAATGCCGCCCTTCCCCATTGGCTAAAGCCCCTACGCCGTTGCTATGGCAACCCTCACTCCGATTTGCTGGAGAGCCGGGCGCGGGAGGCGCTGAGGCGATAGCGATTGGCCAACGCGCGGCTGGGGCGGGGCCAAGCGGCAATGACCGGAGGGGTAGCGCCTCTCCCCCTTCCGTCAAGGCGATTGGCCGAAGGGAGGAGGCCGCGGGCCAATCAGCGAGGGAGAGCCGGCTAGCGCGATGCTCAGCCCAGGGCGGGCGGGAGG
>VYZM01014519.1:8698-73455 GCA_013398915.1 Dromas ardeola | reverse complement strand
GGGGCTCTGGAAGGGTGGGAGGAGGGTGGGGGGGCTCTGGGATGAGGGGGCGCTGAAAGAGCTGGAGGGAAGAGAGATGGAACATTTCATAAATTGCATTTTGGAGAGGGGTAAGGCCTGTGTAAAGGGACACGAAGGGGCAACTGGAGGGTGGATCAGCCTGTGCCCATATTTTCAAACCAGCTTGGTGTTCCTGGCTGGACAGGCACCAATCCTACCGTTATTTTTTTTTTTTTTTTTTTTTTTTTTTTTTGCTTTTTCNTTTTTTGCTTTTTCCTTGCCATTTCAAAGGGCTTTTCAGAAAAATAAAACACCAAGAATGCCAAACTGGGTAGCTTGCAGTGAGCCGGTCCAGCAAATGTATTTGCTTGTGTGCGGCATGATACTGTGACAATTTTATAGCAACATTGGTGTAGCTGTTCCTGGATCTCATCCAGTTGTGTTGGCACTAGTGTGGGTGAAGTGAGATGGGTCAAAGAGCTGCTCTGGATGAAAACCAACTCAGGCAGAAAATGATTAAGTTTCAGGTAGTCATAGCCTTGATTCATCTCAGTGCATGAATAGTATAAGATAGTGGGAAGCACTGACTAGAAATGAGGAATCAAATCAGCCTCTAAAGCAGTAGTTTATCATAGCGATGGTTTAAAGTGACCGTAAAGCCATGAGGAATCTCAGTGTGTATCTTATCTTTATGTTGGAAACAGATCTGAATAGGCATGTTGTCTTTTTCTGTCTTTCAATTATACCCCACACAGTAGGATCCCAGCTGGGTTGGGAATTTTGTTTGCTGTTGCTGGGGGGAAGAGTGTATTTTAATGAAACCGGTGGCATCAACAGCCTGTGATGTGAAAACTTGGAAAATCTCACCACTGGCTCCCCTCTCTTCGCTGATTGGCACCAGTGAGTGCCGGCATTTCTCCCGTGTTGTGTCTGCTGTTGTGGAACAGGCGGGCATGGTGCTGCTGAAGTGCTTGAACTTCAGTTTTATTTTGTTGTTCCAAATACCCTCGAGCAATTACATTTTTGAAGAGGACATTGCCAAAACCTGCAATTGTGTTCATGTTATTTGGAGTATAAATATTCAGACTTAAAGGAAGTGCATGAAGCTAGTACTAGCAAAAATAAAATGGTGCCTTTGTTATCAAGGGTATTTTACTATATTAAAATTATGCCTTTGAGAAAGCTATTTGGTGTCACTGTTACTCTTGTACTGCTTATTTTGTTCATCAGAGCAGAGAGAATTAGCTCATTCTTTTCATGCTTCTGCTTTAGCATAAAGGCTTCAAACCTTGATTTCTATAACTTGAAATGTGTTTTAACAAAAACACATTGGTTTGTGTTAATGACATGCTTAAGTAAAGTATTCTATTGTGAATAAAATAATATTCTCCTTTTCTAAAGGAATCAGGTTGATAGTGAATCATCTGAGAAATGGCCACACGCCTCAGATCGGTAAGTTGAGGACTTAAATGATGCTTTATGAAGCAGAAATAGATATTTCTTCTGAACATTACTAGGGAAAACGTGAGACTGTTCCTGCATTAATACTAATTCTGGAGATATTGGCGGGGGAAATGTGATTTTCTAAGGAATCATTTGCTGCTTTTAGTTCCAAAGAGATCCAGGAATGCTCCAACATGCCCCCCAAGAACTCCAGTGGCTTTGTCAGTGCTGCCAAATCCATTGGTCTGGAGATTTAGTCACTCCAGAATCATTTCTCCCTTGTAACATTTTTTCATGTTATAGTGCAGATGAAGTCCCAGTTGAGGTCCCTGAGATCTACTAGACCATTATAACCTCTTTCTATGATTACTGCATGGAATACAGGAGCTTAGAATATGGAAAGAGTAACATTTTGATTAGCTCAGAGAGATGTTTGGACCTTATTCTTAGGAGTACAATTTATTAAACTATTCTGTTACGTTACCTGTGGTTCTTGTTTATAGAGAAATTTCTACCTTCTGAACTATTTTTTCATTAATTCATACAAAGCTTATGGAAGGCCCGTGAATCTCAGATATTTAGGAAACAAAGAAACCAGAAAAACCTCAATGTAGCATCATGCTAGAGAGCGTGAACAAACTGTTGTGTCTTCACAGCACAACACATTCATATGCTAAAATCAATATAATCATGCATAGCTTAGCTTTCTACCTGCATTTTTTAAAACAGCTAATTAATTTAGGTGCAGCACTGTTAGCTGCAGTTATACTGATTCTGGTCATTGAGTTGGTTCATTCAGTACTTTCCCAAGAGGTGTGTGTACTAGATTGTATTTTATATTATAAATGTGCACTAAAGATTGATTAAATAGTCTGCTTCTCATCACCAGTTAGAATACTGCCCTTTACTCGGGTGAGTGGAAAACTATCATACAGGAAAAACCTGGACTATCTCATCTGTACGGGTAGAAAACGATTCTGATGTTTAGAGCCAGACAGAGGGCGTCGTTCTGCCACTGTAAAACTTTGGTTCAGCACATCTAAGCGCAGCGTGCAGTTCGGGTGCTCTCATTTTATGAAGAACACACTGGAATGAGAAAGGGTACAGGGGAGGACAAGTAAAAATATCGATGGAACGGAGCAACTGCCTTCTGAGGAGGAGCTGAGAAGGCTGGACCCCTCAACGGGGAGAGGGCACTGCAGAGGGCAGGCATGTCACAGCATTTAGAGAATCGGGAGGCTGACGAGTAAAGCAAATGCTAACCTGTTGTAGTGGGGGAATACAGGGAGGGTGAACTGCAGAGTCATTGGACTCGCATATTCTTTCTATATCGTTTGTTCTCTTGCAACTATCAAAACCAAATAGACTACTTTTTAAAAATTTATTTTAATCAGACTGTGCTTTGCATGCACCATTCCAAATAACTGGTTATGCTTTAATGTAGCTGAGAAACTGTAGTGAACTCTTCTAATTTCAGTTGTGGATAATTGACACTTCCCAGTAGAGGCTTTGTTTAAGGATGTAGTACTTAGAAACTTCTGAACAATTGTCCTCTTTATGTGGTTTCACTGGGTTAAAATTCCCTTCAGCTCGATAGTATAACTGCAGAGGTGGGGTTTTGTGTAGCAACAATAAGGAGAAAATCTATTTCCAACCAGGACAGAGCATTCTTTGTACAAAAGCTTCCACAGACTTGTTGCTTGTATGTTCTATCTTGGTGGCAAGGTCTTCAGTCTCAGTCCAGTTAGACGAGTGACCAGACCAGAATCTGTTAATTAGTGACTCTAGCCATTGATTTTTAAAAGCTTAAAAAAAGAAAGGAAGAACTAATGACTAATTTAAAAGGGTAAGCCTTGCCTTTACCTGATTGTTTTCTTGGCTTGGAGAAGCCTAAGTTTCACATGCTCTGAAAATGTTTGTGTCCTTGCTAATGGTGACAGTTTTAGTGTTCTGAATTATCTGTACCATGTGGTTGAAGCAAATTCTGTTTGCTTTACCATCGGGGCAGAGTTTGTTGGGGCCAGTCCTCTTTTTCTTCCCTCCTACGTGAGCCACTGGGTTATGAGGCAGAGTCCTGCCCAATACAAACCAGCATGTGAGCCCTGTGGACAATTAGCATTTCTGAACTTTTAAGTTACTGTGATAGCACAGACATATTGAAGAGTCTTTTGATATCTAAATTTAGACTCCTTCAATTAAACTAGCTACTGACTAGCTAAAGAATTCTGGCACATTAAGACTAGATGATCTCTCAAGGTCCCTTCCAACCCCTACAATTCTGTGATCTCAGGAAGTTCAGATCAGTTTACTTGCACGGTATGTCTGCTTGCTAAAGGGCTTTTCTCCCTGTCTCTGCAGGCCAATAAGAAATGTACCGTGATCGGGGGGTCAGGATTCTTAGGCCAGCACATGGTGGAGCAGCTCCTGGAGAAGGGTTACGTGGTCAATGTGTTTGATATTCAGAAGAGATTCGACAATGACAGTGTGCAGTTCTTCCTGGGAGACCTTTGCGACAAAGAGGTACAGACTAACAACAATACGTGAAGTGGGTAGATAGAAAGGGTATCTGTTTAAATAAATGTTCGTTCAAACAGCTTACCGAGCCTTACCTGAAGCACTAAAACACCCAAAGGCATTGCAGAGGTGGTAAAAGGGTACCTAGATATACCTTGCAACCTTTCCCCAGGAAGTCGGTAGCCTGAGCAGTTTTCTGTGGAACCTTCACCTAAAACATTTAAAGAAATATACTTGATGTCTGCTTGAAGCTGAAAATAACAGAACTTGTTTCTGTATTATGATTTGCATTACTGTTAGCTCAGATATAGTCTAATTACAGTCACTGTTGGTAATTGCATGTGGGTGCTCTCCTGGCAAACCTCAGCTGCATGACAACGGCAGAATGCATTATTCCTAACAGTTAAGGCACGCTAAAACCTTTTGCCTTAACTCAAGGTATGCATGTGAGCCTTGGCAAAAACATTTGCATGCAAAGTGAAGAGACGTCTCCCCACCAGGAGAAAGTATCATGTCTCGGAGCTTTGTGCCAGTCACCTCAAACACAGACAGTGCCAGGGGGTGCTGTTGGCTGTTAAACCTGCTGCTTGCTGAGTTTTCTAACTCCTGTCTCCAGGTAATTTTGAGTCTCAAACCTGCACTTGAGACTATTGCAAGCGTTAAGTCTAGGTAGCCTCCAGGTCTCAGAAAGTTCCCAGGTTCTTCTCTGGAAAGAAAAGGTGATGTAGTGCTTTTTTGCCTAGCAAGAAGGAGAGGGCACTGTGAAGATCCTGGATGCTAATCCTATTCCAGCTGCCCACCTTTATGGAAAGAACGTGACTTGAAATTTCGTGGTTTTATTTCCATGAGAAGAAGAACTGTGTATGATTTCCTTCCTTTTTATTTTTTCTGGGTAGGCACTATTGCTGTTGCTTCATTGCTGTCTCATGCGATGTATCTTCTAGGCTTTGCTCCCGGCTTTACAAGGTGTGTCAGTGGCATTTCATTGTGCATCGCCTGCACCTTCAAATGACAACAGGGAACTGTTTTATAAGGTGAATTTTATGGGAACGAAAACAGTCATTGAAGCCTGCAAAGAAGCTGGAGTGCAGGTAAGGGTAGAAAAGCACATGGAGACTATGACACACTGATGTGACCTTATAACAATTGCAGCATGGACCAATTTTAATCTAGTTTGGTAAAGGAGCAAGGTTCTCTGAAATACGGAATTCCTGCTTGTTCTATGAAAATTAGTAGAAGAAAGAGACTCTGCTGGTCTCCCACTTAGTGTCTGGTGTAAGCTCAGCCCATGTTTACCACAGAAAACCTACACATTGCAATCTTCCTGACTGCAGGAAAACTATCTATTACAATTTGTCCTACTAGACGTCTGGGAATCACCCACGGGAGAACCATGACTGACAAGTGGATTCTTTCGTGCTTTAGTAAGAGGACAGCTCTAAAGGTAGCTTATCCAGCAGTGGAAGTATTCATGGCATCTATTACCTACGTGAATTCTTTGACATAGAATGAGAAGAACACACTTATGCCATAATCTCAGTATAATTTGGTTTAGAAAGTCATTTGCCCACAAAAGAAAGAGCCGGGGAAACCAGGCTGCTGTTCAGGCAAGTTTTTTTGTTTGCCTTTTTTTTTTCCTCATGTCATCTTGATGTCATGTGAATTTTCATTTAAATTTTTAGCAAATTTTCAAGCGCAGTGCATGTGAAGATCCCTTACTTATTTTGGGCCAAGATGTTGCCTCCAAAGCATGCGTTTTGCGCAGTGTCCACGTACAAATGCAGAAGTCATAATGTTTAGAATTAAATGATGCATATCACATAGGACTCCCAGCCCCACAGTTTGTTGTTGTCGTCCCCCCCCCAGCCCCGTCGTGTAATAAGCTGTTGTAGGAAATGGGCCATGCAGTGTTTACCTTCAGGCTTAGTCTGGATTCTGTCAGAGCGAGGAGTTAAGTCTTGTTGGAACTTGTTGGATCTACACATCTTTCTATTACAATGTCGATCTTGTTTAAAGCCACATGTTTCTGATTACTGAAATACATCACTGACTTCCTGTTTTAAATCCACTAGGGTATGTTTTTATCCAACAAAAACATTCAGGATAAGAATTCTCTTTTGGTTTAATCTACTATGATGTTGTTTTCGTCAAAATGAGCCAATATATCTTAAAAACACTCATTGCATGTTAAGTGTTAAAATGTGCCAAGCCAAGTGAGCACTCTGATTTTCCTGGAGATGTTTTCCCCTTGACTGGCTGCCTTGGATGTTTGTTGAAATGTTTTCATCTCCTTTACATAGCACTAAACAATGTGTCGAGTCAATTAAAAGAGTGGGAGTTTTCTTACCTGCAGTTTCAGATCACCTTCTGTTAGCCCATGTTCTTGTAGACTGAGTTTATTATCTGTAGAATCAGTTGATTAAACACTATTATTGTCTTTACTCAGCCTTCGTAAATAATGACCCTTTTGTCTTAGGCTTTAAAAAAGTATTTTCTTTCACATCTATTGCAGAAATTGGTGTTAACTAGCAGTGCCAGTGTCGTTTTTGAGGGCACAGACATAAAAAATGGATCAGAAGACCTCCCTTATGCAAAAAAACCTATTGACTATTACACAGAGACGAAGATCCTACAGGAAAAGGTATTTGTCATCGTATGGTTGAGATTGTTATTTTCAATGCTTAAAACTGCCCTTCTGGAAGTAGGGCATGCCCTGGGGGACACAACAGGCTCTTCAAGACTGAACAGATCTCTGTTGTTCTCCAGAATCTCTCTTTCATTAAAAAGAAGTATCTTGTTCTTACAGTTGTAAAGAAAATCTGCGCAGAATCGTGCACATGTAGCAATGCCTGCCAGAGTTTTCAGAGTATAACTGAAATAGAAAATTCCCTTCTTTTAGACAAATCTGCCAGGTTTTAGCCCTCTTATTCTCAGCATGGAGGCTAGTGGGCTGTGGATTCATTTGTTCTGTCACAGAGAAGGATGGCAGGTGGCTGTTGGTTGCTTTCTTTCACAAGTGACCCACATCCTTTTCCATAGCCATGCTGATGGGTTGGTCCAGGGGATGCTTTCCTAGTGGCTGTCTAGCAGTCCAGATATGTAAGTCATCAGTTATGTCTTCCTTGGCTGTGAAACTCCTAAGTAGCATATTCACTTAATAAAAAGAGAATAAAATAACGCTGTGACATAAATTATCAGGGAAGTTGAGTGAAATAGTGTGTTACGCTACAGAGGTTGTTTCTAGAGAAAGAATAAAAGAATTGGCAGAGATGTTGCTTTCATCGCAAAAGCCATGTGATAATCCCATTTCTGAACTGATCCAGCTTTGTTTTAAGAGCGGTTGAGGGGAGTTATTTTTCTGTGCTCCTACTGGAAGGCTGTTTCAGAACCACATTTAGCTGATGTGCAGCCTGAAGTTACAGCTGGGATTGTGAACAAGTAACTGGGGAAGGAGAAGATAAGATGGAGATGTGGACGGACTGAGTTAAGGAACATGCCAGCCTAATTGCATGTTGTAAGCTAACGCTATTGGCCATATACTGAAAATATTCTTGTTAAAAAGATCTTCTTAACACTGTATTTGTGGTATAAATATGGTATGACAATGTTTTAAATCAAAGGGAGCGAGCATTTTTTCAAACTTTTTTCAGTGGCTTGCATTTTAGTCATGGAAAGAATCTCCGCTTTTTGTGCAAGAAGAATTTAGACTTGCTTCCATACTGAAGCTGACAGTGTGTCCTCTAAAGTCGAGTATTAGCCTTTAAACATTTTTCTTATGTTCCTTGAAAAGAGCTTAATTGAAAGCGCAGCATAAAAACATCTGTTCATTTGCAAGCATAACCACTTTGCAGTAAAGTGGACTAATAAAGTGGAAGCTTATGAGTAGCAATCAAGTCTAGCCCAATATGCTTGTAACTATGTCTTTGTTTTGGGTGAAACAGTGAAAGTATGTGCTGTTTATTTGTATGTGTTGCTCTTGGATTTTTAATAGAAAATCCAGCAGCTGTTAAAGATTAGTAGAACACGTTGTTTGGAAACTCCCAATAGAATTAAATCTTCTTCAAAGATGCCTTGCCAAATCTGCTTAGCACTTGGTGCTGCTGGTAAATGGGATCACATCCCTTCTGAATGCCATTGAGATGGCCCATGACGGAAATCTTCCATTGATTGATAAGAGAGACAGAGAATGAATTGCTTAGCGTCTTCCTTTTCTCCAACATGGACATAAAGAATTCATGGAGTGACGGAACTTTCAAAGCTCCTCTGGTTTCTATGGTGTTAAATGAAAGAGGCGAAGAGTTCCTTTCCTTTGCCTATCAATTAATTAAGTGTTCAATAATAAAAACAGATTTTTGTCTGTTTTTCTCATTAAAGAGAAGTGTTTTTCTCATTAAAGAGATGGGAACAAAGGAAGGATCATTTGTAAAGATATGAATGGACAGTAATTCTTCCACTGATGTCTTCCCAAGGAAATGGGGAACGCCCACCCCCTTTAATGTTGTTCTTAGAATATATTACTAAGCCATATTTTACTTCCCAGCCTTTCTCTCATGATTTGGTTATCCTTTTTTCCCAACAGGAAGTGCTCAGCGCGAATGATCCAGGCAACAATTTCTTCACTACTGCTATTCGTCCCCATGGAATATTTGGTCCTAGAGACCCTCAGCTGGTTCCCATCCTCATCCAAGCAGCTAAGAGCGGCAAAATGAAGTTCATAATTGGGTGAGCAAGGCTCAGCTATTTTATACCTTTTGTTAAAATCGATGCTGAACCTACAAAGCCCTTTGGAAGAGAATAATATTGTATCAGTAGTGGTGTTGTGGCATGGAAAGAAAGTACGTTTCTTTAATTTTTCACTTGTGATCCAGGATTCTTTTTTGAAAAATCCTTCTGTGTTAGGGACTCATGCACTCCCATGGTAAGTGTTCATAATGCAAAAAGAGTATCAGTGGGGAAGGCTGACATAGCTTGAGCCGTCTTTGCATTGTCTAAAGAGCTGTCCTTTTAAATATGAGATAGCTCAGATTACTTGCTATTAATTTAATTAATATACACTTCTGGTATTTGAGGTTCTTGCAATTAAAAAGCCTATATGGCAGTGTTTTAGTATTTCTGATTATAAGATCAAGCATATTTGCCTTTTAATTGAGCCTTGCAGAGCTTCTAGTGGACCACTGAAATTTTAGAGCAAGAAATAGTTCAAGCTACTACTCAGCTGCTTCCTTACAGTTCACTTCTGAATTGATCTCAAACTGACCTGTGAGCAGCAAACCTACAGAAACTCAAGGTTTCCACTTCGTGCAAATCTACATTCTCTTCCAGCTCAAATGTGCATTCCTCATTTGAGTTTTCCTACTGCTATACAGCCCTGTACATCCCTTCCAAGAAAGCAGATAAAAGCCATTCATCCATGAACAGAGGAAATTAAAATGATTCTTTCTCAGAATGTTGGGTTGTAGCAATACTGGTTTTGTGGCCAAATGAGTGTGGTGATGGTTTTGTAACAAACCATTTGTTTGATTTCACTGGACTCTTTAAAGTGATACGCAGAATCACTTTCATTTTCTGTACCTGTGTAGAAATAGATTTAATACAGTGGGTTAAATCTGTTTCAGCTAGGGCTGAAGTTGACTCATTGAGGGAGTAAGTTAGAGTTTCATGAGCCAAGAAATTCATAATTGAAAGCTTGTCCTTAAATGACTGACTTTGTGCTAGTTACCACTCTGTTTCTATTTATTGTGCTTCTGTGGATCACTCTGCTGATTCTGGGACCTGTAGGATCTGCCACACCTAGAAACTTGGTAACTTGTGAGGTTTAAAAATGGTACTGTTACAGGAATGTAAAGTTTGAGAGCCTTGACAAGAGCTGAGACAATAACAGCCTTTCCTCTGTCTCTAAAATAATATGTAGTGATTTCATCTCTCTGACAGGGTATAGCCGGAAGTCGCAGCACAAGAGAGCGGGAGAAGAGGAAACTAGGCATAAATATATCTTGTGTGAAAGTCTTTCCTTTTGCCACCAGCAGATTTTCAGCCTAGCTTGCCTTAGGGCTAAACTTCTTCCTATTTTCTGTGCAGGGATGGAAAGAACTTGGTAGATTTCACCTATGTGGAAAACGTGGTCCATGGACACATCCTGGCTGCAGAAAATCTTCGGAAAGGCTCTCCCCTGTGTGGGAAGGTAAGGAAGGACCTCGTGAGGGGACAGGAGTGGGTGTCCCCTAGCTGAACTTCATCTGCAAGCCTCGCTTGGCTTCATGTGTCTGCTCTGTAGTTCATGCAGATTTCTGTCTGTACTGAACATCCGTCTTGGAGATGAGTGGAGCTGGCGCACACAAATGGGTCAATTTTTTTCTGTCTGTGGGTATAATGAATGGTTGCCCATCTGGTGACCATTGTGTGCAACCGCATGGGCTGAGATGTATGAATATACTTTAACTTCATGCTATAAAACTCCTTGTGAAAGGAAATCCAGGCAGAATTGCGGGCAGCCAAGTTGCGTACATATGAAACATAGTTATCTAGCTTTTATGATAGAGTTGAGGACAGGAGAAAAAGTTTTATAGATTTTTCATGGCACCACTGTGCTCTGGGCATGTACTGTACGTACAGCTAGGATGCTTTAATGTGTTTGCGTTGTGTTGTGTCATTCAGTTTGTTTGACCATTTATGAGTAATCTGAACCTCTGGCGTGTTGGGAGTAGCTGGCTTTCTTAGCAAAGGGGCTCATCACTTTTCAGACAGGTGGTTAGTGCAAAGCGGTTTCTCATGAAAATGTGTTCTCAGTCAAGTCGGGGATGTCACTCTCATCATGAACATGAGATGGGCCATCAGAGAGACAAATTTGTGAAAACCACAATGATTTTATCATCTGGCAAATTTTTGTTTTCCTCTCTTCCAGGCATTTCATATCACAAATGATGAACCAATTCCTTTCTGGGCTTTCATGTCCCGTATCTTGACTGGCTTGAACTACGATCCTCCCAAGTACCACATTCCCTATTGGCTGGCGTATTACCTGGCCCTCTTCCTCTCTCTAGTGCTGTGGCTGCTAAGTCCGCTGGTCACCATCAAGCCCACTTTTACCCCTATGCGGGTAGCATTAGCTGGAACATTTCACTACTATAGCTGTGAACGAGCCAAAAGAGACATGGGCTACAAACCAGTGGTGAGCTTGGATGAAGCAATAACCAGGACTGTGCAGAGCTACCCCCACCTCCGCCGGGCTAAGGCCTGAGAAGTCCTAGGTGGATTTTTTTCTACTTGATTTTTGTAATTGCTTTGACATTTTAACATGAATACTGACGCAAATGTCACTAATTCTCTGGAACAGGGAGTTTTCCTGAAGTCCCTCCTCCTCCTCACCATTATCAAGATGGCTTTATCTGGGTTGGAAAAAAATCATTTGGAGCTGTGCTAACAGTTCTTTTCTTTGATATGACTCCTTGTTTTGAAACAGCTGCTGAACCCTATGGACTATGAACAAACACCCTGCTGTGCCCTCTTCAGTCCCAACCCAGCACATCAGCATTCCTTCATCTTCTCTCTCCACCCTTCTTCTCTGTTTTGTTGCTCTGGTGATAACAGCCGCCTCTTCTCATAGCTGCAGACTGCTTAATGAAATACTTCTCATGGCTGGTTCCTCTCCGTGGTTTGGCTTTTTTCTATACAAGAACGATGAAGGAGAGGCTTATGCCAAAAAGGAGTTCTGTCACCATCTCTTAAATCATTGAAGCTGATTTTGTTATTCCCTCCATGATTGGTGGGTGATTTAGCTTCTTACTGAGGCATTAGGAGGAAACCTGAGAAAAGGCATGCTAGGTCTCTCTTTGTAAGGAAGCATATGCCTTTGATTCTGCAGGAGCCTATTTCTGTTCAAAAATAACCCAAATAAATCAAGAAGAAATGACTTCCTAATTTTGTGTTCCATCTTTGAAAGGGCAGATCCCATCTCAGGATTTTAATCATTCCCTTTTGGGGGGAGAAATCTTTGCTGTGGCTCTTGTCAGTCAGCACATACTATTTTACCATAGCTCGCTCACTTCCCTGAAGAACTACATTGGTTGGAAGATCCTACTGCACAAAGTTCTCATCTTGTATGACATGTTATTGCTGGTAATAGTGATTTTTGTTGCTTTAACCACTTAGTATATGAAAAACCTCTTTTCCACAAGATAATGGTTATCATAATACTATGTTCACCAAGCTGTTTAGTTTGACATTTGTATGAAGTGTACTTTACCCTATAATCTTTCTAAGTGCTTCAGTTCTGTTTTGTTTTTAAATCAAGAGTTTAGGTTAGAGTTGGAATGTCCCTCTGTGCCAGTCCCTGGCTCCCTGGGAGTTTTGGTGTTTCCAATTTCAGAAGTATGGGAAGTGCCTCACTCGATGAGCCTTAACCTCGTCTGGGATCTTGATATGCTGCTTAGAAATTAGTTTTATTTTAACTTCTGGCTGGTTTGTGGAGAGTTCTATGTTGGGCTTTTTTTTATTTTCTGGAAATTTTTATTTGCTGCTTTAACAGCTAGCTAATTTTACCAACTTTTACCTTGTTTGATCTTGAAGTAAATACTACAGGGTGGCTGACACACCGGAAGGCTGTGCCGCCATACAGAGAGACCTGGACAGGCTGGAGAGTTGGGCAGAGAGAAACCTTATGAAATTCAATAAGGGCAAGTGTAGGGTGCTGCACCTGGGGAGGAATAACCCCCTGCACCAGTACAGGTTGGGGGCTGACCTGCTGGAGAGCAGCTCGGTGGAAAGAGACCTGGGAGTCCTGGTGGACAACAGGATGCCCATGAGCCAGCAATGTGCCCTTGTGGCCAAGAAGGCCAATGGCATCCTGGGGTGCATCAAGAAGAGTGTGGCCAGCAGATCGAGGGAGGTCATCCTCCCCCTCTACTCTGCCTTGGTGAGGCCACACCTCGAGTACTGTGTCCAGTTCTGGGCTCCCCAGCTCAAGAAGGACAGGGAACTGCTGGAGAGGGTGCAGCATAGGGCTACCAAGATGATGAGGGGACTGGAACACCTCTCTTATGAGGAAAGGCTGAGGGAATTGGGTCTGTTTAGTCTGGAAAAGAGACGGCTGAGGGGTGACCTAATTAATGTGTACAAATACTTAAAGGGTGGGTGTCAGGAGGAGGGGGCCAGGCTCTTTTCAATGGTGCCCGGCAATAGGACAAGAGGTAATGGGTACAAACTTGAGCACAGGAAGTTCCATCTCAACATGAGGAGGAGCTTCTTTACTTTGAGGGTGGCAGAGCACTGGAACAGGCTGCCCAGAGAGGTGGTTGAGTCTCCATCTCTGGAGACATTCCAAACCCGCCTGGACGCGTTCCTGTGTAACCTGCTCTAGGGTGGCCCTGCTCTGGCAGGGGGGTTGGACTAGATGATCTCCAGAGGTCCCTTCCAACCCTATGATTCTATGATTCTATGATTCTAGCCAGTTGCTTGGGCCTGTTCACACAGTTCTGGTTTGCACCAGTCAGCCACCTTGGGCTTTTTTTTTTTTTTTCTGAGCCTGTAGGGTTAAATATTTAAAGCTTGAATTCTGGAGTGCAATTCTTCAGCAGCATTTTGTTCAAGAAAAAGCCTTGTGGTTCCTAGTTTTTCTGGAATCTGCTTATGTCATCCCACATCCCATTTCAGTGTGAGACAGATGTTGCTTTCAAAGACCTAAGCTGTGTTAGCCTCTGTCTGATGCATCAATGTGCTGGCACAAATTCAGTGTTAATGGAAAGACTTCTTCCCCTGACTGTTTGTGTAAGTGTGTACCAGTGCCCCATCTATATAAAAAAATAAAAAACAACACAATCGTGACACATAAAAAAGACATTCATATGGTGAAACCACGCCTGGCTGAGAGCCATGGCTATATTCCCAAGGTTTTGTAAAAGGCCACGCATTTCACCTGCTTTAAGGGGTGAGGAAGGACTGGAGTATGTTTGTTCCTTGCTCCTTTCCGTAAAGCTGCGCCCACTTTGAGTTTTTGTAACGTAGTCAACTGAGACTAAACTCGCAGCTCCTTACTAGAAGAATGGCCTCTTGTGAACATGGACAATTCAGACGCACCCCTGCTCTGTGCAGTAGAGGTGGCTGCTGAACCCAAGCTGGTAAGTACAGGAAGCCCTGAGGGACAGCCAGCGTGTTCCCGTCCAGACGCTGCAGTGGTGCACAGAAGAGCTGGTGCTGCTTTTGGGACTCGTGGTGCAGCGCAGCAGAGAACTTCAGCTCCTCATCTGCCAAGTAGGGATAGCACTGCCCTCGCACAGAGAGGTGGTGAGAGAATAGGATTGTACTGAAGTGAAAAGAGCAAGCACTACGATTACTTGAAGTCAAAAATAAAATATAGGTAAAAGCACATTTTGGCCTCTAGATGGCATTTGCCAGCCAGATCTGCCTTGCAGCTTCAATCAGCCCCAAAAATGCTCTCAGTCCTTGGACACATTTCCAATGGAGGGTTACTCATCTCCCCGTTCTTTGGAGGACTGTCAAGGTAAGAGGTGAAGGTAACAACCAGAAGATGCTACAGAAACAGGAGGCACTGGAAGTTCAAGTCTGCTGGATAACAAGCAGCAGACAACATGGTTTCGCTCACGCGTCTGGTTGAAACAAGCAGGGTAAACCAGAGGTTTGCTTGTATAGGGGCGAGCAGTTTCCCAGAGCTGGGCACGGAAAGAAGCATTGCATCATGCTGAAGTTGGTTTGACTTGGTACTCCCTATATAATTAGGTCAGTTCCCAGCATTTCTTTTGGCAGGCTGAGGAGCTTCCAAAACAAGTAAACAGGGATTGTTGCTGTGGTGGAGCCTGACATTGCTGTGCCTCTACCCCTGGCCACAACAGAGGAGGAGCCTTGCTTTATCCAGAGCCTCTTCTATCCCTGATCAAGCTTTCTTCTCTCAACTCGTTTTCTTGTCCTAATAAGCACCTGCATAAGTCCCATCTTGTGTTTTCTGGGCAAGCCAATGAGATCCTTCTGTACTTTACTGTGATTTATTTGTCATGCCACCTCTTTGCAAACTGTATTTGTGTGTGTGTGTGTGCGCGTGTGTGTGTGAGCAAGCAGGAGGCTACAAAGCAAAATTGCCATTAACAAAATTTCCTTCCAAATGTCGAGGGTCAAATGCAGTTGCAGTCTTTCGTTCTTAGTAATGCGCAACAGGAGCTGCTAAAGACTTCAAAGGCTTTCCTAGAGCACTCATGTCAAACTTCTTATCTCTCTCACTTTGCTTTCCTGGCTTTTCCTTGCTGCAGCTCCTAAATTTGCTGACCTGAGACTGTTTTTGGTTTGACAAGCTGTGGGAGAGATAAAGGAGATATCTTCTGTTGCTTACCCTAGAGAAAGGAGAGGGAGGGAAAGAGAGAGAGAGGAATAAAAGTGCTTTTCTAAATGGAGTTAAGGTAACCAAGAACCCCATTTCCCCTCTTACAGAGAGATTGCAAAGGTGACATATGCACAGGAGTGTTACAGCCTAAGAAATACCTTTCAGTCTTGCCCTCAGAGTGTGGGGGAGGCTCTTGTCCAGACACACCTCAGTGCCAAAAAGGAAAAAGGGTGGCTTGGTTGTAATTACTTGAAACAGGTAAGAGGAGCAATTGATGAAAAAGCAGGTCAGAAATTATCTTGCATGTCCAGTGAGGAAAAACCCATGGAGGCAAACTGAAGTCAAGCCTGAGGTAGATATGTAGGGGGTTTCAGGTGGAAGAGAAAGTTTGCCTTATACAAGTATGTGGTTACCATTGTGGAGGCTCAGTACCTTCAGTGACTTATAAATACAGGGCCCTATGATGCATTACAGTGCTCCAGTACAGCCTTTGGTGAAACTGTGAAGGGGACACCTTCTGACTTAGTAAATCCTTGCGTATGTTGTTCAAATTTGCTGATGCTAGTGATCACCGAGCACTGGTATGAGTTCCCACACCTTTCAGCGCTGCAGAGCCAAACACGGCATGAGTGGGCTGGACTCTGCTCCTTGAGGGAATTGTTTACCAAGTTTCGCTAATGCTTGTGCAAGCCTTTGGAAAGTGCCAGGTCCACAGATGTAAGTGATGGTGCAACTTGGTCCTTATTATAGGAGAAGGAAAGCAACTTGTTTGCCTCAGAGCCCAGAGGAAGCTTGCTGAGCTGGTGATGAGAAATAAATAGGCATCTCCCTACTTGCAACAGAGCATGTTTGAGGTGTTTCTGGTACCAGATGGCACATGTTTTACTGTCTTAGCAATGCCATCAGGCTGGCACTTAGACCCAGCCTCTCTTTTGCCCGGCGTTTGCTGACAAGATAATTTTGTCTCAGTGCTGAGAGCTCCTGACCTCCCGTGCAGGTGTGTCTTCATGACCATGGGTGAGATTATTGTATTCTAGCACTAGGTAGACAAGGATATACGATCCTCTTCTGCTACCTGCTATTAGGAAGGTGAGGTCTGGCATTTTGGCAGTGCTTTGTAATGACGCCTCGTGAAAAACCAGTTTGATTCTCTTGTAACAAATGGGTGTAGTGGTTTTACACCCTTCTACTCATCACAGCTCTGCTCAGTCTCTACTGAGGCTTTGGTTTTCTGTCACCTTGGCAAAGGCCCAAGGGATTGGTGGGTTAGTCACCGTCATTCCACCTTCCGTGCAAGGATGGGGGCCCGATAGTTACATAGGAGAAAGTGTTAGCGAAAAAACAGGAAATGTTCCAATGGAGTTCGGTGCTCTGGAGTGACATTGACTAATTTTTCACGACTAAAAAAATTTTTAACAATATGTTGTAGTTAACTGTTGAAATAGAAGCTGGACTGGTCGGGGAGGCGGCATGCCTCAGGGCAGAAGTCCATTGCTGTCATAGGAATGGCAAGAATTGCTACGCTACTCAGCACAACCACCTTCCCATAACATTGGCTGCCTGGATTTTGAGAGTTGAGCAGGTTCCTACCTTGTAGACATCCCTGTTTCTAAAGGTACGTGTACTGCACCTCTGGAATGGAACATACTGTAGAGTTACGCAAACCGGTTTTAATCTGGCTGCTTCTGGAGGTGGTAGCAGTGTGCCCATGGCACAAGAGAGCTTTCGGCAGGCGGCTTTACCCTAGTGAGAACAGACTGCGGTACAGGCGTAACTGCAGTTCGCAGCCAGCGAAACCTGCCAGCCCGACCTCCTGCGGGGCTAGCTGGGAGCTTTCCTGCGCTTGCCTCTGTACGGCCCATCTGCTGGCGTTTGGCTAAGGGGTCCCCTCCGGGACAGCTTCTGTCTTCAAGAAATGGAGAGCTCATCTGCTGATGTTTCAGAGCGCTGGCAGTGTTTAATTCCCATTGCTCTGCCAAAAAACCCCCAAAGCAACCCATCCCCAAACACAAAACTCTCATTGGAAAGTGTCAGGTTTGCAGCTCAGTCCTCAATTTGTCTGTTTTATTTCTTGGATGCAAGTGCCTTTCATACTTGCCATGTTCTCTCCTGGATACACTCTTCTTACACTATGGTCAAGTCACTTCTGTTTCTTTTTTTAAATTATTTTTTAATTCTTTTTCCCTAAATGATCTGAGTCCTTTAAATCTTTCGCTGTTAGGCATTCTCTCCAGCCCATGAGTGGTTTCTGTGGCTGCGGCTTCCTTGTGTGATGCAATTTTCATGTCTCACTGATCCCAAATGATCTGCTTTGCAGTGCACTAAGAATATAAGGGAGGCAGATAAACAGCAGTGAAACAAGCATCAACCAGTGCTAACTGTGAAACAGCTTTATGAGGGTGCTTGTGCTTTTCTCATGAAGGAGATTTAGGGAGAATCCATTTCTCGGTAAAGTCAGATACTTCAGGCTGAAATTTACCTACGGTTTTAACAGGAAAAAAAATGTTTCTGAACTGGAGATGGGGAAACAAGGCTCTTCTGACCCGCTCCTCCCTCCTTCCCTGCTGCAGGAGCGAGCGTGTCTCCCTGGGGAAGATTGTGTTGTTGAAACAGAGCGATGGGACGTTCCTCCTGCTTTGGGCTGGGCTGGCATCTCCGACACAGCTGGATGGCAACCTTACCTGTACCTTTGGCCTGTGGCCCAAGGAGGGAGTCCAGATCTGCAGCAGGGTGGTGGTGGGGATTCCAAGCCAGACCTGCTTGGTTTTAACATGGTATAGAGGAAAAAATGCCCCTCTTGGATTCTGCTCCTGGACTGATGAAGATACGGGACTTTTTGTTGTTGACGTCAGTACATGCAGGGTTTGCGGCAGAGGTATGCAGGTTAACTGGGCTGTTTCCAGGTGAGGCTGGTCTTGCCAGTGAGACTGAGTTTGATGGCTTTCTCCTGAAGCATCATGAGTTTGTCAGAATTTAACCAGCTTGGAAAAGCTGCTGCTTCTTGCAGTGGTAAGAATTACAGTTTTGCTAGCGTCAAAGTAGCATCGGACTGTAGCTGTTGCTGCGTATATTAGCAAAAAGACCCAGTTTCGCTTCTCCAACACACACATGTGCGCGCACACACATTGCGTATTGAATGGAAATCGGGAGTCTTTATCCCTAAGCCTCTTCTAGAAGCTAGAGAGATGACGCTTCTGATCTGATTGTCTTAGTTAAGTGCCTAAAGTGAAGTAAATTGACTTTCCCTACAGACTTGCTGAACAGTCTTTTAGCCTCTGGTCTGGAGCGACCTGGTGGTGCTGCGTTTCGATGGCCCTGTGGCATAGTGCTTTTCCAGATGTCACACAGACCTGCCACTTGCTGGCAGAAAACCTTCTGCCTCTGGCCACTGCTGTGATTTTGAAATGCCATGTCATTAAAAACAGAATATGCTGCTATAATTATGAAGAAGAAAAACACCCATCAGGGTTTCTGTGCCTGCTGGTGTGAGTGACATCCAGCTGTACTTTGGAAAGAGTGGTTTATCTAAGAGCTTAATTGGGATAAAACCACAAAGACTTGTTTGGGACTGATTGTCCCTAACTGTTCAAGCTGCTGAGCACCATAGATGTACTTATGAGCTTTATTTGCAGTAAGGGAGTACTGTGAACTGTGGTGACATGACAGCCCCGGAAACCTCCAGTTCAAGGTAAGCTGTCTGCATGGTTGGCCATGGTTATTTTCAACTGAACAAAGAGTATGAAAAGCCTTTTCTACAGGGGGGGGGAAAGAAAAAAAAAAAGTGTGTTCCTATAGGATGCTCCTTACTGGGAAATAAAGGTGTGGTTTACATTAGTATACTTGTATAGTAATGTGTATGTACATATATGCTACATTTCCTATGGTTTCCAACCCTCTGGTGTTGTCCTAGTCCATGTGAGAAAGATAGAAGGTCCCTTTCCATGTTCTACCAGTCTTGGAAGGCAACTGTTTTTGAGACTTCCTTCTTTCCAGACTTGTTAAAGTGAGCTTTCTTGCTGTTAAATGGGAAGCCCACTCCCTGGGAGGTCTGTGACCTTCATGCTGTCCTTGGAGCATCCGCGTCTCTGCTCCTCTTTAGCAACAGCCATGGCTAAAAGCGTTTCCCTGCTTTACTCTTTCTGCAGAAAGCGGTGTTTTGCAGCCATGTCCTAAATGGTGATGAGGGTGCAGTGTTTTAGGGACATGATGTTGCTCCTGGTGATCCTCCTGTGCAGACCTCGAGTCTCTGAAATGCATGAGCTTGATTCTCCTTGCAATTACATTACTGCAAAAGAAAGCAGCTCCCCTGAAGTGAAGGGCTGCTGCTTCAAACCAGATGAGAGACAGACAACTGGAGCTGCTGGATGGGTCTCCGGTTTAATTACACCTTTTATACAAGGTGCGAGCTGAAGCGCAGGCGTTGCCACAGGGGAGCGATGCACTTGCAGGAGACGTGGGTACCCCAGCGCTGGCGGGACTGTGCACATGAGGGGAAGGAGAAGCTGCGTGGTGCTGCCCCTCCCCAGGACTGCAGCTCACAAGTGAATCACGGCTTCTTAAATAAAATGAAACTGTAGCCCGTTTAAATGGGAGATCAGCTGAAAGGGGGACATAGGCTGTCCATGTGTGGCAGTTGTAGCAGTATCATAGTTCTCCCCTGGCTTTCCTAGACAAGCCTTAGCTCTCCTCTTGCTTTGCTCCCAAGACTCTGCGTGTGGCCAGTGTGATATACAGCAGCGAGCAGGCAAACGCTCTCCTTCACTCAACAAGTGCTGCTCTGCAACAGCCTTACATCTCACAACTGTGTTAGCCAGCAGCTGAAATTACATAGGTAGTGTTTGCAGCAGAAAACCGTGGCTAAATTAAGTGAAATAAAATGTCTCCTTTTGTGCCTTCTCTCAGGAGCATTGCTGGAGGTAATCCTCCGCAGCATGGAGAACCCTGTGTGGGACTGATACGGATTTCAGACTGGAGTAGCAAGGGAAGAGCTGGCTCCTGAAATGGAGGAAGGCTGCGTAAGGTCAGTGCTGAGTCAGTGGGGTTTTGGGGGGCATCAGGAGGTTGAACACGGAGGCTGAAAACTTTAGAGAGTTAAGTTTGACGGGGCTTGAATGGTAGTTCCTGCTGTGGAGGACAAGTGCCTTGCGTGGCATTTCTCTGTATCTCACTGGGCTACGTGCTCTGCAGCGTGTCTTTCACTCCCAACTTGTGCACCCAAGTTGTTGTGATGGAGCTGCCAGCTCAGAAATACATTCTCTGCTGCTCTGCCTTGCCGCCACACCCCTGACTTTAAGACCTGTCTTTGGAAGTTTTGTACATACGCTTGGACCTGTATTTTCAAGCTAATAACAAAATGTTACCTAATACTGCACTTGCCTTCTCTTAGTTAATTGGAAAAGCAATTATTTGCTGTGTTCCTTTCTTCTGAGGAAGACAGCACTGCTGATAGCCAGCTAATGCTTTAGCCTGCATATGTGCCAGTTCAACAAAATAGTTGTCTGTGTCTAGTAAAACAACGCCCAGCTTCTGTGTGTATTGTTTTAGGATCTCCTTATCCATTTCTTTAGGTGTTTAATATTAAAGTGCTCATAAAAGGTGCTTTTTTGGTTTGGGGTTGGTTTTTTTTTTTTTTGGACATTCATTGCAGAACAGTGTGTTCACACTGGAAAAAAAATCGTAGTCCTTAGACCCTGGGGTGTCCCTTCTGCTTGCTTGGCAGAGGACCTATTGTACCCAAAAGGCTGGCCAGGCTATTAGTCACTATTATTTCAGGAAAGAAGTGAACGAACCTTCAGCAAACGATGGGATGACTCAGGGGTTACTGAAAATAAAGCTGCACTGTCAGCTGGAGCCCTGAAGCAGAGGATGCCTTACTGAGGTAGGGACTGGGCTGCATTTTAAACAGCCCACTTAAAAAATTTTAAGACACCTCTCTGTGCCCACTCCGAGCTCAGGGTGTGGCTTTGTGACTATTACATCTTCTGTGCTTATCTCAGCTGGGATCACCAGCAGCCTCTGGGGAAGAAAGCTCAGCTGAGCCTGCGCTGCTCCTGATGTTGCAGCGTGAGTAGATCAGAGAGAATGATCTGGCATTGGAATCACGTTGACATCAGGGCTTTTCAGACGTTATCTCCGTTGTGCTGCTGGGAGCCAGGGATGGGTTTTTAGCCCTGTTATAGCACATCCCAGCCCAGCCCAGTCGGTGGTTTGCCCACCATCCTACAGCAGATCCATCGCAGATCTGTGAGGAGAGGGCAGGAGCGCTTCTCTCCAGCAGTTCGTCTACTGCAGACTCGGCATTACTTCTCATCGGCTCACAGGGGCAGGGGAAAGTGTGCGCTGGTGGGTACAGAGGTGGGGAGAGGTCCTGACGGATGCCTGGTTGGGGCTTCATCACCACCTTCTTACCAACCTGTGGCACTGCCAGGCTGAAGCCCTGACTTCTCAGAAGTGCTCTAAACTCACATCCCCAACCACCGATCTTTAGGAACTGGCAAAAAGTGTATCCAAGGGTTTTGCTGTGTCTGTTCGGAGACTCACCAAAGCTGGGCCTTGGGGATATTGAGGTGACCACAGCAATTAGAACGGGAAATAAAGCCAGGAAGATGGGAGTACCTGGCAATTTCCTCTGCAGTGAAGAGTGATAATCACACCTGCGTACCTCATTTAATTAGTTAGAGCTAGACAGTCACTGTTGAGTGCTAATTACAGTGCCAGTCCCCAGTGCTACCCGGGTACCACTGCTGTAAGCGGCTCTGAGACTCAAGGGCTTGCCGGTACCCGAGCAGCAGTGGGATGCCTGCCCCCCCTTCCTGTGGGGCGAGCAGGAAGAAACTCAGTGGGGTGAGAGCTGGGGGGCTGCTCTCTGCTGTCCCATGGCAGCGCAGGGCTGGGGAACGTGGCATTTGCTGGAGAATGTGAGGAATGTAGAGGAGAGCTTACAGGGAGGGGAGACCATGCCGTCTTAATGGAGAAACCTGTTTGATTCCCCTGAAGGGCAAAACACACCCAAGTCTCCTCCTCAAAACAAGGCTTGGCTTTCAGGAGCCAGCCCTCTCGGTCCGCCTGGCAGGTAAGTGCTCAGCCTCGCCCACAGCCACCTCTGCTGCCAGGGAGGATCGGAGATACCTGCTGCGAGCCCTTGGGGGGCAAAAGTGCCGGGAGGTTGCTTGCAGACTGCTCCGCATCGGTCTTTTGGGGGGAAGCCACAGCTGAGGAGCCTCCACAGGTAGGGCTGGGCAGGGAAGCTGGTCCTCTGAGCCTTGCAGAGGGCAGCTGGGGTGCTGCTCTCTCCCTGCTTCACCTGCTCTCTCTGCCTGGGGAGGAGGAGGAAGAGGAGGGCTGTCCTTTCTTAAACTGCTGCTGCAGGGATCTGTCGGGGATGAGGGAGACTTGAACCAATACCTTAAATTCTCCTCCTGTGTGGGGAAGTGAAGCTCTTTTTTGTAGTGTGTTGGACCAAAGTGTGGATCTGAAATGGTACTTGAGTTCTACAGGGATGGTGTTAGTACAGGTACTCAGATGAGGCAGAAGAGGAGAGGTTTGGGTATGGCTCTTTGTTGCTTGCCCCTGTCACTGAGTTCCCTCCCTGCCCATCGCTCCATATCTTTCTAAAATCTGTCTTAATTTATGAGGTAGAGCAGAGGGCAGCGCAGTAAACTATCTGGGGAAAAGTCTGTGTGTGGGGAGGAGTGAGCAGAGTCCAGACAACACGGGTAAAATTTGAGCCTGTGACCCTTGACAACCCCTTGAGAGGCTTGGGGTAAGTGCACTGCCTTCTGCCTCTCCAACCCCACCTCCCCAGGACCCGTGTGGGACGGAGAGGGGCGCGGATAGAGATTTCTCTCTCTTTCCTGCCCTGCCTTGTTTTGGTTCTCTCTGAATTAGTGTGAAATCAGCACCCGGGAGAGGAAGGGATGGGAGTGGTAAAGCTGGTACAGAGGAGACGAGCACCTCCCTCAGTCCATGCTTCGTCCTGTCTCCAAGCCTGGTGAATGTCTTCTCCATTTCCCCATCCCCACCCCTCTGCTCGGCCCTTGGCTGCTGCAGGACAAACCCCTAACAGGGGGACGAGCTGGGGTCAGTTGGACAGGTTGCTCCACCGCAAGCTGGGGAGCAGAGATGTCCTCCCTCCTCAGATTGATCAGGACGTTGTACTTAGGCTAGTTTATTTTATTCATCCAGCCAAAGAAAAAACATTGAATTTGTTCCCCCAAATTTATCATGTTTTAATTGGAAGTCCCAATTTCCACAAATGACAGATTTTAGTTTCCTTTTACAAAAACGTTGTTTTTTCTTGGCAAAACATTGCACCATCTCTGCAATGTCAGGAAGCTTCAGTGAGCTTTTCTGTCCTGCTCTGTTTGTGCGTCTGTGATATAAATGCAGAGCTCTGCCTTTGAAAACAAAACAAAGTTTTCCTTCCTTCTTGCTTTCATCTTTAGACATCAAGGCTTAAGGTCAGCGGCATGTGGGTGCAGTAAACATCCTTTACATCCTTCTTCCTTTTCAAATACAGAAATTAGTTGAGCAATTAGGAATTAATGCCTTGTAATTAGAGTAATGAAACTATATACGCGGTATAGTGAAAAATGATCTAGGAATTTTTGGCAGTAACAGCAGCGAGTTTTTGTGTTTGGGGGTGGTCACGCCGTGATGGTTTGTACAGCTCCGAGCACAACAGGGCCCCAAGATGATCTCCTGGGATAGGAGGTTTGTGTGCTGCTCTAATTAAGTTTATGCCACACTTTCCTGACTTTAATAGCTACGTCTTTGTCGACTTCATTTGGTCGGACTGAATTTTTTTTTTTTTGTGGGGTATGTGGTTGCAAGTGAATTAAAAGAAATTATAATTGTGCGTTTGCAGTTTTATAGCTGTTGTCTCAGACACGGCTGAAGCGTGTCTGCGTTCCTCGTGTTAATGAGTTCTGTGCAGGCTTCCCCACAGCAACTGGAGGTTTTCATCTCTCTTCCCCGTGCTTGGGGAAGAAGGGGCGTTTGCTGTCCCCAGGTAGCAGTGACCAAGATCCTGAGGAGCCGTGGTGCTGCAGATCCTGCACAGCCAGCCAGGCTCCGCTGCAGGTGCTTGGTGCTTCTGCCATTCATATTCAGGGTCATGACACCCTGAAAAAGGTGGGCGCACGGGTTGGTGACACGATGCAGTTTAAATTATCTGACTAGCATAATGGAAGAACTGTGGCAGAGACATAAACTGTCACCTGCAGTGGAGTAACCATCCATTCTCTCCAGCTGGCTGACTCCTCAAACACTTCTAGTGGTGGTTCCTGGGGAAAAGAGCCTCCTCTTGTAGCCTGGCTTCTCCTTAGAGCATCTCTGCATGCGCCGAACAAGGTAGTGGTGAGTTGTTATATTGCATGAGCCCAGAAGTGTTGATTTAAGGTTGCCTGGACTGCTTCAACTATGGCATTCCTGATTGTTTGCAAGCTTGACTTCAGAAATCTCCTAGTGCTTCTCGAGTATCACCAAGTGCGTATGTAACAGTGTCAGTGTTAAATAGTCACTGCATGGAAAATGGGGGAGGTAAGAGTAAAATCTGGTCCTTCAGAGAAGCTGAACATTTTCTAAAATGTGAGGACTCGTCTCTCTGCCTGTATGGATGACTGTTCAGCTGGGGTTTAGCTTTATAAGCCTTTCTAAGACTTTCTGCTGTTTGGATATGAGTTTATCTCCATTTGAAAGCCCACAGCCATCCAGTTGCTCCTAATACTGAGCCAATATCAAAGTACTACGTGTGATTTGCCGTTGAGGCTCAGTCCAAGTCCTGCAGTGTGCCTCGGGCGGTGGGTCTGGACTTTGAGACTGACTGACAACCTCCCACTTCAAACACATTCAGCCACCTGCGTGCACGGGGTGGGATGAGATCCGAAATTGCAGGTTGTGAGTTCACGGTGTGAAGCCTGAAGTGTAATTCCTGTTGCCCCTCATTTCCCCAAGTGCAGACAGTGGGATGGCCCATCCCATCCTTCCCAGGCACGGGATGTCATTCAAGTCAAGAGTTCAAAGGTGAAATAAATCTAGTTTTAAGAATGCTGGCTCAAAGATGTCACAGCCACTGGGCTAATCCAGCATAAACTTCCTTCGCCGGTTCAAACTTGCTGAAATGAATTTAAAGGGTTAACTTTGTTCTGGCAGGGTTTATGCTAGGTCAGGTACAGTCTATCCAGGCTGCTCTCCCTTCACAGCAGATCAGGTAACAGCTGACATGAAAGCCCAACACTGGCACAAAGTTTGCATTGTGTGCTCTGGCTAATGCAGGAGAAACGCAAGTATGTGCCCACGCCTAACGCAGAGCACTGGAGGGCGGTCTGACAGTGCGGACCTGGGTTAGCAATCCTGCAACCTCAATACGGCCTTTCTGGGGCAGGGTGTCTCGTGGCTGCGTGGGTGGAGAAGCTTTCTGTCCCGGGGTTTCCCTCCTGTGGGTTTGCAAAAGTTGGGCTTGATCTGCCGAGTGTTAAACCAAAGTCCCACCTTTCCCCATGTGGGCTGGAGAGTGGTGACTTGGACCCTGATTTAGGTCTAGATGGCAAAATTCGCAGCAAAGTTTAGGAGGTTCAAATGAAGAAGGTTCAAACCTTTTGCAAGCTTTAAATACATTTTAATTTGAGGATGGTGAAGGTCAGAATGGGCATCAATTATCATTAAACCAGGATATTCTTCCGCATGACTGACCTCAGGCCTGTTTGCGGCTGAGGGTCAGCATTCAGGTCGCGGGCCACGTCCTCCATTAGTATACACATTCCTAGCTGGTGAAATGAATTTTGCGCTTCAACCCAGGAACAGGAAGAGCGTGTGAGAGCTCCTTGGAAAGCAGCGTGACAGCAGGGGTGGTCTCTGCGAGCAGGCAGCAGAGCCCAGAGCTGCTGGCTGCAGGTCCTGGGTCATCGCAGGCAGCGCAGGATGGCTTTGCAGTTGGCTGCATAAATGATGCCACGTGGGCTTTGGGCTGAAGGAAAGTCACACTGGTTTAGGACACAGTTTGTCGTCTGTGAATGACCTTTTTGTTGAGCCACCAAAAGTTCAACTCCCTGTTGCATGGACTAGGGAAGGCAGCGGCGCGTGGCTCCTCTGTGGGTACTTGTCCAGAAAGGGTCTGACTGATACAGCATTTCCCGGCGCAGAACATCTCACCGTGCAGCTCTCGCAGGGACCAGCACAGTAAAATGAGCCTGGTGGCCCAGACATCAAAGGGAGATCCCATCCGGAGACCGTGGAGGGAGGCACTGGGAACAGGAGTGCTGTAACATGAACTCAGGGGCTGGCCTGGGCTGTGTGGACAGTTCGGGGCTCTAAAGGCAGCCTGTGGCGCTTCCAGGAAAGCTGTATTTGCAGGATCAAAGCAGCTCTGCTTCCTTTCCCAGGGCATTCATTTAGTCCTCAGAACTATGTCCAATGTCGGATCCAGCTCATCACCAAGATGAACGGAGCTCAAGGTGGCTATTAGGCGCAAAGGGGCTATTACCGCAAGTGCCCTACAAACTCCTGACAACAGCAGGCTAAAAAAATTGTTATTAACATTTTAAAGTTGCAGTTGAGCCATCAAAAAGGAGGATGGCTGGCAGGTTTTTCTCCTGTGCGTTTGCAGGTAATAGAGCTGCAGTCAGCTTTTAAAGAATAGTAAGTGTTTCATCTCCTGTGGTATAATTACAGCTTTTTAAGTGGCTTACATGGAAAGCAGAATCATTCCCAATTAAGTGATGGGCTGCTGATTTCAGACACTTGAAGAATTTATTAGCAGAGAGTGCTGGTCTGACTGTACATCAGCTCCTTTGCAGAGGACTGCATGAGCAGGCAAGGACGTGTCACCCTCTCCCCCTGCCAGCTGCCCAGGGCCAGCTGCAGCCTCCGTGGCCTTGGGGACAGACCAGAGCACAGCTGTAGTTACTGCCTTGTTTAGTCCATGGGCTGTGATCCATAGGGATCACTCCCTGCTAAGGGTAAGAGAGGAGTTTGTGGTGCCTGGGTTATCTCTCGGCTCCTCTGCTGGTACCACTGATGACGGTGCCCACCGCTGTGATCGGTTGGGCAGCCAAACCGAGCTCCTCCGCTTGTTTCAGGTGGCACAGCTGCCCGCTCGCCTGGTGGGGTGAGGGTTTTCACCACTCTCTGAAGTGCTGCTGGGGGGCAGAGACTCTGTCCCATTAGCAGCAGTGACAAACCTTGAAGCTGCCTTAAAAACACATGGAAATACCCGTGGCGGGGCAGGGACCACTGCAGCACCCGGGAGCGTGCAGAGGGAGAGCTGTGCTGGCTGGCTGCCCGCAGACGGACGCGCCCTGAAGATTGAAATCTAAGCAAGGTTTCAGCTGCCCTTTCCTTATTAAATAGCTTGTAATTGCTTTCATTCATGTGATGAGGATCTTCAGAGTTAGTGTCTTCAGCGGGAGGCAGCATATTGGTAGACACCGTGCCCTCCCTCTGAAGTGAGGGCTGGCGGTCTGTCCAGCTCTGTAGCAAAGCTGCTTGTGCACCACAGGGGTTCCCAGAGGTGGGCAGAACCCGCACGTGATTTGGAGGACCCTGCTTGGTCAAGGGTCTTGGTGGGGCTCCATGCCTTCAAAAATCAGGGCTTTTGTATAAGCAGTTGGCATGGATTTAGCTCTAAAGATTTCAGTGCTGCGCAGGCAGAACATTTATTTCTTGTGCTGGGGTGCTCATGTTGGATGCTTTTTCAGCAGGAATGTACCCATCTTTACGCCCATTTTTATGGATCTCCTGTTGCTGGGGGCATCCCAGTGTTACATCCCAGAGGCTGCTGTTTGAAAGCTGTGCACTAGTTGCAATCAGCCACTGTAAAGCTTGAGGGACTTGCAGTGAGAGTGTTTTGTCCATACTGTACTAGAAACATGAGTCTGAGCTGGACTGTAAATCACAGATGATTTCAAATATCAGAAAGACTACTAGCTGTCATGTATTCGCATTGCCCAGGCATGAGCATCCAGTTTCCTATATCTTGATGCTGCTTATATGGAAAGGGCTGGAGAGAGAAGGAGGAGAGGGGGAGGCCTGGAGATCCCTCTGGCTCTGCAGAATTAAACTGTCATAACTGGGCCAAATTCATCCCTGCTACTCCCTGAAATCAGCCCTGCATAGCTGATAGAGAAGGAAACCCAGCCTATCAAGAGAGGTTCTCCCAGTGATATCACTCAGACAATCAACCTCACCTTCTCCAGCAGAGCCAGCACCTAGCTCCACCTGTGCTACATACCTGAGAGCTGCTATTGCAGGGAGAGGAGAGGCAATTTGGGTTTAATTGCCTGGAAGCTGGTCAGATCCTGACTCATAAAGGGCTCGTGAGAACCTGGGGAGAGGAGATGAATTTGCTCTGTCCAGTGGCCAGGATGTTGCTTCTCCCCATGTAGGACCAAGGCACTGGTGGTGGTTTCAGTCGTCCCTGTTTCTCAGCTGTTATGATCCACACTGGAAACATCCCAGGAAGTCAGAGCCTCAGTAAGGTCCAGCCTATCTGAGTCTTGGCTGTGGGCAGATCCAGCGAGAGGGAAGGACAGGTCTGGGAAAGAGGGAGATATAACAGTGGTATCGGGGCTAAGCAGTGCACCAGAGATGGACATGGAGGGGAGGAACCTGCAGCAAGCCAAGAGAGCAAGGTGGAAAGTCTGGAGGAGCAGAGTTGTCTATTTATCCTGTTGTAGCCGGATCCCGTTTTGGAGCGACACGGTGAGATAAAGGGTTGAATGGTCCATGCTTGTCCCTCTGCTCCCCTGGCATCCAGTGCTGGGTGTGAAGGAGATACAGAAGATCCAAGTTTCAACAGCATGTCCCAGCTCTGCTCCGGCTGTAGGATTTCACCACTAATGAGGGCACAAAGCAGGCCACCACTGGGTATTCCTGCAAAACACTCCCATCATGTGCTGCTCCCAGCAGCTGGGAGGAGAACAACACTCCCGGAGGGGAACAACGCTCCCATAGCGAGGATAAAACTTCACCTCTTGCCTAAGAGCAGGGGGTGGCAGGGGGACACATCCATCGGAGGAGCAGAGCAGAGGCCAGTGGCATCCCAGCAGGTATGTCCTTAGGATCACGGGAAGATACACCCCGAATTCAAAGCTTAGGCTGTGGCTGGAGCATTTGGTGAATTTTAGTAGGGGAAGAGTCTTCTCAGGGGCTTTTGGGTTGGTTTTTTGGTCTCATGGTAAAGGAGACATTTGGAGTGCTTTTGGGAAGGCTGTAGCGGGCAGCTACTTTGCCTTGGGAACTTGGGCTGGCGGCAATGAACCTGATACGGCTCTGTGGTCAGACTTGCACAATTTCTTTTTTTTTTTTCTTTTTTCAGAATTAGCAACACTAAACCCTTTCAAAAATACATGCAAGTTTCATTAAGTTTTTGTTCACAAGGAAAAAGAAGTTAAAACCTAAAACAAAAGGCTAACTTAAGCCTTTTGTAATGAAACATTTTCATTTTATGTTTTGAAAGTGTGGGTTTTTTCCCCCTCAATTTTCATTTAATTTTCTTGAAAACATATATAGCAGCATAACATGTAACTAAATCCTTCAGCTGATTTGTCATGATCTAGTCTGAATTTTTGCGTTTGCTGAAAGCAAACCAGACAGCCTTCTTCTATGCTGGAAACGCTCGGCGAATAAAAAATCCTCCATCTTTTGCCCATTCCTAATGACGCCTGAGAAACGAGTAAGCCCATAACCCCCTGATTTCCCACTCTTAGCATTGCACTGCTCTGTTGAGAAAGCGGATTGTGGAGAGGGAGCCGAATTCCCCCTCCCTGTGTGCCGGCAGGATTCAAGATCCCTACAGGAGGCCTTTGTGCGGGACACGAAGCCGCGCTGGGATGATGCCACCGGCTCCACTTGCCAACGCCAGCCACGTCAGCGCCTCTTGACAAAGAGGCAGGTGTTTTCTTTGGGCTGCGTGCGGCGCAGGGCAGCGCGTTGGGCCTCTTCTTTTATCCTCTTTATTAAATAGACTCAGATGGCAGCCGGGGACTTGGCTTTCCTTTCCTCAAGCTAAGGCAGGCAGGAGTTAACCCCTCTTACAGCAGGGGTGCTGGCTCTGTGTGACAGCTCCCAGTCACTCACTGAATGGCGCAGGGCTCTTCCCTTCATTAGAGGGGGAACCTGTGGGTTGGGTGGGGTTTTTTCCCGGCTTTTTCCAGTCTGCGTTTCCTATGGATACACCTTCATTGCTTGTGGACTAAACATCCTGGCTGCAGCCTTTCCAGACTGATTTTCAGTCAGGGCTTGTTCTTGTAAGAGGTTTTTAAGGATCAGAAGATGAAAACTCCTGTAGGCATTTATCCTGGGAAACAGAATCACTTTGATTCTGTTGCCTCCCATTAAACCTTGTTGCGCAGACGGGCTTTTGTGAAGGTATTTGTTTGGATACTCAGCAGCTGGTTTGTCTCAGCCCACGAGGGGTCTTTTGCAGTTTGGTGCATTTGCTCGACAGGTCGGGGGTTTGTTCCTCGTGGCCAGAGGTGTTAAAGCCCCTGTGTCCGTCACCACTGGGCCTGGGGCTCACTCTGACGGCTGTTAGGGGTTCCCCTGGTTTCTCTCACTGTTCCCAGCTCAGGGCTTTCTCACAGAGCCCTGGGCTTCTGCAAGTAAAGCACTTACACCTTCATTTTTTTTTAAGGTAAGAAGTAGCATGAAATTGCCACGTATTTACCAGTCATCTCCACCCACCCCCCCCACCCCNNCTCAAAAATATTTACTTTTGGAGAAAAAAAAACAAAACCAAAACACTCTCCAAATATTATTCCTAACGCTTGCTGGAAGAACACCAGTCCCACTGTTGTGTACCATTTGAAACGTCCATTCAGAGCGGCGTGTGCAGAAATACCAATGTGCAGTGACCCTACTGAGTCCAGAGAAAAAGGAATTATGTAGAATAGGAAAAATATAATGTATTTATGCCTAACTACAGATTAAGCCACAGAAGGGATTCAGCATTATCTCTTCTCGGTGTGTCTGTGCACGGCCTGGGCTGCAGCGTGTGTAACCCACAGGCGTTACTGTGAACTGTTTTGAAGGTCGGTGGTGTTTGGACTTGCAGCCTGTTGTGCCCTGCACGGACAGTACACGTGGCTCTGAGCGTCACAGGCTTTTTAAAACAGATGAAATCTAAATTATTTTAGCTCAGGAGAAGTCTGTAAGATGGTGCAGGAGGAACTGAATTCTGTCCCTCATGCTACCTAGACATTTTCCCTGGACTTTGTATTTGATGGGTAGGTCATGGATGCAGGTACCTGTATCGTAAGCATTGCCTGCAGCAGTGCCCAGCTGGCCCAGCTGTGGAAGGAGCCGCTCCAACAGGTGGGTGTAGGCGCCATGGCCAGTCTGTTGGGGTTTTCTCATTGCTTGTTTGATGTCTCTCAAGCAGGTCACACTCACAAGTTCATGTCGGTCCCATCTCCCTCACTACCCTGCTAAAAGACCTACAGCTGTACACCACAGTTTCCCATACGCCCAAGTGCCAAGGGTCTGTCCACATGGAAACCAGTATATAAGTGGGAAGAAATACAGTGCTGCACTGGCTTTGTTTCGGTAAGGCGTCAGGGCATGGCGGGAGCACAGACCTGAAGAGGGCACTGGGAAGTCCCATGGTGCAGCTGCAGCCTCAAACTACTCAGCAGCAAAGGAAATAAATGGACGTCTGTCTGCGGTCAGGTGCAGCTCCTTACTTTCTGTGACTGTTTTCAGCTGGTGTTTTTCAAGCCAATCTCGTATTTATTTCAGGATCCCGGGGCACGTTGCAAACATGAAGCCCAGGCAGCTCTATAAGGTTGTCCAGGGGAAGTGTGTGAAGGGAATCATCCCTCGAAGTGCAGCTGTTTCAGAGTAAGCTGGGCAACGCTTAACGGTGCAGCAGAGCCTGCAATAACTGTTTGCATCAGGAAGTGAAGAAGGATTATTGCTCATTTACATAACGATGGCACCCAAGGGTGCCAATTAGGATCAAGGGCCTATTGCACTGGTGGTGTGCAGACGCTTAATAGGAGGCAGTTGGCTCCAAAGGGTTCCCAGGGGGCTTCTGAAGGAAAACCTTCTTTATAAATAGGGAGGGAATGGGGATTTTTATTTAAATGGCTTTTTTTTTTTGGTCTCAGATTTTATATTTGTAGTGAATGTCTGGGAGAAAATATATATTCCCAAACAGCTCTGGTATCAAAACCAGAGTGACTTGGTGGCTTACTGTATGCCTCTTTATAATAGAGATGTTCCTAGTCACACAGCAGAAGCATTTTGTATTAGGTAATGACTAAAGAAAGGACAGAGGTGTGTCCAGCCCAGCAGAGCTTATTTTCTGAGTCTAAGGCAAGAGGGAAGGGATGCATCTAGTTTGAGGCAGAAGAGGTTTTGGTCTACATGATCTCCACATTTCGAAAGCATGGTGATGAGAGTTTGATGCTGTGTGTTTGGAAACAGGCGATTACAGAGACAGGGAAGTCACTGTGGACAGGGGTTAAAAAAAAAAGAAAAGAGAAAATGGGATTCTGCAGTGGTGGAGAGATGGAGAGGGGACTGTGGGACAAGGAAGGACACAGGTGGTTGGGGGCTGTGTTGGGGACAGGACTGGGATTTCACCACTAATGACAGCACAAACAGGCCACTTTTTGCCCTTGTAACTTAACATCACACATGAAGGTTCCAGTAGCATAAAAACATATTTCTGAAGAAAGATATTCCCTAGCAACATTTTGGTAAGGAAGATTTTGGAAGTGCTCCATGTTGGCTTGTCACAACCTTTCATGGGGCTAAGAGTAGGCAGGTGCTAACAGCTGAAGACACCCCCTCCAAATCTAGAACTGAGGTCTTTGAGATTTACTGCACTGCAGACTCACAAAAATTTGAATGTAAGGGCAGAAATGCTTTGAAACATGTCCTATAGCACATGTTGAAGCCTAAACTCAAATTTTGCCAAAGAGAGGAAGCCGTCCCTGGAGCAGTGAGAAGCACTTTCTTTCGCAGGAGTGTTGTATTGGTGCTCTAGAGCCAGACACGCTCTTCCTAATCCTCTCTAGCCCCGTAAATCCCATGCTGCTTTCTGCACAGCAGCGTAGTCTGAGCAGATGGACTGGGATGTGGTCCCATTGCAGCCTGTTGCAGCCCGAGAAGCTATGTCTACTGTGTTTTATTCTTATTTTGATATTCCAATGGCTGGAATATCAAAACATGGACGAACAGAGTTACGAGGAAGATGCGAGCACTTTTCCTGATAATAGTTTCCTGATCTGTTTTTCTTTGGTTTGGGTGAGCGGGCCCCATGTATCTCTCTTGTTCTTGTTTTCTTCATCACAGCTACTATCTTGGCATCCGTAGATGTCAGTTTATCTGCCAGGTATCAGTGCCAGCCAGCATTAAAACAAGAAAATGAGCTTTTTGTTTCTCATCCAAGAAAGGCTAGGTTACTCTAACTGCAGGATTCGTGGTATAACCTGGGTTGATTTGTCTTTTAATGTTCTAGTCACTGACCAGGCACTAAGCACACAGAAGATCAACGCAAAACTTGACCAAGCCCAGTATCCTATGCCCAACAGGAGGCTACAGCAGGGAATTAAATATATGGGCAAGAAATAGGGTACTTGAATTGCCCTTTTCTTGCTGAACCTGCTCGGCTTAGGCTTGATTCTTGCTTGGGCCGTATTGCCTTGATCCTCAGGTGAAAGGTGAAACCAGCCACCTGATAGCCTTCATTAACGAAAGAGAGAAAACTATGTTCTAAAGAAGCAAAGAGCTGACTCCATCCATCACAGAAGGACATTTGCACCTCTCTGCACTTCTCATGGAAGATTTGCTGAAAGCTTCGTTCTGGGATCCTTTGTTACGGTGTGGGGCAGGAGGACAGCCAGTAACACCCAGTGGTTTCTGCTGGTCAAGCAGCAGAGACATCCTGATGGGTCACCCCGTGGGGGAATGGGCCACCCAGAGCAGCAGCAGGCTGACCGTCGCGTGATTCATCCCTGGAAAAACCAGGCTGGCAAAAAACATTTGCCAGTCCCCCAAAGCCAAGCCCAGCGAGCACCACCGACGTGTTCCAACGCCTGTTTGTCAAGCCAGAAATATCAGTGGAGTACGACAGCATTTGCTGCGGCCCCTCCCAGGATGATGTGAGCCGGGAAGAGGGAAGGCAGCGCTAAAGGAAAGGGCTTGGCCAATGTGTGGTTTCTGGCACATTTTTATACACATGCTGAGTGCCACCCTTCGTGGCTTCCTTTCCTTTTGTGTGTATTTGTTAGGGGAATCATGTGAGTAAGAAGCAAAGTTTCTGTTTAAGCAATAAATGGAGACGTCATTTCTTGCAGGGCCGGCACACGAGGCTGCAGTACGGGCCAGGCGGAGCCGCGGTGTGTGACCGGAGTTCAGTCCCGCACCTCCGTGAGCTCCAGCCCTCCCCAAGAATCTTTCTTACATGCTCCTAAACTTCTGCATATTCCTCTAGAAGATCTGTGCTGGGGGGCTAATCATCTCTCAGTTATGCTGCCAGATAAGTAGTAACAGCTCTCTCCAGCTTCCAAATACCTCCATTATATGGCAGCATGTAGCCTATACCTACTTCTGCCCCTGGTTTGCCCTGGATCAGGGCCGTATCAAACTCTTGGGATAGTTCTTTTCCACCGCTTCTCATCCTCCACTTACTTCAGCTTTATTTTGTCTGGGAATAGGAAAGAATTTACTAAGTAGAAGAGAGCACCAAGTACGCACCTGAATTGCAGTTTAGCAAGGTAGCCGTGGTCTGAGTCCACCTCGCTCAGGTGCTGTAGGTAATGAAGCCACATGGCTTCTCCATGCGCAGGTCCAAGATGCTGTAGCTTCTTTTTAACCCGGAGTTGCCAGTTCACAAGTCTGTCAGGTGTGCTTCTGCAGAGTGCAGCCATTTTCCCCGCCTTCACCGTAAAGATACCAAGTATTTAGAGGCTCTTCATGGATATCCAGGACAATGCTACAGTTTTCCTTTCTCTCTAAATAGCAGGGACAATTAAATTTGCGTGGGAAGGGGGATCTGGGAAGGATAAGAAGAGAGGTGGGCTGTCTGCTCCTGGTGAAAGCTGAATTAATATTTGGGAGTGTTTGTGAAAGGGAGAGGGAGCCTTGGGGTGACAGCAGAGGGCTTGTTCGCGATCTCAGTGCAACCAGGATGAAGAGTGGATGTGCAGTGGGTAGATCTTTGGCTGAGACAAGCCAAAGGAGTAAACGTTGCCAAGAAGCAATGCTATGAGATCAGCGCTCGGCATTCCTCCTGGGCGTGTGGCTTCGCAGCAATATTGCAGGGACAAGCCCACTGGCAGATAATAACAACGTAATTTTAGATTCACAGGCTCCCGAATAGGGTTGGGTGTTTTATTCATGAATAGCATAGTCACTTAAGAATCCAGGTTCAGCAGATAGTTTTGGCAAGGAAAGAATGGAGGGTTGTAAAAGCTGGAAGTTGCCCTTGATTTTTCTCCTCTGAAATAAGGGCTCATCCCACAGCTTACTGGAAAAACTTCAGTGAGTGCAAAGAGAAAAGAAACATTTCTGATAAACATGTAATCATGTGCTGAATTAACCTGGGATCTACTAATCTCAAAACAGTGGGCCCATTATGAGGAGTTTTGCTTTCTTTTGTTTGTTCATAAATGAAAAAAAAAAAGTCTTGACAGAATCTGAAAAAAACAGGGTTTTTTTCCATGACTTTTTGTTTGTGATTGTTTTTGATTCAACAACAGCGCTAAACAATCAGCGCTCTGCAAATTCCCAGTCGCAGAGCATCTCCGAGGTTGTACGTCCAGGAGTTTCTCTTTACTGTGGTCATTTAAAGGCGGGGCCCGGCTGCCATCAGAAGCAAGAATTAACTCTTGCTTCTGAGACAGGCAGTAAGACATTCTCTCTGCTGTATCCTGGGGGAATAACAGACATCTCTGCCAACTGAAATTTGTCAAGAGCCCTCACGTTATACTCCCACTTGACACAAATGCCAGGGTTCACCCAAGCAGCCTCAGCTGCTCTGAGTTCTATAGACTCCAAGTCTGTCCCACCTGAGTGGCTCTGGGCGCTTTTGCAAAGGTCTCCTCCACCACTTTCCTCGCACACCTGGAAGGACGCATCTGTCATGGCCAATCTGAAGCCTTACTGGTGTGGAGAACACACCCGTTTGATTTTTCCTATCCTTGATGCTGAAGGCACATGGCATGGAGAGAAATCACAACTCTAGTGTATGTGCCCCAGTCTCCCCATCCTTCAGGCTCTGTGGCTGTTGTGATGCTCTCCCTTCCACATAACTTTAAAGCTTTTTATATCAGAACTACTAATCTGCTTTTCTCCTTTTTTATTTCTTCCAGGGGCTTGTTGTCTTCAAACAGTAACCAAAGGGAAAGGCGCTTCTGAGAACCATGATGTCCCTGGGTGTCAGTAAAGGTAATTCCCCATCCCAAGCTGTTGGGGATCTGTCCCCTGTCACGGCTTTCCTTTGCTTTCTTTGCTCAGTTGCACCTCCTGTAATATCTCTGTGCAACTCCCCCAGTGCAAGGTGCCCACGGGTAGAGGACACCTCTGCCTTGTCTGGGACCTGTTCTACCCTCCAGTTCCAAAATTAGTGTTTGGCTATAATTTCACTATCCGTGGAAGGTATGGAGAGCTGGAGAGTTTATAGCCTTGCTGAGGTTTTGAGATGAGCAAAAGACTAATAAAGAACCGTATTATACTCTTTTCAAGACCCTCCTTAAAATTCTCTGTCTTTGAAATGGCTACTGAAAACACAGCAGCAATTAGCAGGCAGTGCAGCAGCAGAGCAGGATGACATCCCTGTGTCTCTGTCTACCCACACGCTCTGGTTTTCTCTTGTAGAGATAAAAACCAAAAGCCTGTTGGGCTGGAGACCACCCTTGTGCAGTGTGCAATATCCATACAGTCACGAGAAGACTGCCTTTATTGTTCATAAACTCCTAATAATATCTTATTATCAGAGGAGTGTGAAAAAAAATCATACTGGGACTACAAGTTGCTCTGCGTTGTCCCAGGAACACGCCCAAGCTGTACAATTCTGTGGCAGACTCTGAGTTAATTTTTAAGCAGCAGATGCTCACAGAACCTTTAGATGTGAATAGATGGGATGATGCTTCCAAGTCTGTAGGTAACCTGAAAAAGTAATGTGGAGAGGAGTGGAAATGCCTTATTCATTTTGTTTAGTGGCCAACCTAGCCTAAACCACGACATTAGGCAATAGATTTAACTTTCAATTTCAGTGCTAAGAAAAGCAGCCCGTCCCTTTCCAGGTGCTCCCCGTAAAGTGTTACTGCTGGTCCCTAAACTGCACCCTGACATAGATGTGGCCCTGCATAACTGTGCCTTTTAACTGCTACTGCTGATTGCAGGTGAGGAAGGACATTCTCTTCATTGCTATAGCTGTGTTTTCCTTAGAGATGATCCAGTGTGACCAGATGTTTAAAAAAAATAATAATTAAACCCTACCCCTACTATATAACATATACTTGAAGCACATGACTGTGTGTCAGAGATTAATCACTTAACTGCATGTCAGCTGTTCAGTGATAACTATTTCTGGGCAGCCTTCTAGCCCATCATGAGCACAAGACATAGAGACTTAGCTGACCCTCCTTTCCCAGTAGCTAAATTGAATTATTTCATGTTTGCCAAAGGCTAAGAGTGTGCAGGCAGGCAGATTCCTTGGCTTGGATGATAAGAAGTTGTAAAGCTGCGATAACTTGTTGGTGTCTTTAAACCCCTGAGCTGTAGTGGTCCAAGTGCGACGAGGAGAGCAGGCTTGATGTGGTCGGCCTTTACCATTCCTTTCCAAAACGGCAAAAGATAGAAGATAGTTAGAAATATATAGAAAAGGAGATTTCCTTATCTGGTCTTCATCTTACAATCTCCCCATGGGAAAACAACTATTTCCCTCAGAAGAAAATGCTGGATGGGGAATTTCCCAGTTAAAATGCCTTTTTTTAAAAAATAAAATCCAGCTGCAACCAATTTGGTCCCGCAGGACTTTGGCACTCAAGGATGACTGAAGCCCTTCACATCAGTCACCTGCACATTCCCTTCCCTTGTGAGACACTGTTGCCCTTCCCCAGCCTCCCGTCTCCTAACCCCGATAATTTTGGCTTTTTTCACCCAGTCTTTTTCCCAATGGGAGGATTTAGCAACTCCTAATGCATGATCTTCTGCAACTTCCTACATTTTAGTTTTATGTTTTAATTGCCATTGCTGACTTTCTCGACCAGGGAATGTAGTTGTGGTTCGTTGCCCGAACAGAGACAAGGAGCAGAACGAGGATGGTGACAGAGTTGCTGTTGGACAGCAAAGGAGAGACCATACGGCAAAGGACATTTCCAAATTTGGGCCAGAACCACACTGTTAGGGAGACATGGTCCGAGACAGTTTTTTTGAAACTGAACTTTGTAATGAAAATGTGGAAATGAGGAACCAAAGGACGTGTCTCCTTCAAGTCTGACAGGCCACCAGAGAAAGCTGACAGCTGGGTGTTTGCATTTGATGGCTTACCTCTAACCCCCGACTCTTGGCTCAGCTTCATACTCCAGACATATCATCCTCTGCCACAAACCAAAAAAGCCTTATGCTAGAGCTGATGGGATGGGAAACGCCAGAGGAAACTCACTGCTTTGTAAATATGTGATTAGACCACCCACTGAATGTCTTTGGTCTTCCTGAGAGAAAATGACTCATTAATGTTAAACAGTCCTCTGAATGGAGAGTAAAAGCCGTATGAATCCCTGTAAAGGAGGTGATGCATCAGGGTAAATTGATCCTGAAGTTTGGATGACAGCTGGTTTCCATCTTTCATCAGAAGTGGCAAAAGACTCGTTCAGTGTTTGAATCTCTGGCTGAAAGGAGACCCGTGCTCCCTACCCCAGCTCACCTGCTGACACACTGAATTCTTGCCCTTTCTCAGCCACCCTTCTCTCTCCTTCCCTTCCCTCTGCCTCTCCTAGGACGTGTCATTCCACCCACGGATGAAGACCGCAGGAGAATCATTAAGCAGATGAAGGTTCGCACCACCCTGAAAGGAGATAAGAGCTGGATCCACCACCATAACTCGGACTCTGAGGATGAGAAGAAGAGCAGCCCGCTGTAAGTGTGACCACCGAGGAACAGTCCTCTTCTCCTTCCCCTTTCCCTCCTCAGCCCCCAGGAGTAGTCTCTTCTCCAGCCTGCAGAGGAAGCACACGTGGCGTTAGCATATTTTGGGGTCCCCCGATGCCAGGCAACGACACCACCAAAGGGAAGCGGGGCTCCTGCTTAATTTTGATAAATGCAGGCTGGGGAAAAGGTCTGAGAAATGGCCTTTCCTGGGAGCTGGGAGTCCAGCCGCACAGGCAGATTTGAAGTCTCAGGAAAACTCCGAAGTTTTTTGAAGGCAGATTGTGTTTCACCGTCTCTGGAGTGACAAAGGGACAGACATCGATGGGAGGGAGCTTAAGGGATAAACCAGCCAGGTCTGCATCTCCCCCTGCAGCTCGCAGGGCTGTGTCACACAGCCACCCTTGTACCAGGGAGCACCACAATCTGCACCAGCTTCTCTTTAATTAGAAACAAAACCAAGCCTAAATCGGTCTTCTCTTAGCAACTTTCTCTGAAAACATTACTGCTATGTTCAGCAAGGCAGCTCGGCAAAAGCAGAAGTTAGTGATGTCATTATGTTTTCTCTTTACTCAGGTCTGGACGGGCCGGTGGAGGATCCCCAGCCTCAACACCTACTGCTCCCCAGAGCGACAGGTAATTCTGGGGGCGCGTCCTGTTGCATCCCTTCTGTGTTATCTCATGGGGTCAGTGTGTGCTTTCACTGTTTTTTCACAATGGTCTGCTCTTTCTTCACCTCCTGGCACCCACTCACTGCTGCGATTGTGTTGAAAAATGCTCCTTGAGGAGAGCCTGCATTGTTCAGTATAATGTCTTACAAATTCTCACCTCGTAGAGAGCATGGCTTATCTCCTGCAAAGCCCAGATGGATGAATGGATGGATTGATGTCTTTAATGCAGATGAATGGATGCCTTGAAGCCCATGATCCCACGAGATTACTGGTGCACATCAGCTCTTGTGCTGGTGCAACAACTGTATGCGCTAAGCCTGGGGGCTCCTCAGAACAAGCGAAGGCCTGTGTAGGAGCTGAATTTGCTTCAGGGCCGGAGCACAAGGGCTCTTCAGGAACCCAGGAGTGTCCTGAAAGATAAAACTGTTGGAATGGGCTTAGCCATACGCGAGAGCTCTTTGCTAGCTGCAGTGCCATTGCTGGGACAGCATTGCCTTCTCCCTTTTTCTGTGCCAGTTCTTGTCACTTCTTGTTGCAATTAGGCAGGATGGTTTCCCTGCCATGCCCTACCTTTTTCTGCCTCCTTCTGCAGCATAATGCTTTATCAGGCACAGGACAAATAAAACCAGAGACCTTTGTGACATTGGAGATGTGGCATCTGAAGGGGCATCTTTGCACAAATGTGTGAGAGTCTGAAGTTGACAGAAGGTGAGTGACAGGGAGTCCAGGATACTCAGGATCTGTTTCTACTTCAAAGTGAGGACAGGCATTCATACGCCAAGCTGGACAACTTCTCAGCTTCCCTGCAGCTCGCATTCAAAGCTGAGTGCTCAGGGAACAGCTCGGCAATGGGGCTGGGATGAGCTATACCCGGCTGGTGCCTGCTCTGAGGACACTGCAGAAGCAAGAGCTTGGGGCTGTGCTCAGCATTCATTGTCCTCCAGCTCATCCCATCCAAAGATCTCCAGGGCTAGGCTAAGCCTGCTGTGAGTTTGCATTTCTGTGCCTGTGAAGGCAACTGGATAAATTTGAGCTTGGCAGCCGCCTCAGGCACGTAGTGATGGGCAGTGTGATCCTGCCTTCCTGCGAAGCTCTGACCCCATGGCTGACCCTGCTTGGAGCAGGAGGTTAGACCCAAGACGTGCTGAGCTTTCTCACTGAAACATCTTGTGATCCTAAGGGCACTTGGACAGACAGGAAAGGAGGAGGTGGTATCTGGGCAGGGGTGAAGGGAGCCTGTCTGAGCTCATCTGATGGGAACCAGGTCCTTGAGGCCCATCCTCGTCCCCACCTTGCTCTCAGGAAGATGTCTCCAAGACAGCTTGAAGCCGGTTCCAGAGACACTTCCTCCTGCCCTGGTGCAAGGGGCCAGATCCCCACCTGATGGTATCCCTTTCCTTTCCCTCCAGGGGAGCTATGCCGCACTCCCTTCCTCAGAATGGGCCCTCAGAGAAGTTAGAGTGAAGATGATGTTTTCCTGTGATAAAACAACCACGATCTCTACCGTATCTAATTTCCCCCCTCTGTGCCATCAATCTGTGGACTTAATTTTGAGCCAGAAAACACTGTCAGCATGGCTAATTTTAATTGGCTAACTCTAAGATTCACTTTTCTTCTAAAAATCTTTTATAGAGCTTGTTCTGCTGATTATTAATTTTTAAAATTAACCTTGGAGGGATACTTTGGTGCAGCAGCTGAGGTTTCACTCCAGGCCCAGTTACCTAGATTTTTGGCTTGACAGCCACGTGGACATTTCCCTTTAATAGTGGTGCTGCTGCTGTTGTTTTTCCCCATGTTTCTTAATTCACTAATGTCTGTTCTTTGCACAGGTCTTCTGCCTCCAAGCCTCCATCCGGTTACCTCATCAGGTTGGTATGGAGTGGCGTATATTTGGGCTGTAGGGGAAGGAGAACTAGGTCAGGAGCAACAAGCATGAAAAATGTTACTATCTCTTGGGTTCTACTATTAGTTAGGAACATTACAATGCTCAGGGAGTACCTTGGTGAAGAGATAGTCCTGCGTGTTTTGTTTAACAGGTAGTTTGATGGTGATGTTAACAAAAAATCAGATCTCCTCTGTATGATACAGTGATCACACATGGAAGGGTTGTCGTGCTATGAAAGTGTTCCACCGCCCTTGTGATCAGCACAGCACTAGTGGTGGGGCTTGTGTGCTTCAGCTCCCTCTGACGCATGGGATGTTGCCCACAGAGACTCTGATGCCGCCGCCATCCTAAGCAGGTTGGCAAGACCTGTGATACCATACCCACGTCTCTGCGCGAGCTGATTTCACTGTGTTGTCTAAGGCCAGGGAGTAGAAAGATGGGACTTTTCTTAGGGTGACTCTTTCAAGGAAGCATCTTCTAATTCTCGGTGTCCTGAGCCAGCACCTTCCATCCGACAGGACACACAAACACTGTGTAGCCAAAGAGTGGCCGCAAGTCTCTTAATTTTAGTTCCAAAATCTGTCCTGCAAAAAATTTAACATGTCTCTCTTCTCCTCAGAGGGGTGTTCACAAAAACCATCGATAAGACTTCTTCCACACCAGATTCTTCATCTTCTAAAGAAGCACAAAAAAGGTATGTGTGTGTCTCTCTCTTCTTCATGAAAACAAGCTTTTAAATATTGTATGTATTTCTAGTCATCCTTTTACTTTGGCCAATGCTTGTGGGCTTCCACTGACCTCCACTAAATCCCTACGAAATGTGGAAGATGTGGCTGTTCATTTAACAGCTCTGCTCAGCAGACATGGGGAAAAGACAAGGCAGCAAACTGTATTTTCCTTACCAGAGCACGGGATGGCAGTTGGCTGTGAAAATACTCACGGATTTGGCTTTAATTTGGCAAATAGTTTTGAATGGGGGACAAATCACAGAGAATCCTTGCAAAGCTGTAACACCTCATTGTTAAGGTTTTAATGTGGGGTTTGTTGGGTTTTTTTGGAATCTGTTTTGTGAGATGCACTTAATTCCAGTAAAAAAAGATCTAAGCATGGCTCCAATCTAAGCAGATGCCTTATTGAACCTCAAGTGAAACTTTTTGAAATCCCATTTTTCCCCCTGTTTTGATTTATCTGGGGAGATGGATGATGCCACAAGGGTGTCTTCTTCCTTCTCACTGGCTCATCTTGGGACAGAGTAGCACTGTGCCACAGAGGGGTATGCCCGTACCAGCTCTGACATCTCACAGTGGCAAAGGACTGGGGAAGCAAAGTAGACCTCAAATCCTAGTCCAAGGCTGAGAAAAGGCAGGAAATGCTGCCTTTCGATTAAATAGCATTCCCTGAATTCAGAGAGCAGATCTTTGGGATCAGCCTGTTTTCCCCCATCTCCTGGGGAAGCGGGTGGTGAAGGGTGAGAGCTCAGGAGGGTCATGTTAACAGCTGTGATTTGTGTCATCTGCAGCACTGCCCCGAAGGGACACAGCCTGTGCCGTTCTTCCTCTGGCTACAGGATGACCACTGAGGATTACAAGAAACTGTGAGTGTGCAAAGGGGAGCAGCACTTTCTGTCTGTGCACGGGCTCAGCAGCACCTTGAGCCTCAGTGCTGAAGCCACCTGCACACAGGTGCCTGGCCAGGCACGGCTTCATCCACTCAGCGCTGCAGAGCTTTCACTGGAAACTGAAGCAGTTCCCGGTGCTACCTCCAGGCCTGTGTGGGCCACAAGGTGTTCCTTGAACTGCTAATGGCCTTCATATGGAGTGAATTTTATCACTTGGTAGTAATTAAGGCAGAAACTGGAGGGTGCAGCCTGGGGACTTGGTTTGCAGCATTGCTGGCCTTTCTGAAACCAGGAGAACGCAGGGGCCTTGTGGCAGAACAGCACTGCTGACGTTTCCTACACAGCTTTTCATGTCAAAGACTGTGGCTCTAATCTGAAATGCAGCCAAGCATTTATCATGAACCAACCTCTAGGCTTACCCCCTATACTAAGAAAACAAAATCCCACAGGGACGCGCGTACCCCAGTGCACGTGAAAAATACAAGTGTCTTCCACTCTTGTGTGCACCACTTCTAGGGTCCGAACCTGTTTCCGCACGCCCTGCCCTTGGATTTACCTGAGGCTTTGCTTGTGCTGCCTCTGCAACAGTCTACATAGGCTGTTCCCTCACCCTGGCTCTCCCCTTCCCTTTCTATTTCAGAGCTCCGTATAACGTCAAGCAGAAATCAGTGGATTTGGATGAGGAGGACGTGCCTTTTACTCCGGACGAACATAAAAAGAGGTATGCCCTCCAGGTAACCACCTTTTCCTTGCAGGGGCAGTGACAAGTGGACTGACTTCAAGTTTAACTGTTCATTACTGGGAGGGTCAGTTCGATGATGATTACAGTTGAGCCATTAGGGCTGACTGCAATAAAGTAATAATAAGCAGATATTTCTACACAGAGCGCATCTATACCCACAGGCGAGCGCGCTCCCAACAAAATGTAATTAAAAGCCTGACATGATTCAGCCTGACAGCATACCCCAATTAATTTGGCAGCTGGAAATGGGTTGTGGAATCCATCGGCCGCGTAGTGTCTATGTGAAAAGATAGAGACGTACAAATAGCCTGGCAGTAGAGGGAGGAGCCCACCTCCCACAACCTACGTGCACGTCTTTGGGTCTGGACCACTCGGGGACTTGCTTCTAGGTCCAGATGCAGGTGGGTCTATCGTTCTCGTACCAGGAGTAGAATGTGGTAGATCAGCCTCTCATGCAGCCAGCGTTCTTGTTGCTTTCAGTCGAGTTTCTGAAGATACTTTTCCTCAGATACAAGACTTTTACAAATGAAAACTTGGTAATTTGCCCACTGGGGACAAACCGATAACAGTCCTTTCAGAGATCTGTGCTCACCCCTTGATACATGTGGTGGTACTGATGTCTGTATAGACATGAGCAGTCCATGTAGCATGTCAGCCACAAAGCCAGTGTCCTGTTTCTTTGTCCCGTGGTATGCAATATTGCAACAGTCCAGGTCTTGAAAAGGGGAACTCCCTCTGCCCTCCTGGAAGAGGACGTATTTTCTTTTTTGCCTGATGCTTTACATCCATGTGAAAGTGCTGTGGCCCAGCATGAATGACACTAAAGAAAAAGACGTCGTTACTCCTCTTAGCTCTGGCTGGATTTCTGCTCCCCGGAGCATGGCAGCTCTGTCAGGGTTAGCACAAGCCTCCACTGGGTGGTTCACCTATTGCCTCTTCGAGGCTACACCCAGCAGCTGCTAACAGTGTGAGCAGAATGTGACCCCTTCCCTCCCTTCCAGGACAGAGGCAGCCAACAGCGTCCTGAGACGCACTGCCAGCAGAGAACGTGCCTACGTCCTTTCAGCGGCCAAGAAAAGCAACGGGTGAGTCTTCAGTGTGCAAGTGTGGGGCAGGAGACAGGGAAGAGTCTGTTGAAGGTGGTCTCACAGGGATGGTGGCCTCACCCAGGATGCTCTGGAGGTGATGGGTACCTTTCCAGTGAGCGGAGAAGACTTAGCTGCTCTCTCTCTTGAAGTGCCGAGGATATCTGCAGGTTTCTGCAGAGTTGGGGAAATCCTTCAGGAGTGTTGGGAAGTCCTCTTTATGGAGAGGGATGAAACTTGAGGAAGAGAAAAAACATGATAATCTCTAATTCCCTGGGGCCTGCAATCAAGACTTCAGTTTTCAGACTCAGTTGTTAATACCGCTCTCTCCAGTTTTGTTGCATGTAAGGGGAAAATCAGAACAAATATAAACTGCATCCAATATGGATCAGCTTTTTGTGACAGAGTTTTACAGTGTGTTTGAACAGTAGCTAGATTTACAAAATCCTGATCTTAGTTGCAGCTTCAAATTAGTTCTGTGGGGAAAAAGAACCTAACAGTAATGTATGGATGTGTAACAGGAATGTGAAAGATGTGTGGGAGCTACTGGTGTTCAAGGCTCTGTTGTCCATTTCTTTCCTGGGAGGGAAAAAAAAGCAGATTTCCAAGGTCTCTGATCTCCCAGGAGCCATGGTAGTGACTTTTTTGCAGCTCGCTTTCACTAGAAATCTTTTTCCCTTTGACATAACTCAGGGTGACACAATGAGGCACCAGGAGGTTGCTAGTGTGGGATGAAGCAGGGAGGGGATGCGCCAGCAGCACTCAACTGTGCCCGGAATGAAAGAAATGTTTGGAAAGGATTTGTGAGGACGTTTGGGGTGTTTGCAGTGGCTGCTGGTTCCTTTGGTGCCCTGAGTGTCGTGTGGTATGGAGGGAGGCAGGTTTGCATGCAGGAAGAAAAACAGCCATCAGGAAGGTATAAAATTCAAAAGACCCTTTCGGAAAGCTTCTTTACTTCCCATGGTCTAATTAGCTGCTCTCTCTATTTTTATTTCCTCTGCTCTGTAATTTGCACAGGTTTGACACCCCCGGTCACTGCCAGCTCTGCCCAAATGGTGTTACGTGACCCCTTAATGCCTTGCACCATATGGGTCAATTACGGGTCAGAGACTGTGGGAGCTGCCCCTGCCCAAGGTGTGCCTTTACCTCCGACCTTCTAACTGTTGCCTTTATGCTTCCTTTACAGCAGCCCAACACAAGAATTTCCACCCTTATTTGCCAAGAGGTAGGTCACTGGCCCTCTGGAAGTACTGCTGGGGTTGTGTGTGTGTCTACTGTACCAGGGCTGCCGTTAAATGCTGGGACGGCAGATCCCCAGGTGGTCCAAAGCAAAGGAGGGACACTGCCCTTAAAGGGATGCTCTGGGTTGAATCACGCTGGCTTTTGAGAGCCCACGGGGTTGTAAACACTGACAATACGGTTCCAATGATGCTTTGGGTTATGGGCAACCTGAAACAAGGAGAGACTTGTTCATTGCCTTCCTTCTTCCAGGGAAGGCTGGTTCCAACCAGCAGGGTGGATACTCTTCAGGCTTCAGGCATTTAACTTCGAAAGCAGTCAATATGATAGGGAAACGATGCCTAGGGCGCTCTCTGGAATGTAAACATTCGGCTGATGCTATTTGTAAAGCAACTGTGACAGCAAAATGCCACTGATTTGGGCTGAAGATCTCACTTGATTCAGCCAGTTGAGATTCTCGCCAGTAGCAAAGCACAGGGAGCAGGAGAAACAGGAAAAATCTGCCTCTAGGGGAAACAGGGAAAACGTGGCTTAAGGGAAAACCAGAATAAACTGCCTGAATTAGCTAGCAGTAGGGTATGGGAAACAGTGATATTTGTGTCTCTTTTTGCCTTTTGAAAGAATTGAGATAGAAGAAGAGGAAGGACAGCAGAGGCGGAGTCCAACTGTGTCTGGTTCATGCAGGTTGACACTGGATGACAAAAGGTATTTACCTTCTCCTGGAGTAGTGTGTTGACTGTCTTTGATTTTAGGGCACACTGATTTGCTGTCTTTGCAGACAACTGCCTTTATCTGCAAGGTAGCAGCTATCTGAACACAACTAGAGATGAAGGTTTTTCAAAAGAGACTTCTCAGAAAATCCTGATTGCCCCTTTCTTGCAAAAAGGGGAAGATCCAAAATGAAAACTGAGGTCAGATAACTGGGTGAAGCAAATGGGCAGGGATGGGGACAGGGCCAGAGTGTCATCATGTACCCAAATGACAGCCCTGGAGGGCGACAAATTGCATTTAACTACAGGCCACCTCTCATGTGAGCTGTACAGTGTAAACCTGCTGCTGAGCCCCACTCCTGATTGCGCTCCGCAGCCCAGTCAGTCCTGTCTTCACGCGGTGCTCATTTGCCACAGGAATGGGGCTGGCGGCACTTCTGGAAAGCCAGCTCACAGGAGGAGCTGGAGCAGGTAGAGATGAGCTCACCTACCCATCAAGCAGCCATCAGATAGTAATGATTTTCTTTTACTAGCGAACTTGGCTGCGTGAACTGACCCCATCACCTAGACATGAAATACTCAATATCTCATTATTTCCAGTCCCCTGAGCCAGCTCTCTGCTTTTGTTAGACTTTAGATTTAATTATTCTACCGTGATAGCAACAGATAGGTGTGACCAGAGAGGTTTGAGAGGTTCATTATCTTTAAATTGATCTTTGCTTTGATGGGAGGAAATGTTAGCCTCATGGCAAGCCCCCAGCCGCCTTCACAGGCTGCTGCAAAGCCCAAGTACAGGTAGAGCTGTACAGAGCCATGGCGGACAGGCTGGAGCATTCCTGCCGTGATCTGTGACACCTGGGGACAGGCTGTCTCTGGTGTAAAGGGGCAGCGGTGACACCCTCCCCTACTCTGCACATGTGGTGTGGGGCTGAATGAGACCAGTACGTGGAAATGTTTGGCTCAAATGGAAATATTTGCCCTAGGAGGGAGAATCTTTCTCTGTTTTCAAGCACATTCATTTAATTTGGGATCCAGCTCTCTTCCTGCTCTGAGGGATGGCTTGATGCCAGGCAGCAGCACTATTAGCTTCTCTGCCACTCTGGTCCTTACAGAGCCCAGCAGGGAGTCCAATAGATGAGGCCTTTCAGCCCGAAATGCTTTATTTTCAGGATGAAGGAGCTGCCTCATGAATTTTGGTAGCAATTTTGTGCCATTGTGGTGCAGGTTTGAGGCAGGGCTGGGAAGAAGTCACCCTCCTTTCCTCACATATCGCACATGTGCACGTAGTGAAATCAATTTGTGAATGCACTGAGCTTTAATCTCTACATTTGGAGAATCTGATTTTTAGTGCAAACTCAGACGTTAGGGATAGAAACAGCTCTAGCTGTGTTAAATAGGAAAAGCCAGTTTCTAAAGACGGAGTATTCAGCGGAAAGGCAGATAGGAGTCACATCAGTGCAGCAGTGCGTAGGGACAACTGTGTGTGAGTCCCTGCATGGCAGGGTTTGGCCTCACTGCCCAGAAAGAAGAGACGAAAGCTGTGGGCAGCAAGCGGGATGTGTCCTCCCGCAGGAGAAGGCACATAAAACTTTGTCTTTAATTCTTCGTTATTTGGTTATTTTTTGTCAGTACCAATGGGATAAGAAAAACCACCACTGAGTCTTCCTGGAATGAGCCAAAGACAACAGTAGTGTCTCCCTCCAGGTACGTGTTACGGCACAGCCAGGATGTCTTGGGCATCTTTTGCAGCTGTATCAGCCCGCATGGAGCTGTAGGTCAGAGACTTCTGTGGGCACCCCTCTGGGAGGTGAAACGAAGCAAATTTGCCAGCCCTGTCCATGGGAGACTTTTCTTAGATGCAGGCAGCTGTTTTAAAAAAAGGTTTTATGTCTGAAATCCATGTCATGTCCTGCAAGGATCTGGCAACATCCTGGTAGAAGCACTCCAAACCTAAAAGGAAAAACGTGCCGAACTCTTTCTCACCAAATACGTGTAGGGGAATAATTTCCAGTTGCTTTCAACTTTGTCTGTCTGATTGAATTCATGACTATAGTACAAAAAATGTTGAAATGGTTTTCCACAGCACTGCAAACAGCGCTTTGGTTACTGACCGTGTTCTGTTATTTTTATTCTTTGTGTATTACTGGCAGAGGTAGATATTCCTGGCAGTAAATTGCTTCCGATAAGATGACTTTGTAAGTGAATATATTGGAAACAGTGATGTTTGTTTTCCATTTTATTTATTCACAGAAAGGAACACTTCAATGCAGTAAAATTCTGGCCAGCTGCAGTGGGGGGCTGGTTTGTTCAGGAATGACAGCTTTTTTCTTTGCCTTCTCTTGCAGCCCTGAAACAGGCAGTAAGAGCCAAACAACCACATCCTTGAGTGAAACTCCAGAGAGATTCTCCGCTTCTGCTGAAACCAGGTAGGTCTGTTGGCCCTGCGTCATCCTGAAGCTCCGCTAAGGATAGCAGGGGTCGTGCTGCACCGCAGAGTTTGGCTCTGCTCGGTGGTATTTTCCCAGATACACAGGATTGTTGTGGACACAGTGCAGTCATGGAACAATAAATGCTGTAGCACAGGGAATCTTAAGAAAGCAGCACTTTACAAAAGCATTAGCAATCTGGGAGGAAATATACCCAGATGGAAGCTGTGGGCCTCCCACAGCTTGAACATTACTCAGTTCTTTATGATGAGAATATGAGCCCCAAAACTGCAGACCTTTCTATCTCCTCAACTGACCAGACTTTCATTTTAAAGCAATCCCTGCACTGTATGTAGCACATTTCCAGCAAGCACCTTGCTGTCCTGTTCCTACGCCTCCAATTGTGTCCCCTCATCTCCCTACCTGATAATTCTTGCTGTTTTGCTTGCAGAAATGGTGAAAACAGACGGGCCCCTAATGGGAAATCCTCATCTGAAACTGTGTCACAGCATGGGGACGGGTAAGAAATTGAGAAAGGCTGATCTGTGCTGCTGAACATAAGGCGTAACCCTGCTTGGTGCTCAGAAATAGCGTCTACCTGCTCGTGGTCTCAAACAGATGGGATCTCTCCAGTCATGGTCCTGGGCTGCTCTCCAAGAGCGTCAGCTGCTGTCTCGGCTGCAACTCCTCAGTTTTCTCTACTCTTCCTTCTCCTCCCTTAAGGATTCTCCTTTTTGGCTCGGTCCCCAGAGTCTACTTCATGCATTTTTATTTTCTTTTTACTGCTCCAGTTGCCCTCCTGCTGCTGTTCCTGGGGGAGCTTCTTCCACCTACGAGGGAAGTGTTGAACCTCAGTTGCTGGTGGCTCCTGCTAACATTGGTTCTGGTCCTCTGCACCCTGTAGGAAGTCTGAAGGGGTGGCTGAACAACGGGAAAGTGTAAAAAGCTCTGTTGTATGGAGGAAAACCTTAGAAAAAAGGAACTGATTGGGAACCTAAAGGCATGGCTACAGGTGCTGTACCTTTTGCTCTGTTGTTCTCGAGCAGCTGTAGAAGGCTTGGATTCACCAAATAAGTTTCTGTAGCATACACAGTTAATTGCAACTCACTCTCCACCTCCATCAGTGAAGATAAAGCCAGAAATGTTCCCAGACCGATATCTCAGACTGAAGCAAAGCCTAGAGTGCTTGAGAAAAGGTGGAGGCTGAGCTATTGTCATGGTCATTCAACTGAGGCCCAGAAATAAATCCTTGTGTGTCGTCGCAGGGACAGCCTGATTACAACGCACTCATTGTGCTGGGGGTCGGTTGGGTCACATAGCTGCTCTTAATTGTGAGCCAGTCTCCCAGAGAAATGAGACGATGCCTCACTGCTTAAGCCACCTAAAAATGGAGAGAGAGTAATTGGCAGGGAAGGAAGGAGACAGACGCGCAGCTTGACAGGTCTGGGAGAGTGGAAGATGGGCGTAGGGTCCAGCTGGTGGACCTGTAGGAAGACCTTTCTGGCCCACGAGCAGAGAGAGAACAACTGTTGTACGGTCCCTACGCTCATCTGAGCAAAGGGGTCAGCAGCACCTCGCCGCAGGGAGCAGCACATCTCTCTGAGTCACCCCTGAACTGCACTCAGAAGGTTCACCTTTCCTGTCCCCATCTATTGAGTTAGCCCCGTTTTGTGCTCCTCCCAACTAATTGTCAGCAAACTGTTCTGGGATGATACACCATAAGTGCTCTCAGGTCATATCTCACTGGCATTTTCCTTTTTCTAGTGACAAACCTCTTAAGGAAAAGTCTGAGCCGTTCCCATGGGACGAACTGGCCCCCAGAGCAACCGCGGTTTCCACGAACGGAAGGTAGAGTTAGTGTGAAATTCCTTTATTGACTGGAGCATTGTGCGAATCATAAACTGCTGCTCTTGAGCTGTCTGGAAACTCTGAATGGATATTTACTGGTGGAAAAACACAGTTCAATCTGTGCTTTGCAGAACTGAGCAGTTTCTCTAAAATTTTATTTAAGGAGGGGGGGGAAAGAAAACACTACCCTCTTCAATAAAATTGTTTGATATTTTATTCCAGTTTTTTTTCTTTAGTTTGTGATACAAAAAAATAATCACTTTTATGGGTCATTTCCACATTTTCCAGATTTACTCCCAAATGTAAACTATTTCTGGAATGTAATTTTTTTTTTTTTACAGTACAGAGAGGTTCACAGTCAATGTATCTCTAGGCCTCCCCCTATCTATTTACTTTTGCAACAAGAGACCCCCTAAAAAAAAACCAAAATCCAAACGAAAACAGAAATTGCACATCCTGTAAACTGTCCGGCAAACCAAAAGGTTCAGTGAGGAGGAAAAGTTGTGTCCTGACTCTAAGGAATTGTGGAAAGTAGTTAAAGATCCCGTAATCCCAGGCAGTACGGTGTAGCTGAGCTGGTTGTTGTCTCCAAATGCTCAAGTGAAATCCCCCGTCACAGCTCTGCTTGTCCTTTGTGTGTATGAGCATCGCCCAGGGAGTTTGCATCCACACTGGAAAAAAAATTAGAGCTTCATATGCCAAGAAAGGTTGCAGACTGCGAAGAGCAGCGGCTGTGCATCTGTCCTGCCTAAGAAAGTGGAGGCGAGGCTGGAAAGGCATTGCCGGTGTGGGATGCAAGAGAAGTTCAGTGAGAGCTGCTCACCCGTGTGCTGTTCGCTGCCCACAGCTTGCAAACAAGAAAATAAACGTATGGTCTTGGATCAGACACCTGAAGTTGCCCATTTTGTCAGCTCCCCTGAGACAAGCCAGAGGACGTTGGGGCTGTTCCTTCCCTTCTGTGCGTGCAGATGGAGGTGCCTGTGTTGCAGCTGGGGCTGTAGGTGTCCCACTGGTTTTGGAAGAGTCCTGGCTTCAGTTTCCAGATGACTCCATACCACTGGCATCTGTCATGTGTTGATAAGGTTCAGAGTTACTAAATCTCTTTTGTACTTCATACGCACTGAGTTTCCCCAAAATTTCTTGCCATTTCACCTGTAGAAATATATTGAGGAACATCTCTGGGAAGTTTTAGGGATTTCCTCATCTTTCTTTCATTAAATGCACAAGAAAAAAATTGTAGAACATTACCCAAACCAAACCAAAAATGCTTTCTAAGGTTGGGATCTCTCCTTTTCAGTTATCCTGAACACACAGAAGCCAACAATGGATTTTACTCACCAAAGTAAGTGTAAACCTATTAACAGTGTAAAACTCACTTTTTCCTCTTTATTTTAGTGTGAGGGGGGTCTTTTCCTGACCTAGGACTGCCCTAACGAATGTGTTCTGGGAGCAGCACTTGCAAAGGGGGGGTGGACCTGACCCACCAGCTCAGAATGGACTGAGATCTTTCAGCTTCTTTCCTTGCACTAGTGGGAGTTGGTTGGATTTATGTCTCTGTTCTTCAGGTATGCTGCAGGAAATTTTTGGAGCTAAGCAGGAAGGAGGAAAAGACGTTCTATTTTAGACAGGAAAATTTCATGTTTGATATTTTTGCTTCTTGCTCTGTTCTCCAACTTGCTAAGCTTCCTTCTGTGACCCACGAATCTCCCTCTCTTACCAGGTCCGACTCTGGTAACAGGGACAGACCTGCAGATGCTACAGACAAGCTGCGCCATCAGTACGAGACCTCGCACTCCCTGGACGATGCCAAGTTGGAACCTGCAAGGTCAGGGCAAATGTGGGGGACAAATAAGTAACTCATCCAGTGTAGAGTTGGAAGCAGAATGCAAACTGAGCAACAAAGGAAGGGGAGCCAGACAATCCCAGTCTAAACAGTGGGAACAGCTTGCTTTCTGTTCACTGTTACACGTCAACTTCTTTCTACAGAAGCAGCCTGGGAGCAGATACAGCAGCTTTATCATTGCTTTTAGAATTGATCTCAAAAGCTTCTCCATTCCACGTGCCTTTTAGAGCGTGCTCAGTGTCAGAGGCGCAGAGTCAGGGAAGAATTGCTCTGACAGCAAACACACTAATCTTCATGAAGCTACTTTCATCACTTACTTTAGTCCATTATTTTGGGACTTGACTCCATGTATTGGCTTACCAAAGGGCTTGAGGTGAGCAAATGATGTCTTCAAACCTCCTAGCTGAGATGAGGAGGATCACAAGGTTCCCAGTAAGATGGTGTAAATCCCAAGACCTAGAGCTGCTGCTGGTAATGTAGGAACGTCTTCCCCAAGATTATTCATACCGTACTTTGTCCCAGGTGCGTGATCCCATGACAGGCCAGAAAAGTCTTGTATCCAGCCAAGTCGCATGTGAACTGAGGCCAAGTAACTGCATTAGTTCCACTGGCAGCCTCTATTCTTCATGATTAGAGATACTGAAAATGTTTTTTTTTTTTCTGAAGGAAAATCAGTTCTCTGAGAAAATTACTTTCTGTTTTCTGGTCTCATATAAAGTGCAGTGGTGTTATTTCATACAAGTCCCCCTTGAAGCCTTTGGCAAGCTATCAAGCTGTAGATTCCTTCCTTTTTTGACAGGTCTGGTGTGCAGTCTGATGCCCCTTTTCCTCCTACTGAGAGAGCCCCTGCGCACCTAGAGGACACAGAATATTCCTTTAAAAAGTAAGAGTGGGGTAAATTTAGTGGGTGTATGAGTAATACTGAGGATTAGGGAAAATCTGAATGGGCAGACACAGAAGGAGACTTCTTTTCACAGCTTTTGTCCCAAGGATGAAGGCAACTGTGCTGAGGTTTAAAGCACAGCTTACAAAATAAACCATGAGGTTTGTGTTGTATCCCTCCTGCATCTTATTTGACATGAGCCAAGCACCCCAGCTTTTTTTCTCCCCTTGGTGCTTGTGTGCTTGGTGGGTTTCAGTCACTGCCTTCTCATTTGCTGATAATCAGCGAAATGCTACAGTGATGCTGGAGAGGCAGCAGGGGAGCTGAAAGGCAGCTGAAATACATTGAAATGCAACTGTGGGCTAAATATGTTCCCTAGAGAAAAATCCTGGTGTGGGCCAGTGAACGGTACAGATTGACACAAGCCTCGCCTGATGAGTAGATAGTATTCACTAGCGCAAGGATTCGTGTGCCAGTTGTTAAAGATGTAATAGGCCTTTCTTTGATTACCAGATCTGTCCTGGGCTACGAGGAGAGAAGCAGCACCCAAGAGAGCAGACCCACAAGTGCCGAGGTCCCAGCATACAGCAAGCCTTACTGGAATGAAGCGACGTAAGTACCTGGGGTGCTGACCCCATGTTTGCTAATATGTTCTTTCGCATTGTTGCAACCCTTGGAAATACTGATTGCTCAGGAGATATCGAGCACAAGAACAGCAGCATAATAAGGGCCATTTGTCCAAGCAGCTCTAAACTGCTCCTCTCTCCAGCATCCACTGAAGTAGCAAATTTTCTACTGCGTTCACTGAAGACTAACCGCACAGCAAATGCATTTAACGTTTCCCGATTTCTTCCCAGCAGCCCCTCGCTGTGCTGCATGTGGCACAGCTCAGCTCTGATCTCCCTTCGGCTCCACCTGGCCTGTTCTTATGAGCCTGGACAGAGATGTCTGCTGTGTCCTGTACCAGCCTGGGCTGGGATATGAGTGCGCATCACCCCCTTCTTCTCCCTGGCCTTCTGCAGGGAGAAGCCCGAGGCACGGAGCCAGATATGAGCTGGGGCTGCAGGGCAATTGGGGCACGCTCCTGGAGTCCCTTTGCATGGACTGGTGCAGCTTTTGAGTACTTTGGATTTGGCAGGGATGGCAGAGTTCTCTAAAAACTGACAGGAAACCCAGCCAAACAACTATCATCATCATCATCATCATCATCACTTCTACAGCACCGTATGCCCTAAATCCTTAGTGGAGGCAGCCACAGTGCTGCCCTGGGGGGGTTCCTGTCCCACTAGATCAGCAAACAGAAACCCAATGAGCTAAAAAGTGTTTTGCCAAAAGACTGGCAGTGAGGGAGGAGTCACTTGACTCCCCCATCAGGATTCTGCTGAGGAAAGAGAGGTTTTGCTCTGCAGTAGTCGTTCAGACTCCCTCTATTGCCACAGGTGAGAAAAAAAGATCCTTCTGGAAATGCTGAATACTTTATCCCTCCCCCCTTTTAGACACCTCCGCTGAGCGCCTATGTCAGATGCCAGCTGTACTGGATGGCTGAATCGCATCCTGATTTAGCAGCAGGACTAGGAATAGGCCACATTTCTCCCCAGTCCACCATTCCTTGGATATCCATGTCTTTACCGTCCTTCCTTGCTGGCATGACTGAGGTCAGGTTTCCTTGGCTAACAGTCCTTGTCTGGAACAGCACTGTCAGGCAGAAAGTTCCCGATGGCCCTTGCTGCTCCAGGGGAAAAGCTAGAGCTAAACGGAGCTGTTGGATGTCGAGTCTCATAAAGCACAGCTCCAATACAGCCGTTTTCCAAGTAATTCCCTCAGAGTCTATCTCCGTACTTAGCATGCTGGAATGACTCCTTCTCCAGTAGGTCCAACTCTTCTCTGAGAGCAGCAGCGTTATTACTCCAAATGTCCAGTGCAAAGTCAAGCCGTGTCCTTAGAAAAGGGAGTTTGAGCTAAAGGCAAGGGGTGATGAAGCTGTGGTGAGCGGTATCATTGGATTCACTGAATGAGTGAGTCTGGCTACAAAAAAACCTTCAGAATATTGGACAGAGAGGAACATTTCAAGTTCAGCCTCAGGTATTATCAGCCACTGTATCAGGTGTGATGACTGTCCTGGCATACACATCCTGATGTGTGATATAGCCACAATAAATAATCCAGTACCCTGCAGGTCTACTTTCATGCTAGAAAGAAACGTGTTTGTCTAGAGGAAACATAGTTTGGACTGATATTTTGAAGAGCTAATTCCAGCGTGTGAAAATGTTGCTGCTTGACCCATCCATCGAGTTCCAAGCAGCGAAGCGGTGCTTTGTGCCGTGCTGAAGTCAGTGCTTCATTGTGCTGGTGACAGCCTTGCCCTTGGAATAGCCTCCATCAAAGCCTTTGGCTTTCTTTCTTCTCGGTGTGCGTTGAACTGAGCTTTCAGGTGTTTGTGCCCAGCAGCCACGAGTGGGATTTCTTCTTCTTTGCCAGGTCTTCCCAAGATTTCAAAGAGGGGAACACCCCTAGAGAAAGGGATCACGAGAGCACACGGGCCTCGGATGACTGTAAACCGGAGCTGATCCAAGAGGGGTAAGTGGTCGGTAGGACTCACCCACAGTATCTATTCACTTCAGAATTCTTCATGTCTTACTCTGTTCCCAGTGTGACTGAGACCACAGAACAGCTCCTCTGCTTTGCAGCCAGGAGAGAGGACTTTATTATGGCACGTTACAGCAGGCAGTTTCCCCCGTACTGATGGGAAAAGCCAGTTGGATGAGATTTACTCCCCCAGCATGTGAAGTCCAAGAGGCAGTTTCCGCACTGACAGCATGTGACATAGGTCCTTTGGCATCAGCATGGTTCCCTTGGTACTACAGTGGCAGGCTGTAGCTTCTTCTGCCCAGAGGTCTCAGCAAGTGCTATCCAAGCATTTACGAATGCTGCAAAATCATGTGTGAGTGTGTCCTGAGGTGTTAAAAGCATCTGTCAGTCCAAGGAATTCTGACATGAGTGCTTTCTCCTGTGTCTAATGTTTTCCTTCTGTGACAATCCCCGGTGAAAGGCCTTTAGCTGGGATCCTGCAAGCTAGAATGGGATTTGTACGCATGATTCCCATCAGATCTGGAACTAGGGCAGTTTGGAATAGCTGTGGCCGAACGGTGTCTCCTGCTCCCTGCCTGATGATTTCTGTCCAGGGAATGGATGTCTACCCACCCCAGCATGCTTTTTGTCCACTGCCTTAAGCACAGATCTTTATTTTAGGTTTTCAGACTCAACCAACCATATTGAGAAGGGACAGGAACCCCCTGACCATGATGTCCACCCAGAGCCCCCCAGGTCGAAGGAGCATACTGAACATGAACCCAGCACGACTAGGTAAGGATAATTACCCGCCCTGCCTTTTCCTGTCGGATGAGGGCTAATTCCTCGTGTGTCTTCCCCCACATACATATGCTGGTAAAATCTTCTCCCAGGCTCCCTTTTTGTGCCTGATTCTAGTGCTGCTTCTACTGAGTGAAGCATGGTTTTACCATGGTTTTATATGAAAGCCTGGGAGGAAAACATCCTCATTAGCTGGAGGCATCAAACACTGTCCAGCTGGACTGATGAGTTGCTGCCTAAACCTTAAATTTGGAAGCAGAGACTGCCTCTAGAGACACATGCCAATAAGCAACCTAATCTGGTGTGGGGTAACACCTCTGTGATAACTCTGGGTCTCACTTCTGAACTTACCCAGCCAGTGTCAGGTCTCAGGCTGGACTCTGGTCACCCTGGCACAGGACCGTTTTCCTTCTCACTGACCTGTGGCTCCACTAGGTTTGGGGTGGCTGGCTTGGTGCCTTCAGCCTGCCTTGTGCAAAACAGTGCAGGGCTAAGTGTCCAAATGGAAGGACTTTGTGGACTGATTTCTTTGCTTTTGTCTGTATTTTCCCCCTGAGTTTGAAGAGTTGAGGCTCTTGGTCAAATTTGGCTTCTTCACGCATATGTTTCAGTGAGGAACGCATCTTCAAATCAACTTGTAAACCAGACTGCTCTTCTCCTCCAGGTCCACGCCACGCTCCAAGGACAGCACTAGTGGAACAATGGACATTAACAAGGGGCTATCGCCCTGTGTGCAGAGTGAAGAAGTCGCCTCAAGAAGGCAAGAGAAATAATGGGTTTGCTTTTTCTGCTGAGAGAACACAGGGAATTTACTGCAGGTGGTTCTGGAGAAGGGACTGAGGATTCTGTGTTTGGGGTTAGGAGTTTCCAAGCTGGGCTTTCTTCACGAGTGCACGGAGGTACATAGCGAGTGGTGGGGCAGCAGGGTGTGTGGTCAGTGAGGACCGTGGAGGAGGGAGCTCAGGAAGGGGCGCTGGGAAGAGCAGCAGGGAGAGAGCAATGGTGTCGGTGTCCTGTTCTTCTGAGGAATGGAGCCATCCTGGATGTACCACAAACACTCCAAACTGTAGTTCTTCATCACACAGGGGAGCAGAAGGAGCTGTTCCCAGTCCGCAGAGGCGTGAGTGGAAGTTAGACTGCTGAAGGAAAAAGTTACAGAGAGAAGAAAACTTCCCCTTTCTCTCCAGTCCCCAGCAAAGTGACCAAGATGGATAAAACTCCTTCTGTTGCCCACTCCATGCCTCCCCCAGTCCACAGACCTCCTTTGGCTAAGCCCTCAAACTTACTGAGTTACCGAGAGAAATGCAGAGTCCTGATCTGAGAGTCTTGGTGCTTCCAGGTGCAGTGACTTTGGCTCAGACTTACCGAGGGAGCAGTCACGAGTCCTTCTGCAGCATTACTCCACTGAAGACTTGGGAGTTATCTCCTGTGCTTTTCAGTAAATTGATTTTGAGTCTGAGCTCCTGGACAAAGACATCTTCTTTAGGCACTTACAGCATCCCACCCTGAGTGGGAATCTATAGCTCAAAACACCATTAGTGTTTTGCCAGAAGTAGAAATTTAAGGTATCTTCCTTTGTTGCAAAGGAATCAAAATAAACTAATCTTGCTTTCACTTGGGTGACTGTACCAGTCGTTTTCTGGCTTGCCCCCTCGCTGAACTTGTAGAGATGGAATTAATGCTGGCAAAGGGAAGCCCTCAACCAGTAGCAAGTAAAGTGTAAGGGCTGCCTCCTCTTTCATCAATCTTAATGTTTCAGGGTAGGATCTTTGAAAGCATTCTAAGCCAGTTTCAGATTTTCTACAAGGTGTGAGTATTCCCAGAGCAGTTGGTGTGCATGAACACACAAAACCGGGCAGAAAAAGTGAACAAACGTTTTTCTAGGTTATCGTAGACAGGTGTAAATCCAGGGTGGCTCTGCAGTGGGTTTATCTAGTGGATACACTCCTGAGATGGTCCCCAAATGAGGCCAGCTCATGCGCTTAGCCATCTGAAATGTAACACAGAGGTACTGGATAACTCATAATGGTCATAACTAAATGACCAGAGTTAAAATGTCAAGTTTGGAAACAGTAAACAGGTAACCGATGCTCAACAGGAGCTTTTTCTTTCAGCATTATTTTTGAAGAGGTCTGTATGTTCCCTCTGTTTTTTTTCACGTCTCTTTGGATTATCTGGCATATTCCCATGCAGGGATATTGTACTTTTCTTGAAGCAGGAGATTCACCAGGTGTTGCATCTACATCCTACAGTCACTCTATGCGCAGTGGCACTGCTGCAGACTATAATGGTCTTCTGTCCTGGCAGGTCCGGCTCTCTACCCAGAGAAAGCAGCATCACTGCTCCAGAGACCCAACGCGCACATGAAGCTGACCCGTGCCGGGAAAGGTATGGAGCCAGGGGACAGGCACGTCTTCAGTGCTGTCTCGCACGTCTTGTGTTCTCCCGCTGCCCTGTTCAAAGGGCAATGCTCATTTCTTGGCTACTGAATTCAGAAATCAACATAATCATGATATTGCTGCATTTACTCGCCGCGGTGGACAGGTTTAGGCCCAAGTGCTAAAGCTGCTAACAGGCTTTTTCTTCCCTGACCAGAATCACTGCAGCTTATGAAGAACAAACCTGGCCCACCACAGATGGTCACCGGGAGAGCCCAGGAGGCTGGAGACACACTGAGCCTAACCCCACAGCAGCCAGGTACAGCGGGACATCCCTTTGTATCCCCCATTGATGGCTCTCAAATCCTGAGCCGTTGCCATTCCTGCTTCTTGACACAAAGTGGCTGAAGTCCTGGACCTATGTAAGTTTGCCTGGTGTAGGCTAATCAAACGATACTGATGAAATGAATATTAGGTTTAGGATTCCACCCACAAATGGTTGTTCATATTTCATTTCACTTACCAAATTAACTTGGACGACGGCTGAATCTTGCAGTATTTCATTGTGCTGGAGATTCAGTGCGTGTAGGTGAGGGGGAAGTAGTACTGACCTCTGCCATTCCCCGACCTTAGGAACCTATTACCAGCACGGTGTCCCAGGCTTTCCTTATTGCCAGTAGAAAGAGGCGTGATCCAGCCTCGGCAAATTCTGAACGCTTGTGTGAGCTGGTCATAGCAAATGCAGTCATTGGCTTTATTGTCTCTAATTCTTTAGCAGGTCTAACTTCAGCTCAAGAGAGAGCGCTCTCGGTGCGTATGAGACCCAGCATCCCGTGCCACTGTACACGGACCGCCAGCCTTTCAACACCAGCGTGTCAGCACCCAGTCACAGGATACCGTCCTACGTAGACAGCCAAGTATTCAGCACCAGGAGGTAATGGTTTGGGGATGGGATGCAGAGACGGGGAAAGCTGCTAGCACAGAAATATTTGACAGAAATTCTGGTCCAGGTTGTACGATCACTGTGTCAAGAAGTGAGAACAGGATTTTGTTCCCAGAGGGAGCAATGACATTGCCAGGTCTCACAACACATGGAACAAGATCATTTTTGGACCTGACAGGCTGAAGAAGGGGTTCGTGAGACCTCAGTTGATAATTGCTCAGTAACACTGGAGAGTTCTTGGCAGGTTGTATTCAGACCACCTACACGGTGCCTGGATGCCTGACAGATGTGTAGAGCTTCTGCTTCTCCTCTGTAGCTGCAGAAATGATGATTCAGGACCAGTCTGGATTTTTATTTCTCATGACGCTCAATGACGTAAGAGACAAGTTGTACACTTGTAACTACTATGTATGTATATATATACATTCATGTGATCTGAATGTAGCCTTCACCTCTGTTGGCATTTTTCAGAAAGTTGGTGTCACAAATCTCTCCTTGGCTTTTGGAGGCATTTGCAGACTAGGACCAGAAAAAATGGGACAAACCTTTATTGTACTTCACAGCCTGTTATCACCCCCCGGCACTGGGTGATGCTGACGTGTCTCTGTGGTGCAAGAAACTCGCGCTTCATTGCTGCCCTTGGGTTTATATCACAGACCAAATGCACGTCTTGCCCAGAGCAGGGTTTTTCTCATTTTACGATGAGCTTAGCCTGTCCCTCTTTCTCTCTTTAATGCAGCATTGATTTGCAGTGTTTTTCAGCATTGTTTAACATTAAGTTATACAGTTGCCTGAAGCTTTAATCAGGATCAAAGTGCTGATATACAATATAAACATAATCTGTGCCCTGGGGCACTTGCAACAAAAGAATGACCATAAGCTATAAGCTCATTTGCTCTATTGAAAGAGCCTGAGCTCTGCCCACAGGTTAAAGCCATTCCAATAATGAGTTCTGTCTTGGAAAAGTGAAAATGTGTGGGTCTGACGCCCGGATGGGCCAGCTGGTCAGCAGTTCACAGGCGCAGATGGTGCAGTGGTGGTTTTGGTGAGCGCTGGGAAAGGAAACAGTATTGAAGATAAATCGATTTATGAACTGCGTCGGCTTTACTCTCAAGTGTTAGATTTTGAGTCTGCCTTCCGGGCCTCAGTGCTTTGTATGCACGCTGCAGCGCCAGCACGGGTGAAATGGGTGAAAAGGGAGAATGCATCATGATAGTGACTGCTGAGATGAAATACTAGTTAGCCAATGGGGGGACTCCTGGTCCAATGTAATCAGGGCTTTGTGCTTCCTTGCCAGACATACCCCGGATTACGAAGGGAGAGTTTATGATGGGAGAAGCAGCCCTAGGAGCAGCAGATACGACAGCACTAGTGCCAGGGGACACTGTGAATTCAACCCCACAGCCGGACGGTAAGAAGTCAAAGGGAATCCAGACTTGTTCACTCAAAGAACATCCCACAGCTACACTTATTCAGTATCTGGAGTGTCCTGATCCACTTCTTACTAATTCCCTGTGCAGTGAGATGCTGTTTGCGTGGATGGCTGTGGTGCATGGGTGATTTTGATGCTAAGCAGGGAAACATTTAGCCAGGAGTCTCACCACTTGTGAGAATCCCTCACGTGCTCAAGTTCAGTGCTTGAGATTGTATCACTTCCTTTCGTAGCCACGACTCCCTTCCCAGAGATACCACCATGTCCATTTCCCAGAGAAGCCACAGGGTGCCGTTCTACATGGACAGCTTAAACTATAACAGCACCAGGTAAATGGGTAGTCTTGATGGTTGTGAGGAAGCCTCCACAAAACTGCCGTGGAAGAAAAGCTAGGAAGCAAAGCCAAGAGCTGAAAGAGAGATGAAGGGTTTCCAGGGTGTGGATGTGTGATCTAGAGGCACAGAACTACTCTTAAATCATTCCTAGCAAAAGCTACCCAGCACAGTGTCTGTGATACATCCATCTCTGGGCTCTGGGGATTTTTCATCATGTGGGGTGCCAGAACGGAGTGACAGGAGAATGAAGGGCTGGTTCCTGGCTACCTTCCCTTGACCAGAAATCGGCCTTTGCAGAGGCTACAGAAAGAAAGATATTTAAAAGCAAAGAGAGATGTCAAGAGAGAGGATCACTATCTCCAGAATGTCAATGACTAAATGACTGAACTGGTCCCAGAACAAGGCTGTTGGAAGGGATAGGAGGTATCCAATATGGAATACCATCACCCTGGGCTTTCTGCAGCCCTTCATGGCAGTGTCAGTCCATCTACATGTGGTCTGACACTGTACGGAGGCACCAGCGTAGGTCGGATCTGTAAGAGGAGCGTGTTGTGGGTGTGAACAGGAGGCACAAGATCCTTGGACAGCCTAGGGCTGGCTCCCGGCGGGATCAGCTTCATCCCTGCAAGGCAAACTTAACAGGCTTCATTGCTGAGCGGATAGCCAGAGCTGTAATCCACGGACATTATAGTAGCCGTAGCTTTGTCGCCTTCTCCCTTCTGCAGCTTTGGAAATTATTAAGTTGGGGATAGTTATGTTGGACTCTGGCCAATATGTCCCTCCTGCAATATGTTGTGTGCCATTTCTCTACGTAGCTGCTCCCATTCAGGCTACGTGATTCACTTACAGTCTGTACTTATTTGAAGATCTTATTTGACCTTTTCTCCTATGGCCCTGTAAATGAGACTTTTCCAAATCAGTTCTCCAGGGAAGTAGTACTGTTATTTGGCAGATGTAAAAAGAGAAAGAGCCTTTTTGGTGTGTGATAAAGATGAATTAATCTGTAAGGTTAAGGGCCTTAATATTGCACCTTCCCAAACTACCCTCCTAACAGTAGTGGTAGGTCTTTTCTTGGCCGCCAGCTCGGATCACGTCATGGCTCATGTCTCCAGTGCCCATAGACTTTTCTCTCTCTCTCACCAGGCTTCTCTCAAGTTCGAGCGAGAGGCTCTGCAGTCCGATGGTCACCTTACCGCACAACAGCCCAGCCGCCTCTGGCTACCAGCCTGACTCCAGCACTGCCGGGTAAAGAGCAATGGGTGGTCCTGGTCCTCCCGCTGGGATGCAGGTTTTGCACGCAGCCATCCTGTTTGGTAAAGACAAGCCAGACTTTGCTGCTTGGCATCTGCGCCACGGGACACTTCTCAGCCACTTCTGGCTAAGAGCACAGACATTGCCATTGTGGCCAGAGCCACCCAAAAGGGAGAGATCGGCTGGGTACTTTTCTCCAGGTGCCCTCTTTTAGAGACCAGGATGTAGTGCACTGTATGAGTTGTATCTTTTCACTTTAGCGTGGCAAAATCATGAATCCTCTATAAAACATTGTAGCTGGAGGGACACGATGGAGCTCCTCATGCCATACACACTCATCACAGGTGTGGGGCTCTGGGAGGACTCTCTGCCTTGTCACTCATGAGCAAGTGAGCAGTCTACAGCAAGTCGGTGGGGCTGGCACAGGACCCTGATCTGTCACGTATTACAGAAAAGAGCGTCCTGTCACGGTGCAGCTGTCAACTCAGAGCCATGTTCTGGGATTTGTGGTTTCCTCAGGCTCCACCTCAGAGGTGAAAATGGCTGCACGGTTTCACACAGTTCAGAGAGGGGTTTCGAAGTGTTGAGAGGTCAGCATCGGCTTTGATGGGCAATACCTGGGTCCTCCTGGCCTTGCTACAGCCTGGTTATCAAAACCCCTGTCTAAGTAGGAGACTCTCATCTGAAACATTTGACATGGGAAGTGTCTACGCTAAGTTA
>VYZM01014517.1:65727-88666 GCA_013398915.1 Dromas ardeola | reverse complement strand
AGGGCCCGAAAGGCCGGGGCCTGGCGGAGCGGCACCGGGGGGAGCGGGGTGGGGTGGGCGGCCTTTCCACCGTCTGGTACCGCCAGCAGGTACCCGAGAAGAGGGAGGCTTGCTCGGAGATAGCATCATGGTCATTAGCGCCTGTTAATAACTACGCAGGAGCTGGGTGTGTGTGTGCGTGATTAAGAGGCCAGAAGAAGGAAGTAGGACGTGCCGGGGTGGTTTGGTAGTTTCACAGGAGTCCAGTCAAAGCCGAGGCCGTAATAATGTTAAAACACCAACTACGGCACATCTGTCACGGGTAGGGAGGGGACGAATCCGTTTGGGCCTCCCTTCCCTGCTCTCCGTGTAACGAGCTGTGTCCTGATCCATTTCTCTCCGCAGTAAACTCTTCCGACACTCTGTCTCCTGAGTTGCATGTTTATTAAACTTGCTTTACACGACGTGTTGCTGGTTCTCTGAAGTTACATCAGTAAAGAAACTTTCCATGTAGTTCTGGTCGTGTTTGTGCGAAGTTTGGCAAAGCGACTTGTTCGTTTGGAGGATGTTTCAATAGAGAATCCAGATGTGACCCATTCTAAGTTCTGTGGAGTCCAGTTTAAAGAAAAAACAATTTTCTTCTACATTCCGTAATCCTACCTAAAACATACTTAGTTTCAAGTACAGTTAAGTAAACAGCTTTCTATTGTAATTGCTTTATTTTCAAACATATGAAAGCAAGAGATTTGAATTACAAACTTTTCAAGCAATTACATTAGCTGACTTTCAAAATGGGCTTTAGTATTTAGCCATTATCAGATCAGGCTTTGGTGTACCGATGATATCTGTATGCAAGTAGTAAAAGTTACTGTCTCATCTATTTAATAGGCAGATATTTCACCTGTTATCAGCTCTCTCACTTCAGAGAGCTTTTAATTTATTCAGCCGTTGTTTATGATGAGACGATTTGAATGCTTAACATACTTTGCTTTCATTTGATAAAAACCTATGGTACAGTTTACTCTCAAAAATAAGGGGTTAGCACAGTTCAGTACTGTGCTATGATAATGTCAAGGCAGAAGTTGAAGGTGATTCAGATGCTTCTCCTCCTTAGTAATGGCAGAATTCTGTAAGGGCTGACTTCATTCTCATCATTAGTTGAGCAACCTGTTCAACCCTATGTTTTGTGACTTAGTTTGTAATTTGTCAAATGTGGGAACAAATACAGCTTTTTCACCTGAGCAGTGCTTGCTTTCAGAGTTTAAGAATGTGCCTCTTACAGAAATGCTGTTACTCCAAATGTCACAAGTATTTTTCAGACTTCTGGAAGCTGGAAGCACACGTATTTTATTCTACATCTAGTCCATTTCTCATCTGTATCAAACTTGCACCTGGCACGTATCTGGAAGCACTTGCTTAAAATATACTTAAATTATACTGTGTGATTATACTTTTGCAACACTTTTATAACTTGATGTTCACGTCAAATGCCTAGAAAGCATTTGCTGATTTTTTTTTCAGAGATCATTCTATCCATTTACTGAAACCTTGAACTTGGAGCTCCGAGGATGAATGGTTATTCTTACAGTACTGCTGGTTTCATTTTGATTCTAGTCTAGCTCCCTTTTCTTGGTTTAGTCTAATTCTTAGCTTTGTCTTGGGCTATGCTTATTAAACAGATAGTAGTAAGAACTAGCTCGGGTTTTGGAAAACATCTTTGAAGGTGTGTTTGACATTACCAGCTGTCTGTAAAGTAGGGATCTCAAAGCTCTTCCAAAAACTAATTAGGCCTGATGACACATTTGTGAGGTATGCACCCATTTCATAGTTGTGACTTTGCTGAATTTGAGTCATAGTCCCGAGTAAAACACAGGCAATCTTGTTTAATCACTAAACTGGAAATATTCTTGAGTAATCTGAGACTGCACTTTGCCCTTCAGATTTTTTGAATGGTTATGTTTCCAGAGGTTTGTTGTTCTATAACTATTGCTATGTACATCTAGCATGGTTTAGCATTAAGTGCATATTCCGTGTGATTTTGAAGTTGTTACTACAGTGTACTGTCCAGTCGCTCACAACTAAAATGGGAACTGGTGACTCATTCAATAAAAGCTCCAGCAGAATCAGCAAAACTACAGCATGGGTAGGTGTGTCCACTTGGTAACAAGTTAACTGCTGAATGGAATTGCCTCCTTTTATGGCTGAAATGTAATGAAAGTAAGCCAGTTTTACTAGTCATGAATTTTAATGAGAGAAGCTTGTACCTGGCTGCAGATGTAGTCTAGCAATGTTTTAAAAAATCTATTGTGGAATGACAACATGGTGTTGGTTAAGCAGAAATCTTTAAATTTCTTGTATTTCTACTCCGTAGAAGAGATGAGGAGAGCTGGTGAGAGTTTCCATGCCCTGTGTCTTTGTGGAGAAATTGCATCAGTCTAAGATACGTGCTCAGTGCTAGTGCAGAGCAGTAATGCTTGTGAGGGCTAGCATGGACACACTTTGAGTCAGATGTTTGGGAAATGTGTCCAGGAACACACATTTTTGGGGAGTGTCAGGATTATTCTAGAAGCAATTAGCATGAATTAGAAAAGCCTCTTTTCTAGTAAAGGAAGCCCTGTTACTACTTCTGGAAATAATGAACTGTTTGTTGCTGGCACTTTTGCTGGTGCTGGCAGTAATAATTCTAATGACTTCCAGGGCAATACTGAAGTGTTAGATGCTTCTACTGTGGCAAGTTTGATATCCACAGTTCTTATTTTTTTGACTTTTTTTTTTGTAATGCAAAGCCTTCCAGTGCTTTTTGTTTCTCATTATCAGTATCTAGGTTGTCTTTTCTCTCCTGCTTAATTTATATTAAAGTTTGTGAAAGCTTTGTTAACTTACAAGACTGGCAATGATTTTTTTTTTTGTGGCTTCAGCTTACATCAGTTGTTGACCTGCTACTGCCATGTGAATATGGTAATATTATCAATAGTTTATTTTTTTTTACAAGAATATGTTAGAAGTCTGTCTTCTTAATTTCTATAGATGTCTTTCAGAGACTCTAATCTTCATATTCACTTGTAATCTGAAAATGTGGGAAGAAGGGATGTAAAACACGGTTTACCAGCTGAACAGAGTCTGATTGCAAATTTTTTTTGGCCATGGTATCTTAACAACATAACTAAAGATAGAAGCAGCACTTAAAGAACAAAAACTAAGGGTTTTCACAATGTGATAGGCCCTTGGTCCTTCTCTGAAGAAATGCAATTAACTGACATGGTTACTGTTTTTAAACTAATACTAATTTCAGTCTTGTTAACATCACATTGCTTTGCTGTATGCAAATTGCAGTGATGTGAGTTAGTACCAATGAGTGTGACTTCAGGTAGTTATTGGGATGTTTTTCAGTGTTCTTCCAGATGTACAGGAATGATGACGAAAAGGAGCTAATGTAGGAGATGATAAAATAAGTCTGTGATACTTGAGAACTGTTGCTCTTTCTTGCTTAAATACCTTGTTGACTTAAAACATGACAGACGTGTCTTGTTGCTTTGAAGGGACATGTGAAAACTGAAGTCTTGATACTTCCCTATCTAAATACATTGAGAACTTAAACTCTGGCTTTGAAAAGTTAGTTACGGAGCTGTACTGGAAAAACTGCTACATTGGAGCAACAAAACCTGGTTTACATTACTTCATTTTGCTATCTTAATGCTTGCTCCTTCATTGGGCTTGTATGTATTTCATCATGAGCTTTTAATATATATATATATAAAATTTCAGATTTACAAAGTTAAGTACTAGTTTTAAGTCTCTTTGTACTGTCCCTTGCCTGGAAGTCCATCACAGATCTCTTGCCACCAAGGAAGTTGTGTGGAATAGCTGCCTGAACCAGGCTTGAACTCCACCTAGGAAGGAAATTTTGTCAGTTTAGGGGTCTCGGTGATTTAGGAGTTATGTTAATATCTGCAAAAGGCCTCATATAGGCACAAGCTTTATGCTTGAAAGCATTTTTATTGATACAGTATGCGTCTACATGATGTGGGAGTGGCCAGCTGACTTTTCACAAATGTTAAAACTTTTTTCCTCCTGTGGAATAGGTCATAATTGCCATCACTTGATACATTTTCTCCTGCCACCGTACCATCTTTTCATAGCAGGGTCCAATCCTTTAGGCTGATGGGATTTCTGCAGCTTGTTCAGCTTTGTGGTCCTTCCTGTCTCCTTATTGCAACTTTTGCTGAGGAGTTTTTGCTGGTTTTTACTTGGATAAATCAGAGTGGGGGTTATTTACATTGGAGTTTTGGGTTTGCGTCTTGTCTTGTCAGTGGCGCTGGACTTAAAACAGTAAAAATTTCATGAAGAATTGTACTTCAAATGCTGTTTATGTTGCTTATTAAGGTAACTAGCGTTTCCTAATAATTCCATTGTGTTTTCCCAGCTGAACGAGCCTTGGATACCATGAACTTTGATGTCATTAAAGGCAAACCAGTGCGCATCATGTGGTCTCAGCGCGATCCATCTCTACGCAAAAGTGGTGTGGGAAACATCTTCATCAAAAACTTGGACAAATCAATTGATAACAAAGCTCTGTATGACACATTTTCTGCTTTTGGAAACATCCTGTCTTGTAAGGTTAGTGGAAAAGTATTGGTACATTTAATGGTTTGACACAAAAAAACTGAATTTACTCTGGAAACATTCCATGGGTATTACAGCAGAGTTTTTCTTTAATAGGTGGTATGTGATGAAAATGGATCCAAGGGTTATGGATTTGTACATTTTGAGACACAAGAAGCTGCAGAAAGAGCTATTGAAAAAATGAATGGTATGCTGCTTAATGACCGCAAAGTGTAAGTACATAAATACGTAGTTGGGTGTCAACAGACCAAAATTCATTTTACAGTAGACAAATATTTAAAGCTTACCTAGAAAAGACAGGTTGTTATAACATTTTCTAATTTTAAAGAGTATTTAGAATTTTAGTGCTAGGAATACTATGAAATGTATCACCTGCCTTATTGTAAAGGCAGAATAAGTTCAGAAAAGACTAATAATGAACTCTAGGGCAAAAATTGTTGTATTAGTTGTCTTAAAACCAATGCTGCAATGAGGATTTGGGAACTTACCTGGTTTTCTGATCTTACTGGTCTGAGATAAAATACAATCCATCAGGTATTCTGAATAATACTTCCTTTATAAGAGTTGTGAGATAAGTTCCATCCAAAAAATGGATGACGTACCTAAAGGTCTAGAGTTACTCAGTCCTGAACAGCAGTTGGATTACGCTAATGTTTTTATATGAATGTCTGTTAATAGGCATATCTAGGAAATAGGAGTAAAAAATAAAACTCACAAAAATGTAATGTTTTAAACACTGTCACTGTTCTGTAGGGAGAAAAATGTTATTTGGCTACTTGGTTAGTGATGTCTAGGCTTGGGGCAAGGGTGAGTGTGCTTCACAGCTATGCCTAAGGGATCTTCATGGTATTTGATATAGTTGCAAAAGAATAGCTCCCTCAATACTTGAGAGGGCTTGGAAAAAGGATATCAGAAATCAGGATCAGCTTACCATCATGGATTATTTTTACATGTAGAGATGGATGGATCAAGCCACATACAAGGAGAACATACATTTTTGAGACTTTAGTTTTCATGCTTGTTCTGTGCTTAACTGGCACACTGTGGATGTTTTTACTCATCTTCCGTCTTTATACCACCTTTTAAATTAGTAAGAAAAGGATAGTGCATATTCATAAAAGCACATGATTTACATAAACTTTTTGGTAAAACATGAGAGTTAATTTTGCTTTGAATTTCTGTTCAGGCTAGGCTTTTAAAAGTGAATTAAAGTACTTCACTCACTATCAAATCTGCTGAACACATTGCACTATCATTCTTGCCATCCTTCGTTACTATAAATTGGGTGATGTTGTCAAAGTTTAAGAAAATGTTGAGTTACTATATGCTACTTTATTGGCTTTATCAGATTTGGAACAATAAAGTTGTACAATACACTAAAATTTGAGAGCAAAAGTCTACTACAAACAGAAATCAGTGTTAGCCATGTAATGTCTGTACTAGAGCAGTTCCTTGGGTTGCAGAGTGTTGTGTTCAGCTTCTGTTCTTTCTCTGACAGTATGAACTGATCTTTCGTGTTCCCAGCCAATTCACAGTGGTACTTGACTAAAGAGCAAGCTGAACTATTTATTTCTCTATGCCTATTAAAAAAAAAACAACAAACCAAGCCAAAACAAACAAAAGTCTTGCTTTGAAATAGGCTGGAAAGGTGTGTAAGGGAGTTAGTTGTAGAGGTTATTAAATATCTTGCTTAAAAACTGGATTGGAGAACGGTAACTGCTTTAAGGCTGCCAAGTTTTTAGTATGGCAGAAGGATTAAGCTGATAACCAGAATTTCTCTTTCGCCACTTTACCTAGTACTGCATCCCATTGTCCAGCTCCTATTGTCAAAGGCTGTTTTGTAACTGTGAACAATCTCGCCAATGGCTTGAAAGCATTTTTGTGCTAGTAACTGTGCTAAGCGCACTGATGTAGCAAAGGATAGTGAAATCGTTTTTCTGGTGGTGTTTTATTGTAAATATTTTATCTGAAGAATTTCATGCCTATGGTGAATAATGAGACTGAGACTGATTAAGAATAAAATGTGATGTCAGAGGATTAAAGTAAATTTTTAAACCTTGACAGACTTTAATCTGCACTGTTCTCTTCTCCTGCAACTAGATTTGTTGGAAGGTTTAAATCCCGCAAGGAACGTGAGGCAGAGCTTGGAGCCAGAGCAAAGGAATTCACCAACGTTTACATCAAGAATTTTGGAGAAGACATGGATGATGAGAGACTTAAGGAACTCTTTGGCAAGTTTGGTAATGTCTTAAAGCTTAAGTTTATATAAGCACGAGTGAACTTGAGCTTACTTCTTGCATCTTATCTGTACAGTGCCTTATAATATAAGGAATCAGCTGGCTGTCTGATGTTGATTTAAAAAAATGAAAAATGAAAAAAGGTACTGCAAAGTTGGTACTCAATTCCAATTTCAGATTCAAAGTGCAGTAATGTCCACTGTAGAATTTTAAATAGGCAGAATAGCATATATAATCCTGCCATCAGAATTGTTTTTAATAATCTGAAAATAATGTGTCTAAATAGTCTTTTGAATGGGTTTTGCAATTTTTTTAAAGTTGCAAATAGAAGTGTTTACTGGTTTAGTACAGACTAATGTTATGGATTCCCTACAGGATATGTGACAAATGAGTTTGCTGTTGCTTTCATTGACCTGCAGACTTGCCTTTACTCAGAGTATCTCTGCTTTCATTATTCAGTTGCATTGTGGTGGGTGACCTAATAGGAAATTATAAGGAACTTTTCTGTTGGTGAGATACTTGGTTCTGTCTTGATGGTCGGCTCCGCATGGGGAAAAATTATTGCAGGCATATCATTATGATCTAGTAATGTATATGGTGTGTCACCATCGAAATAGGAAATGGCAAACTCCTCAATTCTACTACAGATTCTTATACTTGTTTATAGGGCACATCTCTCTCATTTTCAGCCTCAAGGGGTTTTTTTTTGTATTTCCTTTCCTCCATGCTTTTGCTGTTCTCCAGTGGATATTTTGTAAAGCGAGACAAAGTCTTGATTACGAGATATTCTGTAGCAGCCCTAAGCAGCTTTTACAGGAAATTCCTTTCCACTATTGAAGTATCTGTGTGGTTGAAATGGTAGTGAATTTAGCTGCCAATATCTGTCTCAACTGAGTCTGTGAACTGCAATTTTTCAAGGGTTTGGAGTTGCTGAACTGGTATGGTCTTTTACCAGGATAAATGGTGAGGCATGTACCGAAATAAAGGGCCTCCTCTCCGGCTTTCAGTACCTGTTTCAAAGGATGGAAGCACTAATGCTTTTTAAATGCTGTAATTTTTCATGAGAAAACCAACTTCGTTCACGTTGAGGTGAAATTCTTACCCCATTGTGGTTGAAAATACAGTAGGAAAGAAATTCAACATGGCAGACTTCAGCCATGATGGCTGAAGTTCAGCATCAGGGCAAATTAGCAATTTTGTATTAATGGATGATGTTTACTAGATACTATAATTGGTGCAGAAGTCCTTTGCAATACAAGTGAAACCAACTAAATACTAAGACTTCTAAACAGGATGTTCAAAACACGAAGAGAATACTCTCTGTATACAATGCATAAGTATTTCATTCTCCTTTTAGGTCCTGCCCTAAGTGTCAAAGTTATGACTGATGAGAGTGGAAAATCCAAAGGCTTTGGCTTCGTTAGTTTTGAAAGACATGAAGATGCCCAAAAAGTAAGCTTTTGGACTTAATTTTAGGAATTCTGTAACTGAGACCCACATAATGTTTCATTGAGAGACTTAAAATCTTGTGAAATCATTAAGGAGTTTTAATTGGTCAAGGATACTGCAAAAACAGGTGTCTGCTTCCTAAATGACTTAGCGTGGTTTCTGCTATTTAGAGTGCTTTCTTATGAGCAAATGTCAGTTGATTTGAGGAGTCTGTTAAGTCAAGATACTCTGAGACAGCTGGAACTAGTGTAGAAATGGGGAATCTTGAATAATTTAATAACCTGTTGTAGTTGGGCTATCTCAATGAAATTTGGAGTCCCTTGTGCTGGGCAACATACAAGCATGGTAAATTAAAGCATGGTAAATTATTCCATCTTTGCAAAACCCAGATGAATCATTGGATGCAATCTGGCTGCACAAAACACTTGTGCAAGGCAGAAAGGATTGTGTTTTCGAACTTCAGCACTGCAAAGTCAGCAGGAAAGCTGTTAGTTTTATGGAGCACGTTTGGCACAACTGTAAGAAAATAGTCATAGAGCCCTGTGATGTTGCTTTTACTCTGAAGAGTAACTTGGGAAGAAGGGTCCTTTTAATTCATGTATACGTCTGTAACATGCTGGTATGCTGTATAACTTCATTCTTTGTCAACCGGTTGCTTTGATGTCAGTTGACTCTGGGAGTAGGGACATAGCATCAGGAGAAAAACTCAGCACGGAACAAATCACGGCAACAAGTGAAGTTTGCTTTTCAAAAGGTGTTTCTGTGATTTGTCAGTAGTGCAAGTATACAAAATCCTGTCTGTCTTGCATGCATACATTCATTGATGAATTCTTTCTCTTCTAGTAGTCAGAATCACATGTACGGTGTTTTAAATAACGTTTAATTCTAATATCTCAGTAGAAACGTTTTTAATGGCTTTGATTATGAAGGTATACAATCCCTTCTGTGACTTCTTGTTTTAAATTAATTGAATAAATCTGTGACAATTTTCACATCTTAATAGTTGTAACTCAGAATGGCTTAAAGGAAAAAAGTTCCTATTTTCATACTCTTCAAGCATTTCCTTAATGAAAGATTTAAAAAATTTAAAATTAAAAAAAAAAAGCCATCTATGACAGCTGTAGCTTAACATACAGTAAAGAAAATCTGCTAGATACTACAGTTTCAGATGGTACTTCTAAAAACAGAATTCAGGTATGTGAATTAGAGCTTTTCAACTTAATTTACTTTTTCTCTGCCTTTAGTACAATAAGGCTGGAGAAATAATTCTTCATTGTGTGAGTTGAAAATTTTTTTTTCCAACATCATGTAAGGACGGGTTTTTTTGATCCCTTATGACTTTAACTGGAGAGAAGCACACTCAAAGCAATTTCCATTTGACTTTAAGCAGGGAAGTCTTGGGGTATTTTGTTTCAGCTAGTGATATTGTAGATGGATTGGATCTTTTTCTGGAATCCTTGTAACTTTTTATATTTGAATTACTGTGTTTTTTGTATGCCTGAAAAACACGGGAATACAAAGCACTGCTAACCTCTTGTTTATTAATGAAGGCTGTAGATGAGATGAATGGGAAAGAGCTCAATGGGAAACAAATCTATGTTGGCCGGGCTCAGAAAAAGGTGGAAAGACAGACGGAGCTGAAGCGCAAGTTCGAACAAATGAAGCAGGACAGGATCACCAGATACCAGGTTCAGTTTTAATTCAAGAGGACTAAATTTATTCTACAATACTTTTAGAGTTACACAGACCGTTTGCTTTCAACAATAACTGCCTTTTTTCTTTAGGGTGTCAACCTTTATGTGAAAAATCTTGATGATGGGATTGATGATGAGCGTCTTCGAAAAGAATTCTCCCCATTTGGTACAATCACTAGTGCAAAGGTAAAGTTTCTAAATTGTGCTTGTCCTTTCTGTGAAAATGAACAGTGATCCTTCACCAAGGAAGAGTCATTATTTCATTGACTAACAGGTGTGACCCAGTCACTTACCGCTGCTACTATATACCGTATATGTGGGCATCTGCTTTCTTGATTATTGTACCTCTCAGGTTAAACGCATATGATCATCCTTTCTTGAAATAAACTGAATACTGATATTAATGTGGGAAAAATGACATCTTCTCAGTGCAGTAATGTGCTTATTATTACTTCACTGAGGTTTTCATCTGTATTCAGTAAGCAGCTATTAATTAAGCAATTATATTCCTTTTTATAGATGAATTCAGTAAAACAAACCTGTGGTCTCACTTCTAGTAATCTGAAAAAAGAAACTCATGCAAGTTGAGTAGATACAACATTGTCTTGTTTTAAAACTAAAATTTATACTGACAGGTCATGATGGAAGGTGGCCGCAGCAAAGGATTTGGATTTGTATGCTTTTCATCACCAGAAGAAGCCACCAAAGCTGTCACAGAAATGAATGGTAGAATTGTGGCTACTAAACCATTATATGTAGCTCTAGCCCAGCGTAAAGAAGAGCGCCAAGCTCATCTCACCAACCAGTATATGCAGAGAATGGCAAGTGTAAGAGCAGTACCTAATCCTGTAATCAACCCTTACCAACCAGCACCTCCTTCAGGTTACTTCATGGCAGCTATCCCACAGGTACGTATAGAGATGAATAACTGAATGTTTTGCCCTGTGTATAAAATCTGTTTAGATTTAACAGTAAATACAACTGTTAGCATGTGTCCATAATTTCAGCATTCTGATTTCAGAGCAGAAAGGTGATGGGCTTCAGCATGCCCTTCAAAGATAACAAAGTTACGCAATGTTTTTGTATTTGACAGACTCAGAACCGTGCTGCATACTATCCTACTAATCAACTTGCTCAACTTGCTAGACCTAGTCCTCGCTGGACTGCTCAGGGTGCCAGACCTCATCGTAAGTCACTTTACCTCTTTCCAGTGATTGTGGTAAACTCCATAGCATTTACCTTTGCACTTTTAAATGTGTTTTCATGGCATTACAGTATCAGTCTTCTCTTTGTCATGTTAGTGGTATTACTTCTGAACTCTTCTCACCATTCAGTGTTTCAGCATGTAACTGAATATATTTTCTCTAAAATATAGCATTCCAAAACATGCCTGGTGCTATCCGCCCAGCAGCACCCAGACCACCATTTAGTACCATGAGACCAGCTTCTTCACAAGTTCCACGAGTCATGTCAACACAACGTGTTGGTGAGTTTCATTTCTGCAGACTTTAAGTATTAGACTTTTTAATTTTTCTGATTCAGAATGATCTCTCAAAAGCATTCGTAAGTTCAGTATCGCATGTGGTAACACTTCCCTCCTTTTCTGGCTCTTCCTAAATGAGTAAGCTAGTATGACCTTCTAGTAGTTGCTTTAAATATTGTCCCAGCAAAGACTTCTGCTGTGGTCCCATTTCTTTGGCATGAAGCATTTCTTCTTTTAGTGGGCATTTTAATAATACGGTATGACAGCTTCTGCCATTTCTAAACGTTGTTGTGGAAATTGTAATAATAGGTTACATGTAGAAATACTGAGACAATAGAATTTTAGCTCTTACTATTTTGTCACAGAATACTGTGAGACAGTGTCAGGTACACAGAATCTGCACATCACTGAATGAACCAGAATTGATTGTAATGGAATCTTAATTCTTTCAGAATGTATTAGGCAGTAGTATTCTTCAGCTATCTGCTTCATGAAAGTATCTTTTTTTAGGATTACTATTGGTGTAATGTGCTCAGGAAATCAAGTGTCCTTTGAGGTTAGAATGAAATTAATACTCAGCCAAAGTGAATGTTTTCTCTCAGATCTTTTTTCAGTAGCAGGTAAGAAAAGCAATTCATTGGTGAAGTGACTAGAAAGTAACATCCAGTAAACTTTGAGCTTTGAACCTTCAGATATGACCAGCAATGTGACAGTTCACAATACTACTGAGATGAAACTATAATATAATACCTAAATTAGGTGTTCAGTTTAGGCTGGATTTTTTTTAAACTTGTACAGTGTAGGCTAAATAAAAAAATTAACTATTCACATACGGAGTTATGTTGTCTTTTCAGCTAATACGTCAACACAAACAATGGGTCCACGTCCTGCAGCAGCAGCTACTGCAGCTACTCCTGCTGTACGCACAGTACCACAATACAAATACGCTGCAGGTGTTCGTAATCCTCAGCAGCATCTTAATACACAGCCACAAGTTGCTATGCAGCAGGTATGTAATTTTAGGAACTGGTCCATGCTGATGTTTTTTGCAGAAGGAGGGGGAGGGGGGGACTTATGGTTAAGAGTTCTCTTTGTTATTCTAGAATTCAGGCTCTGCATTGTGGTAGCAGTGTTACAGCCTTGGGGTTTTAAGTGTATTTCAAGTTTGTCTGGGACAGGATTTGATCCTGTGTTACTTCATATTTTCCAGTTGCTTGATACCTTAGCCTGAATTCTCCTTGTGTTCGCTCCACAATGGAGTGGTTGATTAACTAATCTCCAGCATCACTCAGCTCTAACCAGCACTATTTGATTAAATTGACTTAGTTGTAATTTCTTCCATGTTTCTGACAGTGTAGGCATTGTTTATGCTGAGTTGTGGAACACTGGATATCTGAAGCTGCACTTAATTTATGAACTAGAATTTAATATTGAAATGGTGTTAAATTAATTTGCAGCCTGCTGTCCATGTGCAAGGTCAGGAACCCTTGACTGCTTCCATGTTGGCTTCTGCCCCTCCACAAGAACAAAAGCAGATGTTAGGTATGTACATGATATCTTTCTCTGTGCCTTGTAGCAGAAGGACAGCCAAAGTACTCTCTTACCAATCTTAAAATGCAGAATAGATGGTTTTAGCAGTAGAACAAGGTGTTTGTTTCCCATTTCCCTTAAATCTAGGCTGTTTGGCAGATGACATTTGTCACTCTGAACTTTTTTCTCTTCAGGTGAACGTCTATTTCCTCTCATTCAAAGCATGCACCCAACTCTGGCGGGTAAGATCACTGGTATGTTGTTGGAGATTGACAACTCCGAACTCCTCCACATGCTCGAGTCTCCTGAGTCTCTTCGTTCGAAGGTAGGTGGACTTTTGCCTTACACTAGTTTTATCAGCAATTAACTCTATACTGATTTAACAGGTGTTTATGCTGGCACAGTGGAGTAGCAGCAATGCAGCAGTGGCCCAGGGTGAGAAGTCAGAATACCCTCTTTCAAAGGGTGGCAGTGACTTCAATTAGCATGAACTGAAACTGTAATGTTAGTTTCTTTTTTAACAATGCAGGCACTGTTTGTATGTATAAACTGTTTCATTATCTTAAATATACAGAAATTACTAAGATTCCCTTTATTAATTTTTGGTTTTTATTTCACAGGTTGATGAAGCTGTAGCCGTACTACAAGCCCACCAAGCTAAAGAGGCTGCTCAAAAGGCAGTTAACAATCCCACTGGGGTTCCAAGTGTTTAATAAGTAAGTTTTCTGAGTTTTATAGGTTGAGTAGGGCAGTAGTCCTCAGTCCACGGCCTTATAAGCAGTGTGCTTCCAGGCTCTGGATCGTTTGCAGCCAAAGAAAGTACCAGCTGTGGTCACAGTTGTAAACACATTTTGTGCTCAAGCCTGTTGTCCAGTTCTGTAGCTCTTGGTTAGCAAATGCTACTGACATGTTGTCTTGCATATTTAGCTGGAATTAGTGCATTAATGCCTGGGGAGGAGTGGCTGGAGAGCTGCCAGGTAGAAAAGGACCTGGGGGTGTTGATCGACTGTTGGCTGAATATGAGCCAGCAGTGTGCCCAGGTGGCCAAGAAGGCCAACAGCATCCTGGACTGTATCAGGAACAGTGTGGTGGGTAGGACGAGGGAAGTGATTGTCCCCCTGTACTCGGCACTGGTGAGGCCCCACCTCGAGTGCTGTGTCCAGTTTTGGGCCCCTCACCACAAGAAAGACATTGAGGTGCTGGAGCAGGTCCAGAGAAGGGCAGCGAAGCTGGTGAGGGGGTCTGGAGAACAAGTCTTACGAGGAGCAGCTGAGAGCTGGGGTTGTTCAACCTGGAGAAAAGGAGGCTGAGGGGGGAGACCTTATTGCTCTCTACAACTACCTGAAATGACTTCAAGTTGCACCAGGGGAGGTTTAGACTGGTTATTAGGAAAAATTTTTACACTGAAAGAGTTATAAAGCATTGGAACAGGCTGCCCAGGGAAGTGGTTGAGGCACTATCCCTGGAGGTATTTAAAAGACAGGTAGACATAGTGCTTAGAGATATGGCTTAGTGATGGTTTTTGTCAGAGTTAGGTTGATGGTTGGACTAGATGATCTGAAAGGTCCCTTCCAACCTAGGCGATTCTATGATTGTTTTTAACAACATATTTAGCTGAAATTAGTTCTAGGCACGTGTACAAAAATAGGCAGTTCTGTCAAACACTACTGTTCATACCGTTGTTTAAGAGGAACTTGCAGAATTGAAGTAAGCCTAAAACAATACTCCAACCCTATTTTTCTTTAGAAATTAAATAGCTTATTTGCACTATAATTTGTATAGACTTGCCAAAATCTAAAATTATACAGTAATTAAAAACTGAACTATGTGTTGTCTTGACTTCACATTTTGGTGAATTTAACTCTAATGTCAATTAAAATACTGATTTTTCTTTATTGCCTTCTGTGGGGTTATTATCTTAATTTTGCATGACAGGAAGAGGCAAAAGGTGGTACCTTTAGAATTTTGAAAGGGTGATACAGGAATCTATTCTCTATTCAGTCCAGTTAGGTTTTGCCTGCCTGTGAACTTTCCACATCTATAGCTATCCATTGAAGATGCCTGCTTTAACTTTCGATCACTTAATTTTCTTTTTTCTTGGTCTTTTCATTTCTGCAACTTTCCTTTTGGAGGCAGAATTTGAGTCTTGGTTTTTCCACACTTCTTTCTTTTTCCGTATTTTTTTTATGCTAGTGACACTTTCACACTGGACATAAAAAAAGTGCTGAATAAGTTGTCTGTCCTAAACTAAGATTCCCAAACTTTGAGACCATTATTCTGTATGCTCCATGATGTTTTAGTAATTGGAAATTGAAAATACTGCTAGTGTAGTTATTTGATGAGCCTGGTATGCTGGCCTTAAGAGTAGAGGTGACAATGCAGTCAAGTTAGTTATAGTAACAAATTACTGTGCGTAGCTGTTATCCAAGGCCATGCTGTGCAGAGCACTGTTTAGTTCTAGACTTAGTTTTGTCTTAGCAAGTATCACAGACTTGGGATACTTTACTTCCATGACTCTAAAAAGTGGGGGATACCTCTGATACACTTCTTGTAAAGAACTTTGGTATGATTGATACTGTGAAAGCCCAAAGTCCTGTCAGGCTTACAGGTGCAGAAAGCATGTCAGAAATCACAGGGTGCTGCTTTATTTTTAAAACCTAACGAACGGCATTGTTTTTGTTTGCAGAAAGATCCGGGACTACAATCTAGAACTTCGCTTCACCGAAGAAAAAAAAAAATCTAAACATGGAAAAACTATTAAATATTGAGAAAAACATTGCAAAATATAAAATAAATAAAAAAAGGAAAGGAAACTTTGAAGCTTATGTACAGAGCAACGCCGGGGCTAGCAAAACAAGTGCTAGTCCTAGATTACTTATTGATTTAAAAATTTAAAAAAAATAGTAAAATAAAAAATACAAATTAATGTTTTATAAACCCGGGGGAAAAGAATTTTCAGCACAGTACAAAAATTTAAAGCATTCCTTTCTTTAATTTTGTAATTCTTTACTGTGGAAAAGCTCAGAATATCACCACTGTTTTAGTTGACAGTGAGAATTGATAGCTGAGCAAAGAAACGTAATTTGGATTATAAAATTCTTGGTTTAATAAAAATTCCTTAAACACTGATTTACTTGTGATAGTTTTATTTTGTACAGTGTACTTCTGATCAGGTTGTCATTCAGAATATCAAGTTAGAATCCCACTCTATAGTATGTTTTAGCACTTTCTAGAGAAGATTAGCACACACATAGCCACCTGTTACTGATAATATAAACTTAGGCATTAAAACAAATGAAAAGAGCTGCTAAATCCATATCTGGGTTTTAAATCCTTAATAGCATGATGTCTGAGCTCTTGTCATTGTCTAATTAGAAGTAGACTTTTAAATACCCTACTTTCAGATGATCGGTAAGAAATGTTATTATAAAAGGCCTGTGTTGGAATTGTGTAACATACCAACACCTTTGGTTGTATGACCCCTTTGACCACCTGCATATGTTCGTTCTCTCAGGTTTTGTGGAAGGAGCAATCTACACAGGTCTCCAGCTGTGTCTTTAGATAGCTAATGAACCCTGAGGTGAAGGTAGTCGTATGGATATAGGTGAATGAGCAAGGATTGGCTGTAATAGACAGCGTTGCAGAATTCCCTTACCGTCAAGGTATGAACACAAGGCATTCCTAGAACAAAACAGTTGAGGCTTCAGGTGGTAATGCGTTAAAAATTGAATGCATAGTAACCAAAAGATCATGCTTTTTTACACAGTAAAAATCCTGTGGACAGGACTGCTTAATCCTCTGAGTCAGATATTTCTAATGCTGTGTTCCCTAACAAGTGAATGGCTACTGTTAGCTTCCCCCCCCCTGCCCTGTTAGTAAGAGACCAATTGGTTTAACTGTAACTACTATATTTTGAGGTTTTTAATGTGCTAAACAAATCCTTCTTCTCAGAGGCAACTTTGGAAGCCTCCGCTAGCTCTTTGGTAACTAAATTATTAAATTATTGCTGAAAAGGAACACGGTTAGGGTGCTTTCATCGGTAGATTTGAAAACTAAGAAAGTGATCTGAAATTTAATCCTTATTACTTAATATTAACTACCAAGCTCTTTTCAGTAACTTGCAGCTGTAATGTGTCACAGAGCTCTGTGTATAGTGAGCTTATGTGAAACTTGGTGGGGTTTTTTTTCCTCAAATTTGTGAACGGTGAAATAATTATAGCAGTTTTACTGGCTCCAGGAATCTGCTTCTTCCTGCAAAAGGTGACCTTCCTGGTTCATCCTTATGCTTGACTGTCATTTAAAAAATAGAACTGAAAAGGAGGCTTTGCCTTTTTAAAACAAATTGCTGCTTGATCTAAATCAGATCTGGTGTACAGTACCATAGAAACAATCCTTTCTTCACTCGGGGCTGACAGGACCTTTAGGTCAGCTTGTGTCTTAGTCACTTAAAAGGGGCATCAAGCAAATGACCAATGCCATTAAAAGTGAGAAGAGCCAACACCAGCACATCAGCTGTTTAATTTGCTGCATGACCTTACTGAGGTTGAGAGTTTTGCAGGATGAAAACTGTTAAATGCATAATCAAGAGAGACAGAGTAACAAGAGCTTTTGATGCAAAACAAACTTTCACTGTGTAAGTTAGCAGTTACATTGAAGTTGTCCATCTACAGATGGGTTATCCTACAGTTGCTGCCTTGCTTTTTTTCCTCCTTCCTCTAGGGGAGTATTTTCCGCAGACTTGCAGAATATGAGAGGCATTTTCTACCCAGTTTAGCCTGTAATTGGCTCGGTAAGCTGCTTAATCAAAATTGATAATGCTGGGAGAGAAAGGAAGCAGTGAAGATGGCATGTCCTCCTTTTTCAGAGGAGTAAAACCTGGCAGGCTGGGATGGGATCGGGGAAAGGATTGAAGATCTACTAGTCGTGGAGAAAGGCAATCCATTGGGCTCCAGTTGCTGTATTTAAAGGATACAATTCCTATGGAATCATAGGAGGGGGTTAGTGAGTTCTTTCTGGAAGGCTCTCTGAAATCCATGCTGTATGGGGGGAAACGCCAGTGTTCTCTGAACCTATTGTTGCAGTCTTAAATCCCTACAGTATGTTTTCTGAAGTCCCACAAAAGACAATTCAAGAGTGGCCGTATTTTTCCCCTTGTGCAAAGATCTTCAGACCGGATTTCTTCTAAGTGAATTTGAGAAATAAGCCTAGCATAAAGAGGTGAAACTGGTAGGGCATAAATGAATTCTATTTAAAATCCCTCACTTTGCTATAAAAGCATTAGGTTAAGCTTGTACAATTCCCATGTTCAGTCTTGTCAGAGGCAGACTAGGTTAGCCTTTAATTTGCAATCTTGCTTAAGTGTACAACTATGTAGGATTTACCATCCAATTTCAAAAACTCTTAAAGGAGGTGATTCAAACAAGATACGTACACGATAAGAGGTTGAATGTACAACCTTAATTTTATGTTAATTTCAACTAGAAAAACTTTAAAGCTTTGGAGGCAGTTTTAAAGACCTAAAAATAATTAGCACCAAAACAGAAATGTTGATGAATCAGATGATATTAAAGGTTTAATACTTTTAAGCTCTAAAGGATAATATAAAGACCTAACTATTTGCAGGAGTTTCAGGGCCCTAGCAGGAAAGCAAGAGGTCACCTCACTTCTGCTTTTTTCCCTAGTTAAGAGGGTAAGGGGTCGTTTCTGAGTCTGCTGGAGTTAACCAAACTAATTTTTATGTTTTGTAAGAATGTGCAAGTTGTTAACCTCTTGAATGCAGGGAAACTGAAAAAGGAGGAAAAGAGGGGTTCTTCCTGCTTTGTACAAGGCTTTTGTGGGTGTGTCAAGCACTAGCATCTGTACCAGCCTGAAATACTAGGTTAATTTTTGTGGTGGAAGGAAACAGTGAGGCAATTCTGCTGAGGTGATCATGACAGCTTTAAGAAAACAAAACCCTGGGTTGGTTGGATTTATTTCTTCCCACTCTTAATTATATGGTAATTCCCCACTGTATACCACGGAAGCCTAGTTAATCAATGTCTTCTGTTATTTTTTTTTAAATCTTAGAGATAGTGAACAATGTGTTAGTACCTCTATCAACGTATCTTTAGAGTACTGCTGTAAAACAATGTACCACACAGAAAAATCAATTTATTCAATAGAGGTAGAACATTGTTCCCTCAGGTTAATAGGCAGCCTAACTGGCAGTCACTTCTTTCTGCCACACGTTCCCTCTAGCATGTGTCAGAGGCTTATGCTGATCCTCCACTGCCCCAGCCACCCAGTGCTAAGCTGATTTTGCTGGATTCTCTGGTACTTCATTCCGTCAGTCCTCCTGTCTTCCACTGTAACCACAGCAAACGCTTCAGAGTTTAGCAGCAGCCAAAAGCCTGCTCCTGAAATGAATGGTGATTTGAATGAATGGTACTATATTCACCATCCGCTTTGCCAAGCAGAATTTGGCTTTATGGGCAACTAAATCAAAGATTTGGTGCAGAGGTAATCTGGATTGCATGCATTCTCTTTGCTGCTCTGCAGAAGTCCAGGAAATTCAGATTTCAGTAGGTGCTGGGGGAGGAGGGAGCAAGGTGGTAGAAATCAAGATGTTCCTGAGTCAGGCAATGTCATTACAGTTGCCAGTTTACACTAATTAGGTGTCTACCCCTGAATAAATAAATAAATTCTATTTTCAGTCCTTCCAGCTATATACATTTCTTAGGAGCATTGTTAATGATTGCTATGGACAACTGAATGTTGAAAAACAGCCACTTGCCATTTTGGATTAGGATTTTTGGCAAAAAGAATTGTGTGTAATAGACATATTTCTGCTTGGAATAACTGCAAAAAAAACCCTCCCCAAAAAACAACCAGGATTTATATTTATTCTCAGTAAATCCAGGAGTTGTGGTCGAAACTGACATGCCAGAGAGTGCCACAGTCCTGTCCTTGGGACCACAATTCACTAGACCTTCATAGTTACATGTTTCAGGTATGTGGCAAGGCAGTTTTGGCAATCTTACTTGGGATTAGGTAGGAATCTCCATTTCTGGGATTGATCCTTCCATTGGAGTTGCTCCCTGAACACGAGCAACATTTTCACTCCCTGCTGGAGCAGTTTAAGCTACTAGTGAATTCTTCATAGCTTCCCGTGTACATGAGTTGTCCTGGAGAAGCGATTCGAGGTTAGAAATGCCTCCTGAGTAAATCCATCACAGGCCTGGATTTACTGGAATCAGAGGCTACTCTCAAAAATGTCTTGGTTCTTCTCTCAGATTACTTTTTACGATGTAAGTGGGCACTTTGAATTAAACTGCCCTGTTTCCCTTGCCTCCTTCCCATTTTCCCTTTCATCAACTGGTCCTTTCCTTACAAAGGGAAATACTACATCCTATGGCCCATTAGATCATTAACATCATGGCAAGCGATACAAAGAGCCCCACACCACTTTTGCAATGAAAAGCCATAGGAAGGCCGCAAGGTCTGGTGCAGAAATGCTGCAGGTCTTCTCTGACAGTTGCAAAGGCAGCATGCTGACTTAAAGAGGATCTACAGCTCAACTGTTAGTGAAGGAGGCGAGTCTAGGACCTCCCTGTTCTCATGTGAAGACTTGAAACCTGGAGAATCTTTGTATGCCTTACTCCCGCCGGGTGACAATTTGCATTTGGGTTCCTGTCTCTTCTGAGCCACAAGTCATCACCTCACCCACTCCCTCCCCCCTTCACAGGTTTTTCCCCAATTAACAAGCCACAAGGAACTCACAAAAAACCCACAAGATACAGTTCCTTAACAAAGCAGGCAGAGATTTCAGCACACCAGCAGCCTAACTGCTGTTCCTTTGGCAACTGTGAGCTCATGTGGTAAGACTACCTCTGTGAAGGAAAACTTTTAGTCCCACTTACCTTCTGTTGGATGTGGTCAGTGATGATGGATAGTAGCTGTATCCAAATGAAAATGCAGCTGGCAGATTACAATTCCTTAGGATGTGGCATTTGAAGTGAATACAAATTTGAAACAAATGTTTTCAGCTACACTAAGACCACAAGGTGCACCTGTAGTTCCCTTTGAAGGACTTGGGCAACAAGAACAAAGGAAGAATATTTAAAAAAAATAATTTGAAACCTAGATTTCTCACTTCTTTTATTGGGATTGAATATAATCATTAAGAAAAAAAAGAGGAAATAACAAGCTGGGCCAACATAATGGGCCTGTTACACATTACGTACTAAGAGCAGTTTATCTATGCCAAATAGTCTCCTACTTCCCACGTAACCTGCTAAGAAACATCCCTAATAAAGTCATGTTCCAGCTGGCTATAGCTGTCCAGAGGTATGTACCTTTTTATAGCTCTGAGCACACTTTTAAATGTTCCATGTGATATCTGAGCATTCAGAAAACAAAAATTATGCCCTGGGCAGGCTAACTGGTTGTGTCACATTGCAGTGACTGGGACCTTGGGTTACACATGGTCTAGGTTAAACTTGAAGTCAGCAAATGACATAAAACAGAGATTACAGTTCCAAAAGTGGGACCTCAACATTGCACTGTCACATCTGCAAGTGGAAGCTTGCTTAATCCTGTCTCTTGCCACTGTTAGAGAGATTTGCCACCAAAGGTAGCTCGGTTTCCCCTCCTGTAGTTTTCCAGATGGGAACCAAATTCAGGCAGATGAAAAGAGACCACCAACCTAGAATGAGAGCAGAAGTGGAAAATTCCTGCCCATGGCCTAGAGCATAGGTCTTTCCTCTGTCTGCCTGTACCTCACATTTTTCCATCAAACTCACCACACAGCCTCCTTGCCTCCCAGGTTACAAGCGGAGGTGTGGACTTACGAAGTGGCTTGGGATGTAAACAACGATGCACACAGGGGCCTTGCTCAGCAGGGGACGGAAAACTCTTCCAGAGCTCCCCGTGGTGCAAGTGCCTCATCTCCCAGGTAAAACAGAGCAGCCGTGACATCGGGAGCTACAAAGGTGGCTCTGTAAAAAGGCAGTTGCGTGGGTGCTGCAGAAGTCGTCAGACTGGTTATATTTGGCTGCACGGGCGAAGAAGAAAAACAAATCAAGTTATCAAACATGTTACACAATGTTGTTTTACTTACTCTTCTCCATTTTCCCCAGAATCCCCACAATTAATCCTGTGTTGAAAAATACGTACAAACCTTGTTCCGCTGGGAAGGGGTTTTCCCCAGGTCAGTTAGTGAATCATGGCCCTCCCGAAATCATTTATCTTCCTCTGATGAAGGGCCCTTCGGTGAGGCCAGAGTACTGCACTGATCTCAGGCTCCCGTTTGCGGGGGAGGCATTTCAGCTGCATTATTTCCATGCTGATGAACTCATTTCACGTCTCCAGCAGCACCACTTTGTGTTAAGACTACTGGGACTTCCACAGCGATCCATCCACACGAGAAGGCCCAGCTCCCGCAGCGCCTTTCCCTCAGGGGTACCAGAAATATCTTAAAGGAAGCTAGGAAATACAGCAAGCGTAACTCATCTTTATTGTCTGGTAATTAGCGATAACCAACAGTCCCAGGCCAGAGACAGGCTTGCCACTGTAAGGGTATTTCACCTTCAGTGAGGAACTGTGCGAAAAAAGGATTTTCTTTTCCTATAAACCTGCTGTGTACCCCTTTCACTAGATGGTTCCCTAGTTGTTGTTCCTTGAAAAATAGTGAATCACCATCACTTCATAGTGAATTATCACTTAGTAGTCCCCTTCCCCGGCGCTGTTCGTGCCTCCTTCCCTCCTCGGCACCAGCTCCCCACTGCCCCGGGTGACCCCTGCTGCCCTCCCCAGCCAGACCCCTCCCCCTGCGGGCACCGCTTGGCGCTTAATTCCACCCCTACGTTGCCCCTCGCCTTAACGAGGCCCCCGAGACAGCAGCGCCCCCGCTCAGGCCCCTTTTCTGGAGGAATTTCAAATAAAAGCCGCCGCGGCGGCTGCGCCTC